>CM038681.1:220542875-220878145 GCA_021605205.1 Aegilops longissima
AACACACTGGAGTAGGGTATTACACTACAACGGTGGCCCGAACCAGTATAAATCTTGTGTCTCTTGTGTTGTTCATCGTTCCTAGTTTAGGTTCCCTGCAAACCATTAGTGCGTGAGCTGGTAGGGGAAAGATCTCCATGCGCACCCCAGAGTTCGAACCTCAAGGGTCTGCCGGAACCCGAAATCCGACATTTGGCGCGCCAGGTAGGGGTGCACCGGAATCTTTCTTCCGTTGGTCGCGTGTGAGCTTCCGTCGTGTCCATGGCTGACGCTCGCCGAGCCCGCGCTGAGCGCCAGGCTGCTCGCGCCGCTCGAGTCGCCCAGACGGCTCCCGTCGGCGGACACCCTCGTCGTTCCCCGTCGCCTGCCGCCACCGGCCCGGCGGGGAACAGGCAGCAGGCCTGTTGGGGGGAGCTGCGCGACCTCTACCTCGCCCATCGCGCCGGGCCGGCGGCCCCGGTCGTCACAGCTCTCCTGGGCGGCTCACTGGCGCCACCTTCGAGCCGCCACGTCAAGCTGTTCACCCGCTAGATCGCCACCGCCTCCAAGCGCCAGGTAGCCCCGCCGGGCTGGGTGGCGCCCGAGGCAGACCTGATCTTCAACTCGGACGATCACCCCTCCAACCCCGCCGGTTCGGGTGCGCTCCCGATGCTGTGCACCCCCACCATCTGCCAAGTGGCCGTCACCAGGACCCTCATCGACGGCGGCACCGGCCTCAGCGTGCTCTCTGTGGAGGCCTTCGGCCTCCTCCATGTGCCACCAGAGCGGCTCCAGCCCAGCAGGCCTTTTTCAGGAGTCGAAGCCGGTTCCACCGCCTCCCTGGGACAAATTCGCCTCCCGGTGACCTTCAGCACCCGCAACAACTTCCGCACAGAGCTGATCGACTTCGACATCACCCCCATCGGCCTCCCCTACAACGCCATCCTCGGCTACCCGGCCTTGGCCCGGTTCATGGCAGGGACTCACCCGGCGTATAACCTCATGAAGATGCCCGGGAGCAGCGGCGTCCTTACCGTGTCAGGAGACACAGGGGATGCACTGCAGGCGCTCAAGCTTGTTTTCAAGGCGGCCGCGGCGGCACAGCCCGCCAGCGCTGACGCCCCCGAGCCCAAGGGGGCCGCGCCGTCTAAGAAGAAGCGGCTATTCACTCAAGGCAAGGCGGAAACCAAGCAGGTACCATGTCAGGACCCCGATCCTAAGTCACACCGATCTAGCATGTAACACATCATATCACTTTGCGGCCTCACGCACGGTATTCCCACGGGTGTCGCCTTACCATGGCCCGGGACCGTTTGCGTCTTTTGGCTCACGATATGATAGTGTCGCTAGCATCCATATGACGAAGAACCCGGCCGACATGGCTAGTCGTGAACCCAAAGCGGCGCTAACCTATGGGGACAGGCATACATGAATCACATCGAGCATGTCGGTCATCAACGTATGTATTCGGGCTGTAGCACTGGGCTAACAGGACTCCGGTAACCGGGCTGTAGCAGCTAGGCAGGACTCGAACAACACCGCGTGACATTTCCCGAAGGACAGACATAGGAACGAAATGAAACACATGCCGCCAGTCAAGTGTCCAAGCAGTAGTCTGGGCTAGCAGGACTCGTGAACCGGGCAGAAGCGGACTACCATCGCCGGAGGCACGAGACTACATTTCCCCATATGAGAGGCTGCCAAGGATAAACAACTAGTTTGTCGGATCCCACACATACCAAGCATTTCAAACATACACACAATATGCTCAATATGTGCAAATACGACGTGGCATCACAACATAACTCTCGACTCAAATATTATTCATTAGGCTCCGAGGAGCGAGGTATTACAAACATGGGTCTCATGACCCAACACTCGAGCATACAAGTCAAAGCACAAGCGGAAGCTAAACATGTCTGAGTACGCATAACTATAAATGAAAAAGGCTGAGGAGCCCGACTATCTACCAGATCTGCCGAGGCACAAGATCGTAGCTGAGGTAACAAGCTAAACGTCGAAGTCCATGTGGAACTACTAGCGAGACTGACGTCTCTCTGCAAAACATAAAATAAGCAAACGTGAGTACAATTGTACTCAGCAAGACTTACATCAGAACTAACTACATATGCATCATTATCAAAAGGGGTGGTGGAGTTTGACCGCAGCAAGCCAGCTTTGACTCGGTGGCTATCCCGAACTACGACTGCAAGTAACTCTTTGAGGTGGCGCACACGAGTCCACACATTCACCATATCAATACACCACTATGGATCCGCTCCCGTCTACCTACGAGAAACGCCATCCATAGCACTCACGCTTATCTTGCGCATTTTAGGGTATCCACTTTCACTTGTCTATGAACTATGCAAGGGGTCCAAGTTTCCATATCCGAGGAATCCGGCTATTCGAATAGATAATGATAACCCTGCAGGGGTGTACTTCTTCACACACGCTCGCCACTTATCGCCTACAGACACGTCATGTACCTCGGCAACCTTCAAGCGGAAGCCGGCGAGGAGTCGGCCACGACCTGACTAACCACACAAGTCTCTCGTCCAGGTTTATCGCCTATTCGGGTTCCATCCGCAGGAGATCCGGCCGGGTGTCGCCACGGCCCCAAACGATGTGAGCAGGGTTCCCAAGCCCACCAACCGGTGCCACTTGGTACACCGTGCATCAGGCCTAGTCTGTCCCAAGCCCACCTGCATCGGGTGCCACTTGGTAGACTACTAACACTACCTACAAACACCGAAACTAGTTGCAACTCCCGGACAGAGATCAAGTTGATTAATAAGTCGAGAGGGTCGAGTTACGGAACCCAATGTGTGGTAGTAACTGTTCATGGATCACAAACACAGAACTCAGTTCCTGAGGACGGTTTCAATGAGACAACCCACCATGTACTCCTACATGGCCTCTCACCGCTACCTTTACCAAATCGTGTTCACACACTTAGCTCACACACAGTAGGACATGTTCACCACTTTCCAATTCATTCCCGATGAATCAGACCTAACTCAACTCTAAGCAGTAGCAGGCATGACAAACAAGCATAAATGAGTAGGCACAACATGGGCTCAAACAACTCCTACTCATGCTAGTGGGTTTCATCTAATTACTGTGGAATGACAGGTCATGCAAAGGATCAAGGGGTTCAGCTACCGCAGCAAGTAACAGTTGAATCGTTGTTGTCCTAATGCAATAAAATAGAGCAGGAGCGAGAGAGTGGGATTATATCGGAATGAACAAGGGGGTTTTGCTTGCCTGGCACTTCTGAAGATAATAGTTCTTCATCGGTGTCATCGATTTCATCGTCGATACGTCGTCTACCGAGGGGGACAATTACCGGCAATAAGAGAGAACACAATCAATGCAATGCACATTCACATGAATGACATGTCATATTAAGGTACTGAATTTACCTAATGCAATAATAATCCAAGTTAGTTGGAGTGGAATTCAAACAAGGTTGAATTCCAACTCAAAATGCTATTTCCTAAATTACCCTAATCATGATTCATCCTATTCAGTGATGTTAACTTGTTCAAACATGCATGATCATGGCATAAACAGATTCTTCATATTTTTCTGATCATTTTTCATATATAAATTATTTCAATCTGAGCTACGGTTGAATTTCTATGAATTTTGAAGTTTTGAATATATTCTGAATTTACTGATTTAAATTAATTCCATAAAGGAATTATGCGTCGACCGACGTCAGCAGACGTCAGCGGTCAACTGGGCGCCCAGGTCAAACCGACGCTGGGACCCACGTGTCAGCGTCTAACTAACTAACCTAACCTAATTAACACTAACTCGACTTAGTTAGCAGGCGGGGCCCGCATGTCGATGAGGAGAGGAGAGGTCAAACCAGTAGGGTCAACCCACGCCGGTCGTGGTCGTGGCGCCGGCGTTTAGCCATGCCAGCGAACCCGACGCGGGCGCGAAAGTGCAAATGGCCATTCCGCCACCAAAAGGGCCGGGAGAGTACCTCGGAGAGCCGGGATGCGCTGGTTCTTGGTGGGGATAGCCGGGTCGGGCGGCGGAATCGACCTTGGCGACGAACTATCTGGCGGCGGAACTCGGGTAAGGCGGCCGTGGTGTTGCGGCTCGTGGGGAGTGAACGGAGGTGCTAGGCAGCACCTAGAGGGCAGCGGAGGCTGCCGGAGCTGCCAGGCGAGGCAGAGGCGCTCGGGGGCATGGAGCTCGCCGGCCATGGCGGACGGCGGCTTCGGGTGCCCGCGGGGCGGCGGCTACAGGGCACGTGAGACAGAGGGGGATGAGGGGAGAAGACTCGGGGGCTCACCGTGGTTGCGAGGAGGCCGCCGGTGGGCTCGGGTGGGCACCGGGCCGTGAATTTACGGCAGCGACCAGCGGGTCGAGAGGGAAAATGGGTGGGGCGGCGCCTCGGGGTGCTCGGCGTCGGGAACTCGGTGAGGAGGATTTGGGCGTCCACGGCGGAGGCCGTGGACATGTCGGCGAGGCGAGGGAGGGCCGGTGGCCGTGGCTACGGCGAACGGTGGCGATGAGCTTCGCTCGGGTGTGCTCGGAGAGGGAGCAGAGGACGAGGGAGAGAGCAGAGAGTGAGGGAAAGAGTGAGGGGCTTGGGCGTCTCGTGGCGCGTCCAGGCGAGAGGGAAGCGGCAAGCAGCTGGAGTCGTGGCGGCGGCGAGCGGGCAAGATTGTCGGCACGCGCCTGCCCCTCCTCTGGCGGAGGAGGTAGGCGACGAGGAGGAGGCGGTGGTGGGCTGGGCCAACCGGGCCGGCCAGCAGGAAGGGGAAAAAAATGGGCGGTTGAGGCGCTAGGTAAGCCAGTGAGGCTTTTACCTATTTTGTTCCTTTTCTATTTTTCTCGACATTTGTTTTGATTTATTTAAAATACCAAACTAATTTATTTAATTATGCCAATTTTGCAGGAGCTTACTATATTATTCCAGAGCTCCTCAACAAAAGGGCACAATTTTGGACAATATTATATATATATAATAATATATATCCAAGGCAAATATTTAATGTATTAATTCCAAATGCCCAAAATAAATACTTATGAGATCCTAAAAATATTGGTTAGGTTGTTATCTCTGCCCAATATTTTCAGAGGGCCACATGAGCATTTTCTTGGACCTTTTTGGAGCGATTTTTATTTAGGTCATTTCCAAAAGTGATTCTGAGGGTTTCACAAATCCCCATTTCAATTTTCATGGAAATTAACATGATGACATGAATGCCTTAATGCAACTAATGTCAAGCAATTCTAGGGATGTGACAACTCACCCCCACTAAACAAGAATCTCGCCCCGAGATTCAAGACGTGAGGTAAGAGGAAAAGGGAGGTCACAAACTATTACAATTCCCATGATCCAATTGCCTTCCTCGAAGATGTTGGCTCACTCCATCTTCTTGATCTTGACGTCTTCGAGATCTTCACCCGACTCGACAACAGAAAGAAGGGGAAACCCTACATGATTCGATCTTAATGAAGATCAGGTAAACATGATCAACTCACGGACTGAGACGGTGTCACCTCTCGAGTTGAGACACAAAATGCATCGAGAGGGATGGAGGAACAAACGATGGATTTGATTAGTGGCAACAATTCCACGCTTTAGGAAGATGGTGGATGGTGTCAAGGTGGCGAGGAAATATTTACCATGATTCAATAACGGGGCACCTCGAAAAGGTGACGCAAGAACTATTCCCTCAAGTGGCAAAAAGAATTACTTTTGATTCATAGATCATTGGAACCTTTTATACCAGCCAAAGGCAATCACAACGATCGTTTGACGGAGTGCAAAGGAATAGTACACCCGGACTAAAATGGATGATGTGGACTACCTTGTTGAAGACAACGCAATGGATGATTTTCGCTTATCATCGAAGGTGGGGGGGGGGAACCCATGGTAAGTCCACTTTGAAGATAAACCTGGACAAAAATTGCTAAGAAAACAGTCTATAGCGAGGTAGCACAAGGACGGTGCAAGCTGGGAACGAAATGCAACTGTTCGAATGTTCCAACCATCATATCTGCCTGAGATTCAGATCTGGTTGGTGTTAGGATATTTCAGACTTAGCATGTCTGAAAAGGAAAGGTTGCAACACAATTTGACGCGATAACGCTATAGAATCTCGGAAGTGAACTAGGGTAGCAAGCTCCAAAACATGAGCTGGTTTTGCTACAAACACGTGAACACGTTGTCCTGGACAAGCATGACCACACGGTAGTCTTATAATAAAACACTACCGAGTTCGGGTGGGAACCATCATCGAGGATAACGAAGTTCTATCATAAGTCATGACTAGTTGTTATGAAGGAACTCCTTTTCCTTGAACAATTCAATCAGTGGCTTGGTGTGCTATGGAATCCATATGGGATGAAGATGATCAGTCTATCAGACCATAGAATACTTCGCACATGCATGACGGACTTGGGATGATTCCAGAAGAGGCAAACAAACCTTTCTCAAGTTCATGGCGGCAACTTACATCAGATGCACATGAGCTAGAGGAAGTCACTACTTTCATCCAAACATATGCTTCATGAACAAAACACGAAGAAATGCTTACACAAGTTTCCAATACTAGGTTGATGTTCAACATGACTCATGGGGGAGACAAAATGCTACTGATGGGCTCAACAGCAACTCATCGGAATTTCCATATCACTGGACTTCCACCATCATGTGAACACGTGATAGTATTGGTCAGGCCAAAAGATGTAATGGTGTATGCTCAAGGATCAACCACGAGTAGACAACATTACGAATATCGTTGGTTCTGATTTGGCTTGACAATGGCCCATACTCAAGTCAAGGAATTGGTAGGACAATAGATCCAACAACGATCACAAGGACCAATCGATGAAGATATCATCCTTCTTCAACACACACTACACAAGAATATCCCTTTGGATCGAACTAAGTTGGACAAGCTTTTATCTTCCAACTCTCCAAGTTGTTGTCTAGCTTAACCAACTAGCTCAGAATATCCAACACAGATTCTTGGAGAAAGGGTGGTCCATAGGGAACCAACCTGATCACGAGCTCAACATAACAGTCAGGAAACAACCCGGCAACACTTCCAAGAAGATATTTGGAAAGTCACGAACCACCGGTATGTTACTAAGCTCGAGAACAATCTTGCTTTTCAGGGCAAGACGATATGATCAAATGAGTGAGGACTTGACACAATCCTAACTCATCAATCGAAGTGTGCACCAGAAATAAGGACTAGGTAGCACGATCAATCTTAGGATGATGGTTTGATAACCAACACGCTAAGAATGAGAATATTGTCCATTCACTACCAAGCAATGAGTTGCTCGGAGTATTGATTTCACACATCACAACTCACTTGTCGGCATTCCGGTTACAGTAACTCGGGACCGAGGAATGAATGATGATGGTGAGAAGTATCACTACGTCAAAAATTCATGAGAGTTAGTGCAATCCTCATGACACTCTTGACATAAAGATGGTAACACTCCAAGGTAGAACAGAACAAAAGCTGAACTGGCGTTTTGATCTGCGGGATACAACTACTTTGACCCAATCTTGGAAATGGATGAGGTACTGGAGTTTGTTTCTCCTAGTCATTCTGGAATAGAATGGCTTGACGGACCACGAGGATAAAATGCAGTGATGAACACAAATGCACACATACCCTTGGCTATCAATTGATAGATGAAGGTCAGAAGGCATCTAAGAGAACAACTCAAAGGAACACATAATTTTCTGAGTTGTGGATGCACAGATTAGTATGTCGAGCAAGTTCAACATTTCTTCCGGATAACCCATGCAGAAAGGTAGAATTGGCAGAGTCACAATTATGAATGGAGAACTCCTCAAGAGCACTCTTACTGTGATGTTTGGCTCAAAAGAACTTCTGCCATAATTAGTTCATGGTAATTGGAAGAAGGATATACCACGGACCTCGAGGACTATCGCAAAGGTTACTAATATCCTAAAGGCACTAGCAAATACTAACAACATGAAGTAGGGTGAATCTCGAGTTCAGAAACCCAGGAGTAGAATACCTACTACTAAATGGCATCACGGGATGCTTTCGAAGATGATGGCCAGAATCATCACACTGGGGATATAAAAGCATTGCTAAATTGCTAGGTGACCTCCTAAGCATCTAGGGTCATGATAGTAGTTCCAACATACATGTCGAGGCAATGGAGTACCTCGACTGACTGGTTAGTGTGCTTAATCTGGCCCAAAAGGATATCAGGAACGGGGAAAGGGATTTGCAAATGCATCAGATTATTTAGAGACCTGGGATGACTCGGACAGCATAACGGCTGTAAATGCTCAAAATGATTTGAGACATCCTGCAGAAATGGTGGCATAACCACTCAACAACATCATAACAAGATTCTGGGATCAATAGTTATCATACAGAAATAGTAGGAACTGAACTGGGGATTAAGACCAACAACCTTAAGGTCTATGGATTAGTAACACGTCATCCTAATGGATAGATGAGAAGCCTAGTTCTTAAACCCCGTAGAAGAGAAGAGGATGACTCAGATCAGAAGGCCATGAGGTATAAGGAGTAAAAAGAGCCTTACGTTCCCTTCCACAAACAATTCCCTTACATAACTAAAGCATTTCTAGACACAACTTCACCAGTTTGGCTTGGTAATCCTCTGAGCAACAGCTCGATACCAACGCTGTCGGACCCCGATCCTAAGTCACACCGATCTAGCATGTAACACATCATATCACTTTGCGGCCTCACGCACGGTATTCCCACGGTGTCGCCTTACCATGGCCCGGGACCGCTTATGTCTTTTGGCTCACGATATGATAGTGTCGCTAGCATCCATATGACAGAAGAACCGGGCCGACATGGCTAGTCGTGAACCCAAAGCGGCGCTAACCTATGGGGACAGGCATACATGAATCACATCGAGCATGTCGGTCATCAACGTATGTTCGGGCTGTAGCACTGGCTAACAGACTCCGTAACCCGGGCTGTAGCAGGCTAGGCAGGACTCAACAACACCGCGTGACATTTCCCGAAGGACGTATATAGGAACGAAATGAAACACATGCCGCCACCAAGTGTCCAAGCAGTAGTCTGGGCTAGCAGGACTCGTGAACCGGGCAGAAGCGGACTACCATCGCCGGAGGCACGAGACTACATTTCCCCATATGAGAGGCTGCCAAGGATAAACAACTAGTTTGTCGGATCCCACACATACCAAGCATTTCAAACATACACACAATATGCTCAATATGTGCAAATACGACGTGGCATCACAACATAACTCTACGACTCAAAATATTATTCATTAGGCTCCGAGGAGCGAGGTATTACAAACAGGGGTCTCATGACCCAACACTCAGAGCATACAAGTCAAAGCACAAGCGGAAGCTAAACATGTCTGAGTACAGACAACTATAAATGAAAAAGGCTGAGGAGCCTGACTATCTACCAGATCCTGCCGAGGCACAAGATCGTAGCTGAGGTAACAAGCTAAACGTCGAAGTCCATGTGGAACTACTAGCGAGACTGACGTCTCTCTGCAAAACATAAAATAAGCAAACGTGAGTACAATTGTACTCAGCAAGACTTACATCAGAACTAACTACATATGCATCATTATCAAAAGGGGGTGGTGGAGTTTGACTGCAGCAAGCCAGCTTTGACTCGGTGGCTATCCTGAACTACGACTGCAAGTAACTCTTTGAGGTGGCGCACACGAGTCCACACATTCACCATATCAATACACCACTATGGATCCGCTCCCGTCTACCTCGAGAAACGCCATCCATAGCACTCACGCTTATCTTGCGCATTTTAGGGTATCCACTTTCACTTGTCTATGAACTATGCAAGGGTCCAAGTTTCCATATCCGAGGAATCCGCTATTCAATAGATAATGATAACCCTGCAGGGTGTACTTCTTCACACACGCTCTCGCCACTTATCGCCTCAGACACGCCATGTACCTCGGCAACCTTCAAGCGGAAACCGGCGAGGGAGTCGGCCACGACCGACTAACCACACAAGTCTCTCGTCCGTGTTTATCGCCTATTCGGGTTCCATCCGCAAGGAGATCCGGCCGGGTGTCGCCACGGCCCCAAACGATGTGAGCAGGGTTCCCAAGCCCACCAACCGGTGCCACTTGGTACACCGTACCACAGGCCTAGTCTGTCCCAAGCCCACCTGTACCGGGTGCCACTTGGTAGACTACTAACACTACCTACAAACACCAGAAACTAGTTGCAACTCCTGGACAGAGATCAAGTTGATTAATAAGTCGAGAGGGGTCGAGTTACCGGAACCCAATGTGTGGTAGTAACTGTTCATGGATCACAAACACAGAACTCAGTTCCTGAGG
Organism: Aegilops longissima; assembly: GCA_021605205.1. NCBI lineage: Eukaryota > Viridiplantae > Streptophyta > Magnoliopsida > Poales > Poaceae > Aegilops > Aegilops longissima. Next base: position 220,553,211 of record CM038681.1, read on the forward strand.
ACGGTTTCAATGAGACAACCCACCATGTACTCCTACATGGCCTCTCACCGCTACCTTTACCAAATCGTGTTCACACACTTAGCTCACACACAGTAGGACATGTTCACCACTTTCCAATTCATTCCCGATGAATCAGACCTGACTCAACTCTAAGCAGTAGCAGGCATGACAAACAAGCATAAATGAGTAGGCACAACATGGGCTCAAACAACTCCTACTCATGCTAGTGGGTTTCATCTAATTACTGTGGAATGACAGGTCATGCAAAGGATCAAGGGGTTCAGCTACCGCAGCAAGTAACATTGAATCGTTGTTGTCCTAATGCAATAAAATAGAGCAGGAGCGAGAGAGTGGGATTATATCGGAATGAACAAGGGGTTTTGCTTGCACGGCACTTCAAGATAATAGTTCTTCATCGGTGTCATCGATTTCATCGTCGATACGCCGCTCACCGAGGGGGACAATTACCGCAATAAGAGAGAACACAATCAATGCAATGCACATTCACATGAATGACATGTCATATTAAGGTACTGAATTTACCTAATGCAATAATAATCCAAGTTAGTTGGAGTGGAATTCAAACAAGGTTGAATTCCAACTCAAAATGCTATTTCCTAAATTACCCTAATCATGATTCATCCTATTCAGTGATGTTAACTTGTTCAAACATGCATGATCATGGCATAAACAGATTCTTCATATTTTTCTGATCATTTTTCATATATAAATTATTTCAATCTGAGCTACGGTTGAATTTCTATGAATTTTTGAAGTTTTGAATATATTCTGGAATTTACTGATTTAAATTAATTCCATAAAGGGAATTACCGCGTCAGCCTGACGTCAGTGTGACGTCAGCGGTCAACTGGGCGCCCCAGGTCAAACTGACGCTGGGACCCACGTGTCAGCGTCTAACTAACTAACCTAACCTAATTAACACTAACCTGACTTAGTTAGCCGGGCGGGGCCCGCATGTCAGTGAGGAGAGGGGAGGTCAAACCAGGCAGGGGTCAACCCACGCCGGTCGTGTCGTGGCGCCGGCGTTTAGCCGCCGGCGAACCCGACGCGCGGCGCGAGTGCAATGGCCATTCCGCCACCAAAAGGGCCGGGAGAGTACCTCTGGAGAGCTGGGATGCGCTGGGGTTCTTGGTGGGGATAGCCGGGTCGGGCGGCGGAATCGACGCCGGCGACGAACTATCTGCGCGGCCGAACTCGGGTAAGGCGGCCGTGGTGTTGCGGCTCGTAGGGAGTGAACGGAGGTGCTAGGCAGCACCTAGAGGGCAGCGGAGCGCTGTCCGGAGCTGCCAGCGAGGCAGAGGCGCTCGGGGGCACGGAGCTCGCCGGCCATGGCGGACGGCGGCTTCGGGTGCCCGCGGGGCGGCGGCTACAGGGCACGTGAGACAGAGGGGGATGAGGGGAGAAGACTCGGGGGCTCACCGTGGTTGCGAGGAGGCCGCCGGTGGGCTCGGGTGGGCACCGGAGCCGGTGAATTTGGCGACGGCGACCCGGCGGGTCCGAGAGGGGAAAATGGGTGGGGCGACGCCTCGGGGTGCTCCGGCGTCGGGGAACTCGGTGAGGAGGACGGGGGCGTCACGGCGGAGGCCGTGGACATGTCGGCGAGGCGAGGGAGGGCCGGTGGCCGTGGCTACGGCGAGCGGTGGCGATGAGCTTCGCTCGGGTGTGCTCGGAGAGGGAGCAGAGGACGAGGGAGAGAGCAGAGAGTGAGGGAAAGAGTGAGGGGCTTGGGCGCCTCCGTGGCGCGTCCCAGGCGAGAGAGGGAAGCGGCAAGCAGCTGGAGTCGTGGCGGCGGCGTGTGCGCGACGCCGGCACGCCCTGCCCTCCTCTGGCAGAGGAGGTAGGCGACAGGGAGGAGGCGGTGGTGGGCTGGGCCAACCGGGCCGGCCAGCAGGGAAGGGGGAAAGAAACTGGGCCGGTTCGGGCGCTAGGTAAGCCAGGTGAGGCTTTTACCTATTTTGTTCCCTTTTCTATTTTTCTGACATTTGTTTTGATTTATTTAAAATACCAAACTAATTTATTTAATTATGCCAATTTTTGCAGGAGCTTACTATATTATTCCAGAGCTCCTCAACAAAAGGGCACAATTTTGGACAATATTATATATATATAATAATATATATCCAAGGCAAATATTTAATGTATTAATTCCAAATGCCCAAAATAAATACTTATGAGATCCTAAAAATATTGGTTAGGTTGTTATCTCTGCCCAATATTTTCAGAGGGCCACATGAGCATTTTCTTGGACCTTTTTGGAGCGATTTTTATTTAGGTCATTTCCAAAAGTGATTCTGAGGGTTTCACAAATCCCCATTTCAATTTTCATGGAAATTAACATGATGACATGAATGCCTTAATGCAACTAATGTCAAGCAATTCTAGGGATGTGACATACCAGTCAACGAGAACGGGTCCACTGACGCCACCTTCACCATAGGTGCAAACCACGAACCCAAGCAAGAGGAGGCCTTGGTGAAGTTCCTGCGCGCGAACAAGAAGGTGTTCGCCTGGGGACCTGATCAGTTGGCGGGGGTCCCAAGGGGCGTGATTGAGCATCACTGATACGTCTCCAACGTATCTATAATTTTTGATTGTTCCATGCTATTATATTACCCCTTTTGGATGTTTATGGGCTTTATTTTACACATTTATATCATTTTTGGGACTAACCTACTAACCAGAGGCCCAGCCCATATTGCTGTTTTTTTTTTGCCTATTTCAGTATTTCGAAGAAAAGGAATATCAAACGGAGTCCAAATGGAATGAAACCTTCGGGAGCGTGATTTTTGGAACAAACATGATCCAGAGAACTCGGAGTGCAAGTAAAGAAGCAGCCGAGGCCTTCACGAGATAGGAGGGCGCCCCCCCTATAGGGCGCGCCCCCCTGTCTCGTGGGCCCCTCGGGCGACCACCGACGTACTTCTTCCTCCTATATATACCTACGTACCCCGAAAACATCCAGGGGCACCACGAAACACAATTTCCACCGCCGTAACCTTCTGTATCCGCGAGATCCCATCTTGGAGCCTTCGCCGGCACTCTGTCGGAGGGGGAATCAACCACGGAGGGCTTCTACATCAACACCATAGCCCCTCCGATGAGTCGTGAGCAGTTTACCACAAACCTACGGGTCCATAGTTATTAGCTAGATGGATTCTTCTCTCTTTTTGGATCTCAATACAATGTTCCCCCCTCGCTTGTGGAGATCTATTCGATGTAATCTCTTTTTGAGGTGTGTTTGTTGAGATCCGATGAATTGTGGGTTTATGATCAAGTTTATCTATGAATAATATTTGAATCTTCTTTGAATTATTTTATGTATGATTAAGTTATCTTTGCAAGTATCTTTGAATTATCAGTTTAGTTTGGCCTACTAGATTGGTTTTTCTTGCCATGGGAGAAGTGCTCAGCTTTGGGTTCAATCTTGCAGTGTCCTTACTCAGTGACAGAAAGGGTTGCAAGGCACGTATCGTATTGTTGCCATCGAGGATAACAAGATGGGGTTTATATCATATTGCATGAGTTTATCCCTCTACATCATGTCATCTTGCTTAATGCGTTACTCTGTTCTTATGAACTTAATACTCTAGATGCATGCTGGATAGCAGTCGATGTGTGGAGTAATAGTAGTAGATGGAGGCAGGAGTCGGTCTACTTGTTATGGACGTGATGCCAATATACATGATCATGCCTAGATAATCTCATAACTATGCGCTTTTCTATCAATTGCTCGACAGTAATTTGTTCACCCACCGTAATACTTATGCTATCTTGAGAGAAGCCACTAGCGAAACCTATGGCCCCCGGGTCTATCTCTTATCATATTTGCTTTCAATCTACTTTTAGTAGCATCTTTACCTTTTTGCATCTATATTATAAAATACCAAAAATATATTTATCTTATCATACTATCTTTATTAGATCTCACTTTTGCAAGTGGCCGTGAAGGGATTGACAACCCCTTTATTGCGTTGGTTGCGAGTTCTCAGTTTGTTTGTGTAGGTGCATGGGACTTTTGAGGAGCCTCCTACTGGATTGATACCTTGGTTCTCAAAAACTGAGGGAAATACTTACGCTACACTTGTTGCATCACCCTCTCCTCTTCGAGGAAAACCAACACAAGCTGGAGACGTAGCAAGAAGGATTTCTGGCGCCATTGCCGGGGAGGTCTTCGCTCAAGTCAAGACATACCAAGTACCCATCACAAACCCATCTCCCTCGCATTTACAGTATTTGCCATTTGCCTCTCATTTTCCTCTACCCCACTTCACCCTTGCCGTTTTATTCGCCCTCTCTTTCCCATCCTCCTCCTCTCTTTTTGCTTGCCGTTTTTCTGTTTGCTTGTGTGTTGGATTACTTGTTGCCATGGCGCAAGATAATACCAAATTGTGTGACTTCTCGAATACTAATAATAATGATTTCCTTAGTACTCCGATTGCTCCTCTTAATAATGATAAGTCTTGTGAAATCTATACCGCTTTGCTGAATCTTGTTATGAAAGATCAATTCGCCGGCCTTCCTAGTGAAGATGCCGCTACTCATCTAAACAACTTTGTTGATTTGTGTGATATGCAAAAGAAGAAAGATATGGATAACAATATTGTCAAATTGAAGTTATTTCCGTTTTCACTTAGAGATCGTGCTAAAGTTTGGTTTTCGTCTTTGCCTAAAATAGTATTGATTCTTGGAACAAGTGCAAAGATGCTTTTATCTCTAAGTATTTTCCTCCCGCTAAGATCATCACTCTTAGGAACGATATTATGAACTTTAAACAACTTGATCATGAGCATGTTGCCCAATCTTGAGAAAGAATGAAATTGATGCTTCGCAATTGCCCTACTCATGGTTTGAATTTATGGATGATCATACAATTTTTTTATGCCGGATTGAACTTTGCTTCTAGAAATCTCTTAGATTCGGCCGCAGGAGGCACCTTTATGGAGATCACATTAGGAGATGCTACCAAACTTCTTGATAATATTATGGCTAATTATTCTCAATGGCACACCGAAAGATATTCTAGTAAAAAAGTGCATGCTATAGAAGAAATCAATGTTTTGAGTGGAAAGATGGATGAACTTATGAAGATGTTTGCTACTAAAAATACTCCTCTTGATCCCAATGATATGCCTTTGTCTTCCTTGATTGAGAATAATGATGAATCTATGGATGTGAATTTTGTTGGTAGGAATAGTTTTGGAAATAATGCTTATAGAGGAAATTTTAATGCTAGACCATTCCCTAGTAATCCCTCTAATAATTATGGAAATTCCTAAAATAATTCTTATGGTAATTTTAATAAGATGCCCTCTGATTTTGAGAATAGTGTGAAAGAATTTATGATTTCTCAAAAGAATTTTAATGCTTTGCTTGAAAAAAATTGCTCAAAGTTGATGATTTGGCTAGGAATGTTGATAGACTTTCGCTTGACGTTGATTCTCTTAAAATTAGATCTTCCCCTCCTAAGCATGATATCAATGAGTCTCTCAAGGTAATGAGAATTTCCATTGACAAGTGCAAGGAAAGAACCGCTAGATTACGTGCTAAAAAAGAAAGCTTTCTAAAGGCGTGTTCTTCTAGCTTACATGAAAATAATGATGAGGATCTTAAAGTTATTGATGCGTCTCTGATTAGATCTATGTTTTGCAATATGAATTTTGATGATTATGGGACTGAATCAACTTTGCCTAGAAGGCGTCCCAAGAATTCGGATCTTTAGATCTTAATGTTAAATTTGGTAAAAGTGAGATTGGAGAATCCTCAACTTCTAATAATGTTGAACCTACTATCGATCTCAAGGAATTTGATTATGATAATTGCTCTATAAAAGGTTGTATTTCCTTGTTGCAAGCCGTTGTTAATTCTCCTCATGCTTACAGTCAAAACAAAGCTTTTACCAAGCATATTGTTGATGCCTTGATGCAATCTTATGATGAAAAACTTAATTTGGAAGTTTCTATACCTAGAAAACTTAATGATGAGTGCGAACCTACTATAAAGATTAGAATTAAAGATTATGAGTGTTTTGCTTTGTGTGATTTTGGTGCTAGTGTTTCCACGATTCCGAAAACTTTATGTGATATTCTAGGTTTCCATGATATTGATGATTGCTCGTTAAATTTGCACCTTGCAGATTCCACCATTAAAAAGCCTATGGGAAGGATCAATGATGTTCTTATTTTTGCAAATAGAAATTTGGTGCCCGTAGACTTTATCGTTCTTTATATTGATTGCAATTTTTCTTGCCCTATTATTCTTGGTAGACCTTTCCTTAGAACGATTGGTGCGATTATTGATATGAAGGAAGGGAATATTAGATTCCAATTTCCATTAAAGAAAGGCATGGAGCACTTTACAAGAAAGAAAGTTAAATTACCTTATGAATCTATCTTGCGTGCTACTTATGAGTTTAGTGCCAAAGATGGCACTCGTTAGATCTATCCTTGCTTTTATGCCTAGCTAGGGGCGTTAAACGATAGCGCTAGTTGAGAGGCAACCCAATTTTATTTATGTCTTTTGTTTTTGATTCTGTTTAGGAATAAACAATCCATCTACCTTCTGTTTAGATGTGGTTTTATCTTTTAATTAGTGTTTGTGCCAATTTAAACCTATAGGATCTTCTTGGATGATAGTTATTTGATCTTGCTGTAATTTCCAGAAACTTTCGGCCCACGAAAATAATTGTTGAAAATCACCAGTACGTTATAAAATAGTGATTCCAATTGATGCTGATCAATAAACAAATTTCCTAGGTCTTCCTATTTTGTCTGAATTTTTTGTGTTCCAGAAGTTTGCGTTAGTTACAGATTACTACAGACTGTTCTGTTTTTGACAGATTCTGTTTTTCGTGTGTTGTTTGCTTATTTTGATGAATCTATGGCCAATAAAATAGTTTATAATCCATAGAGAAGTTGGAATAAAGTAGTTTTAACACAAAGTTAAATAAAGAATGAGTTCATTGAAGTACCTTATGTGGTGGGTTTGTTTTCTTTCACTAACGGAGCTTGTAAGATTTCTTGGTTAGTTTTGTGTTGTGGAGTTTTCAAGTTTTGGGAAAAGATTTTATGGACTATGGAATAAAGGGTGGCAAGAGCCTAAGCTTGGGGATGCCCATGGTACCCCAAGATATTCAAGAATAGCCAAAAGCCTAAGCTTGGGGATGCCCCGGGAAGGCATCCCTCTTTAAATCTTCGCTCATTGTTAACTTTACTTGGAGCTATATTTTTATTCACCACATGATAAGTGTTTTGCTTGGAGCGTCGTGTATTATATTAGTCTTTGATTTTTAGTTTACCACAATCATCCTTGCTGTACACACCTTTTAGAAGAAGCCTATTTGATTATAATTTGCTAGAATACTCGATGTGCTTCACTTATATCTTTTGAGCTTGATAGTTTTTGCTCTAGTGCTTCACTTATATCTTTTAGAGCACGGTGGTGTCTTAATTTTGAAAAAAATGCTAGTCTCTCATGCTTCACTTATATTATTTTTAGAGCCTTTTAGAACAGCATGTATTTGCTTTGGTCATAAAATTGGTCCTATAATGGTAGGCATCCAAGTTGGGTATAATAAAAACTATCATAGGAAGTGAATTGGATGCTATGATCAACTTGATAGTTGATAATTGTTTTGAGATATGGAGGTAGTGATATTAAAGTCATGCTAGTTGGGTCATTATGAATTTAAAGAATGCTTGCGTTGAAGTTAGCAAGTCCCGTAGCATGCACGTATGGTTAAAGTTGTGTAACAAATTTGAAACATGAAGTGTACCTAGCTTATGCATCCTTGTGAGTGGCGGTCGGGGACGAGCGATGGTCTTTTCCTACCAATCTATCCCCCTAGGAGCATGCGCGTAGTACTTGATTTCTGATGACTTCTAAAATTTTGCAATAAGTATATGAGTTCTTTTGACTAATGTTGAGTCCATGGATTATACGCACTTTTACCTTTCCGCCTTTGCTAGCCTCTTCGGTACCGTGCATTGCCCTTTCTCACCTTGAGAGTTGGTGCAAACTTCGTCGGTGCATCCAAACCCCGTGATACGATACGCTCTATCACACATAAACTCCCTATATCTTCCTCAAAACAGCCACTATACCTACCTATTATGGCATTTCCATAGCCATTCCGAGATATATTGCCATGCAACTTTCCACCGTTCCGTTCATCATCATCATGACATACTTTACTTTTGTCATATTGCCATAGCATGATCATGTAGTTGACATCGTATTTGTGGCAAAGCCACCATACATTATTTTTCATACATGTCACTCTTGATTCATTGCACCATCCCATTACACCGCCGGAGGCATTCATATAGAGTCATATCTTGTTCTAGTTTTGAGTTGTAATCCTTATGTTGTAATCAATAGAAGTGTGATGATCATCATTATTAGAGCATTGCCCAAAAAAAAGGGAGAAAGGCCAAAAAGAAAAAAATAAAGGCCCAAAAAAATGAAAATAAATAAAAAGGGCAATGTTACTATCTCTTTTTCCACACTTGTGCTTCAAAGTAGCACCTTGTTCTTCATGTAGTGAGTCTCATATATTGTGCTTCAAAGTAGCACCATGTTTTTCATATAGTGAGTCCCATAAGTTGTCTTTTTCATACTAGTGGGAATTTTTCATTATAGAACTTGGCTTGTATATTCCTACAATGGGCTTCCTCAAATGCCCTAGGTCTTCGTGAGCAAGCAAGTTGGATGCACACCCACTAGTTTTCTTTTGTTGAGCATTTATATCTCTAGTGCATCCGTTGCATGGCAATCCCTACTCCTCATGTTGACATCAATTGATGGGCATCTCCATTGCCCGTTGATTATCCTCGTCAATGTGATACTTTCTCTTTTTTGTCTTCTCCACACAAACCCCATCATCATATTCTATTCCACCCATAGTGCTATATCCATGGCTCACGCTCATGTATTCCGTGAAGGTTGAAAAAGTTTGAGATTATTTAAGTATGAAACAATTGCTTGGCTTATCATCGGGGTATAGCAGTTGGGAACATCTTTGTGTGCCGAAAATGAAGCATAGCCTAACTATATGATTTTGTAGGGATGAACTTTCTTTTGCCATGCTATTTCGAGAAGACATGATTACTTTGATTAGTATGCTTGAAGTGTTACTATTTCTTTTATCAATATGAACTTTTATTTTGTATTCAATTGGATCTGAACACTCATGCCACAATAAAGAAAGTTACATTATGATTTATGCTAGGTAGCATTCCACATCAAAAATTCTCTTTTTATCATTTACCTACTCGAGGACGAGCAGGAATTAAGCTTGGGGATGCTTGATACGTCTCCAACGTATCTATAATTTTGATTGTTCCATGCTATTATATTACCCTTTTGGATGTTTATGGGCTTTATTTTACACATTTATATCATTTTGGGACTAACCTACTAACCGGAGGCCCAGCCCATATTGCTGTTTTTTGCCTATTTCAGATTTCAAGAAAAGGAATATCAAATGGAGTTCAAACGGAATGAAACCTTCGGGCGTGATTTTGGAACAAACGTGATCCAGAGGACTTGGAGTGCAAGTCAAGAAGCAGCCAAGCCTCCACGAGATAGGAGGGCCCCCCTAGGGCGCCCCTGTCTCATGGGCCCCTCGGTGACCACCGACGCATTTATTCCTCCTATATATACCTACGCACTCCGAAAACATCCAGGGGCACCACAAAACACAATTTCCACCGCCATAACCTTCTGTATCCGCGAGATCCCATCTTGGAGCCTTCGTCGGCACTCTGCCGGAGGGGGAATCAACCACGGAGGGCTTCTACATCAACACCATAGCCCCGCCGATGAGTCGTGAGTAGTTTACCACAGACCTACGGGTCCATAGTTATTAGCTAGATGGCTTCTTCTCTCTTTTTGGTTCTCAATACAATGTTCTCCCCCTCTCTTGTGGAGATCTATTCGATGTAATCTCTTTTTGCGGTGTGTTTGTCGAGATCCGATGAATTGTGGGTTTATAATCAAGTTTATCTATGAATAATATTTGAATCTTCTCTGAATTCTTTTATGTATGATTAAGTTATCTTTGCAAGTCTCTTCGAATTATCAGTTTAGTTTGGCCAACTAGATTGGTTTTTCTTGCCATGGGAGAAGTGCTTAGGTTTGGGTTCAATCTTGCGGTGTCCTTACCCAGTGACAGAAAGGGTTGCAAGGCACGTATTGTATTGTTGCCATCAAGGATAACAAGATGGGGTTTATATCATATTGCATGAGTTTATCCCTCTGCATCATGTCATCTTGCTTAATGCGTTACTCTGTTCTTATGAACTTAATACTCTAGATGTATGCTGGATAGCGGTTGATGTGTGGAGTAATAGTGGTAAATGCAGGGAGGAGTCGGTCTACTTGTTATGGACGTGATGCCTATATACATGATCATGCCTAGATAATCTCATAACTATGCGCTTTTCTATCAATTGCTCGACTGTAATTTGTTCACCCACCGTAATACTTATGCTATCTTGAGAGAAGCCACTAGTGAAACCTATGGCCCTCGGGTCTATCTCTTATCATATTTGCTTTCAATCTACTTTTACTTGCATCTTTACCTTTTTGCATCTATATTATAAAATACCAAAATTATATTTATCTTATCATACTATCTTTATTAGATCTCACTTTCGCAAGCGTTGGTTGCGAGTTCTCAGTTTGTTTGTGTAGGTGCGTGGGACTTTTGAGGAGCCTCCTACCGGATTGATACCTTGGTTCTCAAAAACTGAGGGAAATACTTACGCTACACTTGCTGCATCACCCTCTCCTCTTCGAGGAAAACCAACGCAAGTTCAAGACGTAGCAATCACCTCAACGTGTGCCCCAATGTGCGCTCCGTGAAGCAGAAGGCTAGGCGACAGTCCACAGAGAAACAAGCTTTTATCGTCCAAGAGACCCGCAAGCTAGAGGCAACAGGGGTTATTCGCGAGGTCCGCTACCCGGATTGGCTGGCCAACCCAGTTGTCGTGCCAAAAAAGGGGGGAAAGGAACATATGTGTGTCGACTTCACCAACCTCAACAAGGCCTGCCCACAGGATCCATTTCCGCTTCCTCGCATCGACCAGATCGTCGACTCCACCGCTGAGTGTGACCTGCTGTGCTTCCTAGATGCCTTCTCAGGCTATCTCCAGATCAAGATGGCGGTAGAAGACGTGGAAAAAACGGCTTTCCTGACCCCGTGCGGAGTGTACTGCTAACATGCATGCCGTTTGGGTTGCGCAGCGCAGGCGCGACCTTTCAGCGGCTGATGCACATCGCCCTGGGCCGACAGCTCGGGAGGAATGCTGAGGCGTACGTCGATGACATTGTAGTTAAGTCTCGGGAGGGGAAAACCCTGATATAGGACTTGGAAGAAACCTTCACGAGCCTCGATGAAGTGGACCTGCGGCTCAACCCGGAGAAGTGCTTGTTTGGAGTCCCCTCGGGCAAGCTCCTGGGTTTCCTCGTGTCCCACAGGGGCATCGAGGCCAACCCGGAAAAGGTCAAAGCAGTCGAAGACATGAGCCCACCAAAGACCCTCAGAGAAATGCAGAAACTCATCGGGCGCGTGACCGCGCTAGGACGTTTCATCTCCAAGCTGGGGGAACGAGCACTGCCATTCTTCAAGCTGATGAAGAAGAAGGGCCCCTTTGAATGGACTGAAGAGGCCGACAAGGCATTCCAAGAACTCAAGAGGTACCTTACCAGCCCTCCGGTGATGGTAGCTCCGCGTCCTCGGGAGCCCCTGGTGCTCTACCTCGCAGCCACCCCCTACTCCGCCAGCGCAGCCCTGGTAGCGGTCAGGGAGGAGCATCAGGCCAAGGCCGGAACTACCCTCCGGGCCGGAGCGAAGCGAAGCCAAGAGAGCCTCGCGAAGACCGCGGTCGCGGCCGAAGGGGATCAGCCGCAGCAGGAAAGCGCACCCGGAGCAGAAGAGGCCCCACCAAGCGACCAAGCGCTGGGGGCTCCGTCGTCTCGGGAGGCGCCCCAACCTACGGAGGACGCGAGCAGCGCCAGCGCTCACAGCCTCGCCGAGCACCCCGTGTACTTCGTCAGCACGGTGCTACGGGACACGAGGGCGCGGTACCCCATGCCCCAAAAACCCCTCCTCGCTCTATTGGTAGCCTCTCGCAAGATGCAGCACTACTTCCAAGGTCATCCCATCAAGGTCGTCTCAGCATACCCTCTGGAGAGGGTGCTCAGGAGCCCCAACTCAGCTGGAAGAGTCACCGAGTGGAACATCGAACTGCAAGCGTTTCAGCTAGAATTCAGCACAACCAGAGTCATCAAGGGGGCCGCATTGGCAGATTTCGTGGCAGAATGGACGGAGGCACCCGGCCTCGAAGCAGGCGAAGACCGATTACTTTCTCCGGGGAGCGAGGCACCGGACGGCTGGGTCATGTACTTCGACGGGGCATTCTCCCGACATGGCGTGGGGACGGACGCAGTGCTCGTATCCCCTACTCAGGACAAGCTCTATTACGCCGTGCAGCTCTGTTTCCAGCACGGGGAAAAGGTCTCCAACAACATAGGAGAATATGAAGGCCTGATAGCCGGCCTGAGAGCCGCAGTCGCTTTGGGGGTAAATCGCCTCATCATCAAGGGCGATTCTCAACTCCTCGTCAACTTCTCCAACAAAATATACGAGCCGAAGGACGAGCACATGGAAGCCTACCTCGCGGAGGTTCGCAGGATGGAGAAACAGTTCTGGGGGCTGGAGCTGCAGCATGTGCCTCGCGGCACCAATCAAGAGGCGGATGACATCGCCAAGAGGGCGTCCAGGCGGCTGCCTCAGGAGCCTGGCGTCTTCGAAGAGAGACTCTTCAGGCCCTCAGCGGCACCATCACTATCAAGCGCAGCGCAACCTCGGGAGGAGCTTCCCCATCCGCCTGCCTCGGGAGCCCCGGTCCGCGGCCCGGCCTCAGGGGCACGCCTGCTCCTGGCGCTGGAGCCTCAGGAAGGGTGCTGGATCACAGAGCTCAAGAGCTACTTGACGCGGGGACCCTGCCGGAGAAGGAGGAAGAGGCGGAGCGTGTGGCGCGGCAAGCCACGGCCTACTGCATCAGGGATGGAGAGCTTTACCGAAGGCGACCGAATGACGTGTCCCTACGTTGCATTTGTAGAGAGCAAGGGAAGGAAATGCTGGAAAACATACACGGCGGAGACTGTGGGCATCACTCATCGTCACGATCCCTCGTTGGCAAGGCGTTCCACAGCGGGTTCTACTGGCCCACAGCACTCAGCTACGCAGTTGAGCTGGTAAAGGCTTGCGAGGCCTGCCAATTTCACGCCAAGCAGATCCATTAGCCGGCGGGAGGTCTGCAAACTATACCCCTCTCATGGCCATTCGCAGTTTGGGGGCTGGACATTTAGGCCCGTTCCCTCGGGCGCCAGGGGGCTATCGCTACCTCTACGTCATCGTGGACAAGTTCACCAAGTGGGCTGAGGTGGAAGCTGTCCGCACCATCCCAGCGGGCTCTGCGGTCAAGTTCATCAGGGGCCTCCTGAGCCGGTTTGGGGTGCCTAACCGCATCATCACCGACAACGGTTCGCAGTTCACCAGGAATCTCTTCAAAACGTACTGTGCTAACCTTGGAATGCAGATATGCTACGCTTCGGTGGCGCACCCCCGGAGCAACGGCCAGGCCGAGCGAGCCAACGCGGAGGTCCTGAAGGGCCTCAAAACTAGGACCTTCAAGAAGAAGCTGGAGGCCTGCGGCAGGGGCTGGCACGACGAGCTCCAGTCTGTGTTGTGGTTCATCCGCACGACCGCGGCCAAGCCGGCTGGCGAGACCCCGTTCTTCCTCGTCTACGGAGCAGAAGTCGTCCTCCCTCACGAGGTCAGGCGTCACTCCGCACGGGTCCTGGCGTTCGACGAGGCGCAACAGGACACCATGCGGGGGACGGATCTCGTGCTGGGGGAGGAACATCGTCGAGAGGCCGCGCTGCGAGCGGCAAGGTATCAACAGGCGCTGCGGCGATACCACTGCCGCAACATGCGCCCCAGGACTCTTGAGGTAGGGGACCTCGTGCTCAGACGGGTCCTCTCCAGGGAAGGGTTGGATAAGCTTTCTCCCATGTGGGAGGTCCCGTTCAAGGTTGTTCATGTTTCCAGGCCCGGCTCCGTGCGCTTGGAGACCCAGGAGGGGGTACCCATCCAGAACGCGTGGAACATTCGACACCTCCGAAGATTCTACCCCTGAGAAAGGCCCGGTGCCTGTGAAGAAGGCCAATGCCTGTGAAGCTGCTGCGTTTTGTGAAAGGCCCGGTGCCTATGAAGAAGGCCAATGCCTGTGAAGCTGCTGCATTTTGGGAAAGGCCCGGTGCCTGTGAAGAAGGCCAATGCCTGTGAAGCTGTCGCATTTTGGGAAGGGCCCGGTGCCTGTGAAGAAGGCCAATGCCTGTGAAGCCTCTGCATTCTGGGAGGGGCCCGGTGCCTGTGAAGAAGGCGAATGCCTGTGAAGCTCGCCGCCCGTGACACTCTCACGTAATAATGAGTGGGGTTGTACACGCCCCGGAGTCTCCGAAGTGCCGCCCTCGGGCCTCGGGGGCTCCCGCCCACGCCCAGTGGCAGCACTTAGCTCCGCGCTGGTGAGAAGACGTTGAAGACTAGACTAGGTGCCGGACACGGCTTTTTCATTTGCTTTCTGCAGTTGGCTTGTTCATTCCTATTTGAAGTTTTATTGGAGCTGTTGCCGCCTCTGGCTTGTGACTCTTTGCCTTTTTACTCATTTGCCTCGTTTTCTCTCGTGCGAGTCTCGCGAGGGGGGTACGAGGGCACCCTCGCGAGTGTTTTCTGCCCCGGGCGTTTGAGGTTTTCCTATCCGAGTCAGCTGCGGGAGCACCCCTCCCAGTCCGTGCCCCATGGGCATCGCGACGCGAGCACATGACCTGGGTCGGCCGCACCCGCGACCAAAACCTGAAGCTACCCCCCTGACTAATCCTTGTAGGACATAAAGCGCACGGCGAGGCCTCGGCCTCGGGAGGCGATGTAGCGACCAGACCCGAATGGATCAAGTCTCTGTGCTCAGGTGTCATCCTGGATCGATATGCTTGACACCACACAAGATTTCAAGGATTTATAGCAGAGTAGCAATCACACACTTATTACAACGTTGTCCAAAAGGGAACTTATTACAATAATATGGCTTAAGGCCATCTAATAATAACAGCGGAAGGCTTGGAAGATAAATGAGTCCATCAACTCCATCGGCATCACTGAGTATAGAACCACGACCTAACACCTTACTGTCGTTGCGAAAAGTCTGCAACATGAAAGTTGCAGCCCGAAAACGGGTCAGCACATGGAATATGCTGGCAATGTAACATATAGAGAGCAATGAAGGAATAAGCCTATACTACATGCATATATGGCTGGTGGAAAAGCTCTACGGTTACATTTTTTTGCATAAAGCTAATTTTTCCCTACAACAAAGGAATAATTTTATTTAACTATCATGGTGGTTGTTAAACATTGAGAATGGTTGACAGCATCCTCAATCCCAATTAAAAAGTACTCATCAAAACCCAATAACATTTGTTAGAAGTAACATGTTGAGATTCACATGATATTCAAGTACTAGATACTCAAAACGTCCATAACCGGGGACACGGCTAATCATGATTAGTTTATACACTCTGCAGAGGTTTGTGCACTTTTCCCCACAAGACTCGATCGCCTCCGCTTGGTTCTCGCACTTCATGGTGTTTGAGAAACGGATGACCGAGACACAGTCTTTCAGAAGCACTAGCACCTTACATGTGGGTAGACCGTACCAACCTACATCCCCTACATCAGCTAGCCTACCCGTAAGAGTTCGCACAACTTACTCAACTATGCCAGAGCCCATATTGGCTTGTGGCTGCACACGGAAGTTTCTAGTTTAAATAATCTCATGATCCCTTAGAGCACGGTGGCGGTCCAAGAAATACAGTAAGTCTGATAGAAACCAGTGCCTCAATCCACCCGGATGTGTGTTTAGGTTGCCACCTTAGATATACCATTAATTAACAATCTCACATCTGTCATGGATATTCACTCACCCAATCCACGCCGACTAGCATGGCATGGCATAATTAAGCAAACGAGAAGTAACTCCCAAGGTTTCATAAGAAAACAGTAATAGGTACTACCTCAATCTACTTCCCATCCCACAATTTAAGTTGATCCTAAACATGCAAGTGTTTGAGGAATAGGGCTAATGCATAAAACTGGGTAGTAGAAAAGATATGATCAAGTGTTACTTGCCTTGCTGATGATCCGCGAGACCTAGAGATTCGAAGTAACAAGCGGCGCACTCCGGGTGATCTAACGCAGACAAACAACAAGCATACAATAAATACTCATCTAATGCACAGGGAAATCTCGAATAAAAGATCTAACCAGAGAGTTCAACTTAAGAACCCTGGTTCTAAAAGAATCAAATCAAAATAAACAACGAAAGTCGAAAGTCGAGAGAAAACAACTCGGTTTTAGCAATTTTGAAACTAGGTCAAAATTTTACAGTAGCAAAACTTTGTTTAAGTAGGTTAGTCGGAACGGCGGTTTCGTAACGAAACTCCAGGCGCTTGAATCACCTGATTCCGATAAACGAGCGAGATAATAAACAGATTTGAAAATTGAATCGGAAATCGAATTCGGAAAATAACGGATTTAAATCCGATTAAAAGAAAAACGACGAACAGTTAAAACGGCGGACGTTCGTTAACAGAAACTAACCGACGAACACGTTCATTAAAACGAACGAGTCGGTGAACGTTCACTAATTAATAATACCGAAAAAGAAATAAAAATAAACCAATCTAGGGTTTTTTTTTAAAAAACCGAACAACGCGAAAAAAAACCGGATCGGGTTTTTGAAACAAAACCGGACCGGGGCGCGGCGACGAGGTGGCTACCTCCGGCGAGTCGCCGGCGGGGCTCCGGGACTCGGTGGAGCGGCGGCGGGGTCCGGCGGGGTCGGCGGGTGGCGGGTGGCGACGTCCGCGGCGGCGGCGACGGCAGGCGGCGACGGCGGCCTTCGGGCGGCGGCGGCTCGGGTTAGGGCGGCAAGGCGGGCGGGATGAGGAGAGAGGGGGTGGCGGGGTTATAAAGGAGGGGGCTCGGTGCCTTGGGGAGGGGGCACGGCGGCGGGCGCGTGGCCGAGCCGGACTCGGCGGCGTCGGCGGCGGGCTCCTCCAGGAGGCCTTGAGGGGAGGGCGGCTGGGCAGGCGGCTCGGTTGGGCCGGCTGGGCCCTTGGCCCAGGCGGGCGGCGCGTTTCTTTTTTAAACAAAACTAAACGAATTTAAAATAAAACCAAACAAACTCCAAATTAAATAAAATTAATTTTCCCCGACTCCTAAAAATGAGTCGAACAAAATGAACTTTAAAACGGGGCAAAATGCATATTTTTAAAAATACTCATTTTTTTTCCTAAAGCAAATAAGCTTTCAAAACCAAAATTTGATTTATTCATTAAATCTTCATTTTTCCTAAACGTTGGGAAAGTCATATTATTCCCTCTCTTAAATTTTTTTATCAGAAAAACTTTTGAAGATAAATAAATAAATCCAAATGATCCTATTTTCAAAATTTGAGAAATCCCAAATATGAAAATAATGAAATCTCCAACTCTCTCCGAGGGTCCTTGAGTTGCGTGAAATTTTCCAGGATCGGAAAATGCGAGAAAATATGATATGCATGATGACCTAATGTATAACACTCCAAATTGAAAATTTGGGATGTTACAAACCTACCCCCTTAAGATGAATCTCGCCCTCGAGATTCGGGATGGCTAGAAAATAGGTGAGGGTGGTCCTTGAGCAAAACTTCCTCTCTTTCCCAGGTGGCTTCATCTTCAGTGTGGTGGCTCCACTGAACCTTGCAAAACTTGATAACTTTGCTACGAGTAACTCTGCTGGCATAATCGAGAATCTTAACCGGTTTTTCCTCATATGTTAAATCATCCTTCAACTGAATTGATTCCAGTGGCACTGTGTCTCTTAACGGTATCTCTGCTATCCCGGGGTGACATTTTTCAGCTGAGAAACATGGAATACATCATGAACTCCTGACAGTCCTTCTGGCAATTCCAGCTTATAAGCAACTTCTCCCATGCGTTGCAAAATCTTATACGGTCCAACGAAACGTGGTGCTAATTTTCCTTTAACTCCAAAACGCTTAACTCCTCGAGCGGGATACTCTAAGATATACTCTGTCTCCAACTTCATATTCAATCGCTGCGCTTTGAATCTGCATAGCTCTTCATGCGACTGGGCTACCTTGAGCCTATCTCGAATTAGTTTAACCTTCTGCTCGGACTCTTTAATCAAATCTGGTCCAAACAATTGACGATCTCCAGTTTCGTCCCATGACAACGGTGTCCTGCATCTTCTTCCATACAGAGCCTCGAAAGGTGCCATCTTCAAGCTGGTTTGGTAACTGTTGTTATAAGAAAATTCTGCATACGGCAAATTATCATCCCAACTAGATCCATAATCTAGTGCACAAGCTCTCAGCATATCCTCCAAAATCTGATTGACTCTCTCAGTCTGTCCATCGGTCTGTGGGTGGAAAGCTGTACTGAATTCCAATCTGGTTCCCAATGTTTCGTGCAACTGGTTCCAAAACTTCGAGGTAAATTGGGTTCCTCTATCCGATACGATACTCCTCGGAACTCCGTGTAAACACACAATTCTGGTCATGTATATCTTTGCCAACTTAGCACTGCTATAGGTAGTCTTGACTAGAATGAAATGAGCTACCTTCGTCAAGCGGTCGACTATGACCCAAATCGAGTCATATCCTGAACGGGTCTTTGTCAAACCTGTGATGAAATCCATGCCTAGTTTATCCCATTTCCATTCGGGTATCGGCAATGGTTGTAACAATCCTGCTGGCTTCTGATGTTCTGCCTTTACTCTCTGACATACATCGCAAACTGCTACATACTCCGCAATATCCTTCTTCATTCCGGTCCACCAGAAAGTATTCTTCAAATCCAAATACATCTTAGTATTTCCTGGGTGAATCGAATAGGGTGAATCATGAGCTTCTTGTAGAATCAACTTCCTGATCTCTGGGTTATTGGGCACATAAACACGGTCTTCAAACCATAGGGTATCGTGCTCATCCTCACGAAATCCTTTAGCTTTTCCTTTGCTCATTTTCTCCTTTATAGAGGCAACTTCCTTATCTGCCTTTTGGGCTTCTCTGATTTTGTCCATCAGTGTAGACTGAATCTCCAATGCTGCTATATAGCCTCTCGGAACTATTTCCAAACATAGCTCTCGAAGGTCCTCGGCTATCTCATTTGGTATTCCTCCCATCATTAGGGTATTGACGTGGCTCTTACGGCTCAATGCGTCTGCTACGACATTAGCCTTTCCGGGGTGATAATGCAATCTCATATCATAATCCTTGATAAGCTCTAACCATCTCCTCTGTCTGAGATTTAATTCCTTCTGTGTGAAGATGTACTTCAAACTCTTGTGATCCGTGTACACTTCACAATGATTTCCTATGAGAAAATGTCTCCATGTCTTAAAGGCATGCACAACGGCTGCTAACTCCAAATCATGCGTGGCATAATTTAACTCATGGGGCTTAAGTTGTCGTGAAGCATACGAAACAACTCTTCCTTCCTGCATAAGCACTGCTCCAAGTCCTCGACGTGAAGCGTGCAATACACCTCATAATCCTTGGTCCGATCGGCAATATTAAAACTGGTGAGGTAACCAATCTTTTCTTCAACTCCTGAAAACTTGCCTCACAGTCCTCAGTCCATATGAATTTGTTATCCTTCTTCAACAATTCTGTCATAGGCTTTGCAATCCTTGAGAAATTCTCAATGAATCTTCGGTAGTATCCTGCGAGTCCAAGGAAACTCCGAATCTCTCCAACTGTCGTTGGTGCTTCCCATTTGGTTACGGTCTCAACCTTTGTGGGGTCAACTGCTATTCCTTCTCCGGATATAACATGTCCAAGAAATCCAACTTCCTTTAGCCAAAATTCACATTTGCTGAACTTGGCATACAACTGGTGTTCTCTCAGCTTCTCCAAAACCAATCTCAAATGTTCCTTATGTTCCTCTTCATTCTTCAAGAAAATCAAAATATCATCGATGAACACCACGACGAACTTATCCAAAAACTCCATAAACACTTTGTTCATCAGGTTCATGAAATAGGCTGGTGTGTTAGTCAGTCCAAATGACATAACGGTATACTCATACAATCCATATCTCGTGGTAAATGCTGTCTTAGGTATGTCCTGCTCCCGAATCTTCAACTGATGGTACCCTGATCGCAAATCGATCTTGGAAAACACTTTAGCTCCTTGCAAGCGATCAAACAGATCATTTATCATAGGTAGTGGGTACTTGTTCTTGATTGTTACTTCATTCAATCCACGATAATCAACAACCATTCTTAACGATCCATCCTTCTTCCCCACTAACAATACGGGTGATCCCCAAGGTGAAGAACTGGGCGAATAAAACCTTTATCCAATAGTTCCTTAATCGCTTCTTGATTTCCGCCAAATCTCGTGCGGGCATCCTGTGACGGTCGCTTTGATATTGGGCCTGTTCTCGCAACAGCTCGATCAAAACTCAATGTCTCTATCCGGCGGCATTCACGCAACTCTTCCGAAATACATCGGAAAATCCTTCACCACGGGTTCTTCTTCCCGCACAACTCGATAAGCAATTTACTTGCGCTCTCCTCGCTCATGCCGTGATACATACTTGATCCTTCTTCCTTCGGTGTGGTGAGAAAAATTGACTTTGTGGTGCAATCTATGTTCCCTCCATACTTTGATAACCAATCCATGCCTAATATCACATCCAATCCTTGGGATTCCAGAACTATTAGGTCTGAGGGGAAAACATAGTGTCCAATCCGTAATGGCAGTCGATCACACCATTTACTAGCCATGTATTCTGCTCCGGGTGAGGTTACTAGCATGGGTGACCTAAGGGCTTGGGTCGGTAATTTGTACTTATCCACAAATCCCTTGATATGTATGAACGCGATGCACCAAAGATCGAAAAGAACAACTGCATAAATGACTTAACCAAAAACTTACCGATTCTTGATCGGGCTGATCTTCAACCTCCTCCACATCAATGTGGTTCACCTGTCCCCTGTTGAAAGGGTTGGGCTTCTTTCCGAGCTTCCATTGCCATTTCCATTCGGCCTTCGGGCAGTCATTTGCATAATGTCCATCTTGCGGCACTTAAAACAAGTGATGTGACTCGGTATACCTTGGATGGTGTTGACGGGTTGGTGCGATTCTGTCCATTGCTTCCTCCATTCCCGTTCCCATTCTTAGTGCCATTATGGTTATGCGAATTACCTCCTCCATGGGTATGCTGAAACTGAATTCCTGATTTAGGGGCATAACGAGGCTTCTTCTGAGCTCCAGAGTTATACTTTCCCTGTCCATACTTCCTCTTGCGGTTCTCAATTTGCTGCTGCTTTCCTTCAATCATGAGGGCTCGGTCTACCAACTCCTGGTAGTTATTGAAACTTGCTACCATCAACGGCATGCTGAATTCATCATTCAGTCCTTCTAGAAACTTCTCCTGTTTAGCAGCGTCTGTAGCAACGTCATCTGGGGCATAACGTGCTAACTTACTAAAATCATCCACATACTGGCCAACAGTCCTTCCTCCTTGCCGTAAGTTGCGAAACTCACGCTTCTTCATGGCCATGGCTCCTGCTGAAACATGGGCAGTGCGGAAAGCTTGCTGAAACTGATCCCATGTGACAGTGTCTACGGGGTAAGTGGCTGTAAAATTCTCCCACCATGCTGCTGCGGGTCCTTCAAGCTGATGTGCTGCAAACTTCACTCTTTCTCCATCTGTGCATCCTGCAGTGGTCAACTCCCTTCCTATCTTGCGGAGCCAATCGTCTGCTACAATCGGCTCGGTGCTACTAGAATACACCGGCGGATTCAGTCTAAGGAAACGAGTCAAGTGATCCGCGGGTGGTGGTGGTGGTGGGTTGTTGTTGTTGTTGTTGTTGTTGTTGTTGCCCTGGTTCTGCACCAATGTTTGAATCAGGGTGTTCTGCTGCTGAATCAATTGGGTGATCTCTGGCGGGAAAACAAACCCGGGGTCGCGTCTCGGAGGCATCTGATGGGTTTAGAAGAGACGAGAAATTAGGAATAGATTGAGGTCTAAGGGGAATCACTACCCAAATACACATGAGCAAAAACACACAAAATCACTTCAGTCAATCAAACAAAGGGCTTACAACGGTCTAACTATCGCAAAAGTGCGTGTACTATAATGTTTACATGGAGGGAATACTACTAATATGTAGGGGACTTCTACTAATTTGAACCGGTGGAAGACTCCATGATGTCTGCTCCAGCTTCGTCTTCAAAGTCGGGTTCACTTGGATCCGAATCGATGTCGTCGATGTTGATGTAGTCGCTTGGGCAACCGACATACTGGTCTTCATTCCTGAGCGCCAACTTCTTCTTGAGTTCTTCGATCTCGTACTTAAGATCGTTATTGTGTCTCGCTAGAGCTACGATCTCGTCCATGTAGTCCTTGCGTGTAGTCTTTAGTTCTTCTTCAAGTTCGATGATCCTTCCCTTCGCATTTTGCAACTCCAACATATCATTGCACATCTGGTTCTCCTGGCGTCGAATGTGCTGGTTTAACTCCTGGATGAAAGCTGCAATGGATCTATCCTTCTTGGTGCTGACTATGTCCCATTGTTCAGTTCGGCGTCCGCAAATCTGGTAGATAGTGTCCTTGAGGTCTTCTTGATAAACTTCTCCAATGCGTCCCATGGTGATGTGAGCTGCCATGCTCTTTCCCAGACTCCAAGTTGGTGCACTGAAAACATTATCTATAGGTTTGGTGATTGGGGCGAATGTCCTTCCTGGAACATGAGCTTGAATCTTCCAGCGCTCTTCTTCAGGCAGAGTGGCGTTGAAAGTCCCGGTGAAGCTTGGTAGTCCAATGTTCAGGTACTTGGTGACTTCCTTCAAGTGAAATCCAAAAGGTGTGCCTTCATCTGGTTGGGTGTACTTGATCTTCGCGTCCGTCATCCTAAAGAGTAGAAAAGATGAGGAGTTAGAAAATGGGAAGAGAGTAGTGATCTATGGCTTTAACTTAGTGGTCGTGTCCTACGATCGGCGTGTGCTCGATACCATCTCTCAGAGCGACCAGACCGAATGGATCAAGTCTTCGTGCTCGGTGTCATCCTGGATCGATAATGCCGACACCACACAAGATTTCAAGGATTTATAGCAGAGTAGCAATCACACACTTATTACAACGTTGTCCACAAGGGAACTTATTACAATAATATGGCTTAAGTCCATCTAATAATAACAGCGGAAGGCTTGGAAGATAAATGAGTCCATCAACTCCATCGGCATCACTGAGTATAGAACCACGACCTAACACCTTACTGTCGTTCGAAAAGTCTCGCAACATGAAAGTTGCAGCACAAAACGGCCACACATGGAATATGCTGGCAATGTAACATATAGAGAGCAATGAAGGAATAAGCCTATACTACATGCATATATGGCTGGTGGAAAAGCTCTCTGGTTACATTTTTTGCATAAAGCTAATTTTTCCTACAACAAAGGAATAATTTTATTTAACTATCATGGTGGTTGTTAAACATTGAGAATGGTTGACAGATCCTCAATCCCAATTAAAAGTACTCATCAAAACCCAATAACATTTATTAGAAGTAACATGTTGAGATTCACATGATATTCAAGTACTAGATACTCAAAACGTCCATAACCGGGACACGGCTAATCATGATTAGTTTATACACTCTGCATAGGTTTATGACTTTTCCCCACAAGACTCGATCGCCTCCGCTTGGTTCTCGCACTTCATGGTGTTTGAGAAACGGATGACCGAGACACGATCTTTCGAAGCACTAGCACCTTACATGTGGGTAGACCGTACCAACCTACATCCCCTACATCAGCTAGCCTACCCGTAAGAGTTCGCACAACTTACTCAACTATGCGAGCCCATATTGGCTTGTGGCTGCACACGGAAGTTTCTAGTTTAAATAATCTCATGATCCCTTAGAGCACGGGTGGCGGTCCAAGAAATACAGGCAAGTCCTCGATAGAAACCAGTGCCTCAATCCACCCAGATGTGTGTTTAGGTTGCCACCTTAGATATACCATTAATTAACAATCTCACATCTGTCATGGATATTCACTCACCCAATCCACGTCTACTAGCATAGCATGGCATAATTAAGCAAACGAGAAGTAACTCCCAAGGTTTCATAAGAAAAGCAGTAATAGGTACTACCTCAATCTACTTCCCATCCCACAATTTAAGTTGATCCTAAACATGCAAGTGTTTGAGGAATAGGGCTAATGCATAAAACTGGGTAGTAGAAAAGATATGATCAAGTGTTACTTGCCTTGTCGATGATCCATGAGACCTAGAGATTCAAGTAACAAGCGGCGCACTCGGGTGATCTAACGCAGACAAACAACAAGCATACAATAAGTACTCATCTAATGCACAGGAAATCTCGAATAAAATATCTAACCAGAGAGTTCAACTTAAGAACCCTGGTTGCAAAAGAATCAAATCAAAATAAGCAACGAAAGTCGAAAGTCGAGAGAAAACAACTCGGTTTTAGCAATTTTGAAACTAGGTCAAAATTTTACAGTAGCAAAACTTTGTTTAAGTAGGTTAGTCGGAACGGCGGTTTCGTAACGAAACTCCAGGCGCTTGAATCACCTGATTCCGATAAACGAGCGAGAAAATAAACAGATTTGAAAATTGAATCGGAAATCGAATTCGGAAAATAATGGATTTAAATCCGATTAAAAGAAAAACGACGAATAGTTAAAACGGCGGACGTTCGTTACCAGAAACTAACCGACGAACACGTTCATTAAAACGAACGGGTCGGTGAATGTTCACTAATTAATAAAACCGAAAAAGAAAAAAAACCAATATAGGGTTTTTTTTTAAAAAAACCGAACAACGCGAAAAAAAACCGGATCGGGTTTTTGAAACAAAACCGGACCGGGGCGCGGCGACGAGGTGGCTACCTCCGGTGAGTCGCCGGCGAGGGCTTCGGGACTCCGGTGGAGCGGCAAGGGGTCCGGGGGTCGGCGGGTGGCGGGTGGCGACGTCCGCGGCGGCGGCGGCCTTTCAGGCGGCGGCGGCTCGGGTTAGGCGGCAAAGGCGAGGCGGGATGAGGAGAGAGGGGTGCGGCGGAGTTATAAGGAGGGGGCCGGTGCCTTGGGGAGGGGGCACGGCGGCGGGCGCGTGGCCGAGCCGGACTTCGGCGGCGTCTTGGCGTGAGGCTCCACCCACGCGAGCCTTGAGGGGAGGCGGCTGGGCAGGGGGCTCGGTTGGGCCGGCTGGGCCCTTGGCCCAGGCGGGCGGCGTGTTTTTTTTAAACAAAACTAAACGAATTTAAAATAAAACCAAACGAACTCCAAATTAAATAAAATTAATTTTCCCCGACTCCTAAAAATGAGTCGAACAAAATGAACTTTAAAACGGGGCAAAATGCATATTTTTAAAAATACTCATTTTTTCCCTAAAGCAAATAAGCTTTCAAAACCAAAATTTGATTTATTCATTAAATCTTCATTTTTCCTAAACGTTGGGAAAGTCATATTATTCCCTGTCTTAAAATTTTTTATCGGAAAAACTTTTGAAGATAAATAAATAAATCCAAATGATCCTATTTTCAAAATTTGAGAAATCCCAAATATGAAAATAATGAAATCTCCAACTCTCTCCGAGGGTCCTTGAGTTGCGTGAAATTTTCTAGGATCGGAAAATGCGAGAAAATATGATATGCATGATGACCTAATGTATAACATTCCAAATTGAAAATTTGGGATGTTACAGGCGAAGACCGAGGCAAGCCTCCTCAAGCTAAGTAACTCCCGCACGTGGGCGAACAGCACCGAAACATAGCACATAAATAATGGAAACAGCCCGATAATTAGCGACGGCGGTTCAACATGCCCCCGCGGGGCCCTACAATACTTTCTTTTTTGCGCAGGGAAGGAAGAAGAACAAAATAGGCGCAATTTGCTCGGCACCAACTCACGGCAAGGGCTAGCACTGCCTCCGAAGCTCAGACAGATTCCCCCTCTCGCTTCACTAGGGCGCGACGGCGGACTGACCCGCCGCCTTCCTAGAGGCAGGCGTGACGGCGCGGGGGCTGGTCGCGACCCCCGCTGAATAAGCTGCTGTCTGAAGGAGAGTTGCCGGAGCTTGGCGAGCCCCGAGCACCGCTGCTCGCGCGCCTGCCGCCATCTTCGTCCTGATCAACGCCGGGGCTGGGTGATACGTCTCCAACGTATCTATAATTTTTGATTGCTCCATGCTACTTTATCTACTATTTTGGACTATAATGGGCTTTATTTTCCACTTCTATATTACTTTTGGGACTAACCTATTAACGGGAGGTCCAGCCCAGAATTGCTATTTTTTGCCTTTTTTAGTATTTCGAACAAACAGAATATCAAACGGAGTCCAAACGGAATGAAACCTTCGGGAACGTGATCTTCTCACCGAACGTGATCCAGGAGACTTGGACCCTACTACAAGAAGTGCCAGAGGCGGTCACGAGGATGGAGGGCGCCTGGCGCGCCCACCTCGTGGGCCCCGACGCTCCACCGACGTACTCCTTCCTCCTATATATACCTACGTACCCCCAATAGATCAGATACGGAGCCAAAAACCTAATTCCACCGCCATATCTTCCTGTATCCATGAGATCCCATCTTGGGGCCTGTTCTAGAGCTCCGCCGAGGGGGCATCTACCACGGAGGGCTTCTACATCAACACCATAGCCCCTCCGATGAAGTGTGAGTAGTTTACTTCAGACCTTCGGGTCCATAGCTAGTAGCTAGATGGCTTCTTCTCTCTTTTTGGATCTCAATACAATGTTCTCCCCCTCTCTCGTGGAGATCTATTCGATGTAATCTTCTTTTTGCGGTGTGTTTGTTGAGACCGATGAATTGTGGGTTTATGATCCAGCTTATCTATGAATAATATTTGAATCTTCTCTGAATTCTTTTATGTATGATTGAGTTATCTTTGCAAGTCTCTTGAATTATCCGCTTGGTTTGGCCAACTAGATTGGTAGTTCTTGCAATGGGAGAAGTGCTTAGCTTTGGGTTCAATCTTGCGTGTCCTTACCCGAGGATGTAAAGGGTTGCAAGGCACGTATTGTATTGTTGCCATCGAGGATAACAAGATGGGGTATTTATCATATTGCATGAATTTATTCCTCTACATCATGTCATCTTGCTTAAGGCGTTACTCTGTTTTTAACTTAATACTCTAGATGCATGCTGGATAGCGGTCGATGATGTGGAGTAATAGTAGTAGATGTAGAATCGTTTCGGTCTACTTGTCTCGGACGTGATGCCTATATATATGATCATACCTAGATAACCTCATAACTATGCTCAATTCTGTCAATTGCTCAACAGTAATTTGTTCACCCACCGTAGAATACTTATGCTCTTGAGAGAAGCCACTAGTGAAACCTATGGCCCCCGGGTCTATTCTGATCATATCAATCTCTACCACTTTATTTACTTGCTTTGCTTTTACTTTTTACTTTGCATATTTATATCAAAAATACCAAAAATATTATCTCTATCAGATCTCACTCTCGTAAGTGACCGTGAAGGGATTGACAACCCCTAATCGCGTTGGTTGCGAGTAGCTATCGTTTTGTGCAGTAAGAGGGACTTGCACGTGGCCTCCTACTGGATTGATACCTTGGTTCTCAAAAACTGAGGGAAATACTTACGTTACTGTGTTGCATCATCCTCACCTCTTCGGGGAAAACCAACGCAAGCTCAAGACGTAGCAAGAAGGATTTATGGCGCCGTTGCCGGGGAGGCTTACGCAAAAGTCAACATACCAAGTACCCATCACAATCCCTATCTCTCGCATTACATTATTTGCCATTTGCCTCTCGTTTTCCTCTCCCCCACTACACCCTTGCCGTTTTATTCGCCCTCTCTTTCCCAATCTCCTCCTATTTTCCCTTTGCCTTTTTGTTTGCTCGTGTGTTGGTTTGCTTGTTTGTCGCGATGGCTCAAGATGCTACCAAATTGTGTGACTTCACCAATACCAATAATAATGATTTCCTTAGCACTCCGATTGCTCCTCTTGCCAATACCGAATCTTGTGAAATCAATACTGCTTTGTTGAATCTTGTTATGAAAGATCAATTCGCCGACCTTCCTAGTGAAGATGCCGCTACTCATCTAAATAGCTTTGTTGATTTATGTGATATGCAAAAGAAAAAAGATGTCGATAATGATGTCGTTAAATTGAAGCTATTTCCTTTTTCGCTTAGAGATCGTGCTAAAGCGTGGTTTTCGTCTTTGCCTAGAAATAGTATTGATTCTTGGAACAAGTGCAATGGTGCTTTTATCTCTAAGTATTTTTCTCTCGCTAAGATTATCTCTCTTAGGAACGATATTATGAATTTTAAGCAACTTGATCATGAACATGTTGCACAAGCTTGGGAGAGAATGAAATTAATGATACGTAATTGCCCTACTCATGGTTTGAATTTATGGATGATCATACAAATTTTTTATGCCGGATTGAATTTTGCTTCTAGAAATCTTTTAGATTCGGCCGCGGGAGGCACGTTTATGGAAATTACGTTAGGAGATGCTACCAAATTGCTTGATAATATTATGGTTAATTATTCTCAATGGCATACTGAAAGATCTACTAATAAAAAAGTGCATGCTATAGAAGAAATCAATGTTTTGAGTGGAAAGATGGATGAACTTATGAAAATATTTACTAAGAGTGTTTCTTCTGATCCTAATGATATGCCTTTGTCTACCTTGCTTGAGAATAATAATGAATCTATGGATGTGAATTTTGTTGGTAGGAATAATTTTGGTAACAACGCCTATAGAGGGAATTTTAATCCTAGGCCTTATCCTAGTAATCCTTCCAATAATTATGGAAATTCCTACAACAACTCTTATGGAAATTTTAATAAGATGCCCTCTGAATTTGAGAGTAGTGTTAAAGAGTTTATGAATTCACAAAAGAATTTTAATGCTTTGCTTGAAGAGAAATTGCTTAAAGTTGATGATTTGGCTAGGAACGTTGATATAATTTCTCTTGAAATTGATTCTTTAAAGCTTAGATCTATTCCTCCTAAGCATGATATCAATGAGTCTCTCAAAGCTATGAGAATTTCCATTGATGAGTGCAAAGAAAGAACCGCTAGGATGCGTGCTTCCAAAGATGCCTTTATTAAAGCGTGTTCTTCTGATTCCTATGAAAATCAAGATGAAGATCTAAAAGTTATTGATACGTCCCCTATTAAATCTTTGTTTTGCAATATGAATCTTGATGAAACTGAATATGATATCCCTTTACCTAGAAGGCGTTCTAAGAATTCTGAGTTTTTAGATCTTGATGGTGAAATTGATAAAAGTGGGATTGAAAGAAATAAAAATCTAGATGTTGCTAAACCCACTATATTGGATATCAAGGAATTTAATTATGAAAATTGCTCTTTAATTGATTGTATTTCCTTGTTGCAATCCGTGCTAAATTCTCCTCATGCTTATAGTCAAAATAAGGCTTTTATCGAACACACTGTTGATGCTTTGATGCAATCTTATGAAGAAAAGCTTGAGTTGAAAGTTTCTATCCCTAGGAAACTCCATGATGAGTGGGAACCTACCATTAAAATTAAAATTAAAAATTATGAGTTTCATGCTTTGTGTGATTTGGGTGCTAGTGTCTCTACTATTCCCAAAACCTTGTGTGATTTGCTAGATTTCCGTGACTTTGATGATTGCTCTCTAAACTTGCATCTTGCGGATTCCACTATTAAAAAGCCTATGGGAAGAATTAATGATGTTCTTATTGTTGCAAATAGGAATTATGTGCCCGTAGATTTTATCGTTCTTGATATACATTGCAATCCTTCATGTCCTATTATTCTTGGTAGACCTTTCCTTAGAAAGATTGGTGCAATTATTGATATGAAGGAAGGAAATATTAGATTCCAATTTCCCTTAAAGAAGGGCATGGAACACTTTCCTATAAAGAAAATTAAATTACCATATGAATCTATCATGAGAGCCACTTATGGATTGCCTACCAAAGATGGCAATACCTAGATCTATCCTTGCTTTTATGCCTAGCTAGGGGCGTTAAACGATAGCGCTTGTTGGGAGGCAACCCAATTTTATTTTGTGTTTTTTGTTTTTGCTTCTGTTTAGAAATAAATAATCCATCTAGCCTCTGTTTAGATGTGGTTTTATCTTTTAATTAGTGTTTGTGCCAAGTTAAACCTATAAGATCTTCTTGGGTGATAGTTATTTGATCTTGCTGTAATTTCCAGAATCTTTGCTCTCAGTGCCCGAATTGTTAAAACTCACCAGAACCTGATAAAATAGTGATTCCAATTGCTGCTGATCAATAAACAAATTTTCCAGGTCGTCTAATTTTGGTAGAATTTTTTGGGTTCCAGAAGTTTGCGTTAGTTACAGATTACTACAGACTGTTCTGTTTTTGACAGATTCTGTTTTGCGTGTGTTGTTTGCTTATTTTGATGAATCTACGGCTAGTAAAATAGTTTATAATCCATAGAGAAGTTGGAATACAGTAGGTTCAACACCAATATAAAATAAATAATGAGTTCATTACAGTACCTTAAAGTAGTCTTTTGTTTTCTTTCTCTAACGGAGCTCACGAGATTTCTATTGAGTTTTGTGTTGTGAAGTTTTCAAGTTTTGGGTGAATTCTTTTGATGGATTATGGAACAAGGAGTGGCAAGAGCCTAAGCTTGGGGATGCCCATGTCACCCCCAAGATAATTCAAGGACACGAAAAAGTCAAAGCTTGGGGATGCCCCGGAAGGCATCCCCTCTTTCGTCTACTTCTATTGGTAATTTACTTGGAGCTATATTTTTATTCACCAACATGATATGTGTTTTGCTTGGAGCGTCTTGTATTATTTGCATCTTTGCTTGTTAGTTTACCACAATCATCCTTGCTTTACACACCTTTTGAGAGAGCCATACATGAATTGAAATTTGATAGAATACTCAATGTGCTTCACTTATATCTTTTGAGCTTGATAGTTTTGCTCATAGTGCTTCACTTATATTTTTTGAGCGTGATAATTTTTGCTCTAGTGCTTCACTTAGATCTTTTAGAGCACGGTGGTGGATTTGTTTTAAAGAAACTTGATCTCTCATGCTTCACTTAGATTATTTTGAGAGTCGTTAATAGCATGGTAATTTGCTTAATGTTAATATACTTGGTATTCAAGATATGTGAAACTTTCTTTTGATTGCGTTGAATACTAAGATAAGTTTGATGCTTGATAATTGTTTTGAGATATGGAGGTGATAATATCAAAGTCGTGCTAGTTGAATAGTTGTGAATTTGAGAAATGCTTGTGTTGAAGTTAGCAAATCCCGTAGCATGCATGTATGGTTAAAGTTATGTAACAAATTTGAAACGTGAAGTGTACCTGGCTTGTGCATCCTTATGAGTGGCGGTCGGGGACGAGCGATGGTATTTTCCTACCAATCTACCCCCTAGGAGCATGCGCGTAGTACTTGATTTTTGATGACTTCTAAATTTTTGCAATAAGTATATGAGTCCTTTTGACTAATGTTGAGTCCATGGATTATACGCACTTTTACCTTTCCGCCATTGCTAGCCTCTTCGGTACCGTGCATTGCCCTTTCTCACATTGAGAGTTGGTGCAAACTTCGCCGGTGCATCCAAACCCCGTGATATGATACGCTCTATCACACATAAACCTCCTTATATCTTCCCCAAAACAGCCACCATACCTACTTATTATGGCATTTCCATAGCCATTCCGAGATATATTGCCATGCAACTTTCCACCGTTCCGTTCATCATCATCATGACATACTTTACTTTTGTCATATTGCCATTGCATGATCATGTAGTTGACATCGTATTTGTGGCAAAGCCACCATGCATTATTTTTCATACATGTCACTCTTGATTCATTGCACCATTCCGGTACACCGCCGAAGGCATTCATATAGAGTCATACCTTGTTCTAGTATTGAGTTGTAATCCTTATGTTATAATCAATAGAAGTGTGATGATCATCATTATTAGAGCATTGCCCAAAAAAAAGAGAAAGGCCAAAAAAAGAAAGGCCCAAAAAAATAAAAAAATAAAAAGGGCAATGCTACTATCTCTTTTTCCACACTTGTGCTTCAAAGTAGCACCTTGTTCTTCATGTAGTGAGTCTCATATATTGTGCTTCAAAGTAGCACCATGTTTTTAATATAGTGAGTCTCATATATTGTGCTTCGAAGTAGCACCAAGTTTTTCATATAGTGAGTTTCATAAGTTGTCTTGTTCGTACTAGTGGGAATTTTTCATTATAGAACTTGGCTTGTATATTCCTACGATGGGCTTCCTCAAAATGCCCTAGGTCTTCATGAGCACGCAAGTTGGATGCACACCCACTAGTTTTCTTTTTTTGAGCATTCATAACTCTAGTGCATCCGTTGCATGGCAATCCCTACTCCTCATGTTGACATCAATTGATGGGCATCTCCATAGCCCGTTGATTATCCTCGTCAATGTGAGACTTTCTCCTTTTTTTGTCTTCTCCACACAATCCCCATCATCATATTCTATTCCACCCATAGTGCTATATCCATGGCTCACGCTCATGTATTGCGTGAAGGTTGAAAAAGTTTGAGATTATTTAAGTATGAAAGAATTTCTTGGCTTGTCATCGGGGGTATAGAAGTTGGAAACATCTTTGTGTGACGAAAATGAAGCATAGCCTAACTATATGATTTTGTAGGGATGAACTTTCTTTGCCATGGTATTTTGAGAAGACATGATTACTTTGATTAGTATGCTTGAAGTATTATTATCTTTATGTCAATATGAACTTTTTTCTTGAATCTTTCGGATCTGAATATTCATACCATGATTAAGAAGATTTACATTGAAATTATGCCAAAGTATCACTCCGCATCAAAAATTCTCTTTTTATCATTTACCTACTCGAGGACGAGCAGGAATTAAGCTTGGGGATGCTTGATACGTCTCCAACATATCTATAATTTTTTATTGCTCCATGCTACATTATCTACTGTTTTGGACTATAATGGGATTTATTTTCCACTTTTATATTACTTTTGGGACTAACCTATTAACCGGAGGCCCAGCCTGTAATGCTGTTTTTTTGCCTTTTTCAGTATTTCAAAGAAACAAAATATCAAACGGAGTCCAAACGGAATGAAACCTTCGGGAACGTGATCTTCTCACCGAACGTGATCCAGGAGGCTTGGACCCTACTCCAAGAAGTGCCAGAGGCGGTCACGAGGGTGGAGGGCGCGCCCCCCCAGGGCGCGCCCCCTGCCTCGTGGGCCCCCTGACGCTCCACCGACGTACTCCTTCCTCCTATATATACCTACGTACCCCCAATAGATCATATACGGAGCCAAAAACCTAATTCCACCGCTGTACCTTCCTGTATCCATGAGATCCCATCTTGGGGCCTGTTCCGGAGCTCCGCCGGAGGGGGCATCTACCATGGAGGGCTTCTACATCAACACCATAGCCCCTCCGATGAAGTGTGAGTAGTTTACTTCAGACCTTTGGGTCCATAGCTAGTAGCTAGATGGCTTCTTCTCTCTTTTTGGATCTCAATACAATGTTCTCCCCCTCTCTCGTGGAGATCTATTCGATGTAATCTTGTTTTTGCGGTGTGTTTGTTGAGATCGATGAATTGTGGGTTTATGATCCAGCTTATCTATGAATAATATTTGAATCTTCTCTGAATTCTTTTATGTATGATTGAGTTATCTTTGCAAGTCTCTTTGAATTATCCGTTTGGTTTGGCCAATTAGATTGGTAGTTCTTGCAATGGGAGAAGTGCTTAGCTTTGGGTTCAATCTTGCGGTGTCCTTACCCAGTGACAGAAAGGGTTGCAAGGCATGTATTGTATTGTTGCCATCGAGGATAACAAGATGGGGTATTTTTATCATATTGCATGAATTTATTCCTCTACATCATGTCATCTTGCTTAAGGCGTTACTCTGTTTTTAACTTAATACTCTTGATGCATGCTGGATAGCGGTCGATGAGTGGAGTAATAGTAGTAGATGCAGAATCGTTTCGGTCTACTTGTCTCGGACGTGATGCCTATATACATGATCATACCGAGATAACCCCATAACTATGCTCAGTTATGTCAATTGCTCAATAGTCATTTGTTCACCCACCGTAGAATACTTATGCTCTTGAGAGAAGCCACTAGTGAAACCTATGGCCCCGGGGTCTATTCTCATCATATCAATCTCTACCACTTTATTTACTTGCTTTGCTTTTACTTTTTACTTTGCATCTTTATATCAAAAATACCAAAAATATTATCTCTATCAGATCTCACTCTTGTAAGTGACCTGAAGGGATTGACAACCCCTAATCACGTTGGTTGCGAGTAGCTATCATTTTGTGCAGGTACGAGGGACTTGCGCGTGGCCTCCTACTAGATTGATACCTTGGTTCTCAAAAATTGAGGGAAATACTTACGCTACTGTGCTGCATCATCCTCTCCTCTTCGGGGAAAACCAACGCAAGCTCAAGACGTAGCACTGGGCGTCCGGTCGCGATCGCCGTCTTCTGGGCAGCACCCATTGCGGCGACCGTCTTCCCCGAACACCCTCACATAGAGGGTGGCGTCGCCGTCGAACTTGAAGTGCAGGGTGCATTGCCAGCTTAGGCCACGCGCACGGGCAAACGTTTGCCAGCCGCGAGTCAGGGCCGCCCTCCCCGCGGTGGAGACCTCCAGTGAAACCCAGGAGGCCTTGCTATAGCAACCGTCGGCCTGAAGCCAGAGGCCGCCTGAAGCGCCGGCCGGGAGTTCACCTACGAAGAAGCGGGGGAGCTGGAGCCGGGCGCTGGCCGGGTCCGCCGACCACACGACAAACTCCGGCAGCACCTCCGCCGAACGGAAGCGCGGCCTGGGGGTCGCGTAGCCACGACATGCCTCTCATCAGCAACCGGGCGCTCATCACCGCGCAGGCAGCCACCTCCATGACCACGGGAAGCCGTAGCAAGGGATGCGGGATGCTTGCGAGGGCGGCCCCGGCTGTGCTTGGCCGGGGGAGAGTTGGGCCCTACCTGGCGGGCCTTTCCCTTCTCCGCGGCCGAGAACCTGTTCGACGGAGCCATGGAGAGAAAGGAGTAGCAAGAGGGGATGTACTGGAAGGGCTAGCGCCGTTCCGTACTTATAGCCGGAGGAGGCCAACCGCCGGGCTCC
The DNA here is from genome assembly GCA_021605205.1 of Aegilops longissima. Lineage (NCBI taxonomy): Eukaryota > Viridiplantae > Streptophyta > Magnoliopsida > Poales > Poaceae > Aegilops > Aegilops longissima. The sequence continues at coordinate 220,588,539 of CM038681.1, forward strand.
ATGATCACAGGTGATCATGACCCATTTCTGCATGCAGGGACTTGTCAAGTCATGCGGTTGCCGAGGCATCGTGGGGAAGCGGAGACGCCCAAGTCCAATCAATCGCCACGCCATGCCCAAGGCCGCAGGCTGTTGGGGCCCGCGGCGCTTCGCACTCGCCCTTTCGCTTCTCTGCTAAGCCAAGTCTGGGCGCGCCTTTGGCCCGGGGGCTATTGTCGGTGTTCTGGGAACGGGGGTCCCCAGACTTTCCTGTCTGCGGCCTGCGGCGTGGCTCAAGTGGGGGCCCAGCGCAGTCCAGCTTCATAAGCTCAAGCTCAAGACCCTCGTGAGGGGCCAAGCCTCGCGGGGCAGATGACAGGAACCTTCCTCAGGAGCAGCCTCGTCAGGCAGGCTCGCGAGGAGGCTGAGAGATCAAGGCAGGGTACCTCACGAGGGTGCCCCGTGACGCAAGCCATGACGATCGAGACCAGGCGGGCGCCAGGCGGGCGCCGGCCTGCGCAGTGTCCTCGTTTCCCCTTTGGTGCAAAGGAGGCAAGCGCAAGCCATGGCATCAGGCAAAGGTTACCGCTTCGGTGCAACAAGACCAAGACCAGCAGAACGACAGGACGGAGGTCATCGTGGAGCCCAGAGCGGCGTCACCGTCAGAGCTTTTGGCAGCCGAAGACCAACTTTAGTCAGGATAAGTGTACTAGATGTTCCCCTTCAAAATGGCCAATTGTTGGCGCCTTTCCCGCTCATTATTTGGGAAGAGGCCTAGGGCCTCCCTCTATAAATAGGACAAGCCACCGCAGAGTAGGGGCAGGCGAAGGGATCGTTGAACCAACCAGAGAGAGAGAAAGAGAAGCGACTAGACTCACCCAAGCAGTCCACCGCACCAGCTCAAGAACAGCCCCTCGCGAGGCTGGTCTTCCTTTGTACTGTTCATCATCAGCCCCGGAGGCAATCCACCACACCACATACTGGAGTAGGGTATTACACCACAACGGTGGCCCGAACCAGTATAAATCTTGTGTCTCTTGTGCTGTTCATCGTTCCTAGTTTAGGTTCCTTGCAAACCATTAGCGCGTGAGCTGGTAGGGGAAAGATCTCCGTGCGCACCCCAGAGTTCGAACCTCAAGGGTCTGCCGGAACCCGAAATCCGACATATATGTGTTGAGAAGGAGATACCCAGCTATGTCTTGAGGGAGATCGGTCGACATCCATGCATAATTGAAGGACAGGAAATATGATGGGATAGAGAGAGAGAGAGAGGAGAGAGAGAGGGAGGGAGAGGGAGGGAGAGGGGTAGAGTGCTGGATGGGTGATGGAGTTGCTTCTTGGAGATGGTGGGAGAGGCCTACTAGACAAACTGAGGGTGGAACTGCAATGTTATCAATAAGAGTGGGGATGTGTTTCTGTGTGTGCCTGTGCGTGATAGATCTGTCGGGACGCATCCATGGATGATGAAGGGGGACCATGTGTTTGGTAAGCAAACCTAACTAGATTGGTAGATCAATTGTCGTTTGTTGGAGGAAGGGAGAGACACAACTAATGAGGTAGATCGACCGACGTGTGGGTAAAAACGAGTTATAAGGACCTAGCTAGCTATATGTATAGCGAGAGACCGGTCGGTGTATGTCCATTTGTTAGAGGCAAATAAGGCCCAGCGAGACGGATAGACAGAGAGAATGGAGCTAGGAGGTGGTGCGAGAGGCCCAACTACTAGCTAGATAGGGGAGGAGTGTGCTGCTGTGAGATCGATGAAAAGAGGGGCGAGAGCTTACACGTGTGTCTAACCGTATGAGAGACACGAGGCAAGGACACATAAAGGAGGAGATTGAAGGTGTGTGTGTGTATATTGTAGGCAGGCATCGCTGGAGAGGTTTATCAATCGGTGTGTGTCGGAAAGGAGTTGTGGAGACTCTGGGAGAACGACCTAAAGAAAAAAACAAATGTGCCCGGTGGATAGAATGCCGAGGGAGGGGGAGGGCGAGGAGGGCATGTGCATGCACGAGAGAAAGTTAGTGGTAGCTACAAAGGTTAGAGGATTGTGTGGGTGTAAGAGACTAACAAAGATCATAATTTGATATGAAAGAGGATTCATATATTTGAACAGGAGATCATAGTGTTTTAAACATTGCATGCATGAATATAGCGGTGATACACGTGCTGTGCACGTGTTATACCATAATGTGATAATGCATGGCGTTTGCAACTCACAACTAAATGCCGAACAATCTAAACCATACTATACATCAAACAATCTCAGATTTTATTTGAATTTGTGATAATGTGTGGCGTTTGCAGCTTACAACTAAATATCGAACAATCTAAACAATACTATATATCGAACATTCTCACATTTTATTTGAATTTGTGGTAATGTGGTGTTTGCAACTCACATCTAAATACTTGTAGGCATAGGGGGCGGGGCACCATACATAATGTGATAAACACATTATACATATGAGACATGGTTTAGATTATGAAGATCTAGTTAGAGCTAGAAATGTAATGTGATTTGAAATCAAAATAAAGTGGATTCCAAAAATCTAGTTCGAGTTCATATAGTACACATAGTTCATATGTAACTCAAGACTAATCATGTGGTGTGCTGTGAAGATAGTACACAAACGATGGTTTAACTTGACAATAATGATGATTGTAGATCTTACTAAAACAGAGAAACGAATTCAAATGCTTTGACTTCACAACAATCATTACTGTAGATCTTATTCAAATAGAGAAATGAATTCAAATTTAGTTCATATTGAAGCGGTAGTATATACGTTTGGAATGCACTAAAATGTTCATTTGAGTAGTAGGTTGCATGAGTTATACACGTAGCGGAATATTTTAATTGAACATAACATGACTTCAAAGTTTTGAATGACATTTGTAGTGCGCATTGATTTGGTACAGTACACGTTAGGCTTTTCTTGAAATTTCTACCCGCGCCTTGTTAGCCCGAAATATTTAAGATATATCTTTGTCTCGTTGTGCTCCGACAACTCCCTCCATATCAACCTGCGCCTTGCTATTCCGAAATTACAACGCGCGCAAAAACTCCCACCTCCTGTGAAATCCCGACACATGAAATGCCCCTGGTACCCCTGAACCGAAAGAACCGCCTCAAATCGGTGGGGGTACTTTTGTAACTTACCCCACATTTCGGACAAGCGCGTCTCCAAGCCATGGTTCCCCACTGCCATCCCATCCGCCCACCCATTCGTACACCGAGGCCGCGAAAACCCGCGACGAAACCCCACACCCTGCTCCGTCCGCCACCCAGCCGGAGCTTCTTCCCCGACGACATCATCCACAACAACACCTCGACGTCCATCATCCACCGTACCGGATGAGGATCCGTCGTCGATCTCATCATCCCGCCGGTTCAGCCACCCCGTCCTCCACCTCCAAGGAGCTGCCCCGACGTTCCCCTCGTCTTTTGCGCCACCTCCATTCCCACACCGCCGTCTTCACCTGCACCACCAGAAGAGCATCATCATCACGGATGAAGCTGCGGCCTAATCGGCGCCACCAAAGAGGTTGTACACTAATCGCCGCATTTTCTTCTTGATTCGATCTCACGGTGCTGCCGGCGCCGTCCCGAGCCAACACGGCGCTGCTCCATCCACGGCGGCGCCGCCGCCACTTCTCCATGGTGTCGCTCCTCGGCGGCGACGTCCACATCGAGGAGCTGCTGCTACTCTACTCGCGCTGGGCTGCAACTCTGCTCTTGCTCTCGGTCCCTCGCTCGGTCTCGCTCTAGCTATTGCTCTTACTCGCTGCTGCTCTCGCTTGTGCTCTTGCTCTTGCTTGCGATGTTGCTCGATTTAGCTACACTTGATCGACTGAATCGACTTTTGGGTCATCGATTTTCAGGGGTGGGGGGCTCGCTGGGTGAAGGAAGAACCAGCCGCAGGGGAGGGGGGTCACGGAGAGGTACCCGCTATCTATCTTAGGGTTCAGGATGGGGCAGTGGTCGCCGGTGGCGGGCGTTACGGGCGGTGGCGTGGGGATCGCCGGAGAAAAAGCTCGCACGTGGGGGCCTAGAGGGATGGCTGGGCGGCGGACGGCGGTGGGGAGTGTTTTGGCGCGCAGGCAGCGCACCGCCACCCCATGGGCGGGGGGCTGCTGTTTGGCGGTGATGGCTGGCGGCTCCGGGGGGTGGAGGTTGAAGATGAACCGCATGTCCTTGATTTCGTATCCAACGGCTGCAAAATCGACTGACCAAAGATGAAAAAGTCAGTCGACCGACGTGTAGCCTCACCTTGCTAGTGTGTTCCGCTTGACAAAGAAAATTCAGTTTCGACGCTTAAGTTCAGTTTCGACGCTTAAGTTCGGAGATGAGCGGCTGATGTATTTTACATCTAGCACTTTGTGGTTATGTATTTTACGTCATGTATTGGAGATGCTATTAGAATTCCACCCAGGTTAACGTTGTTCGTTGTCTCTCTTGTCCTGCTTCTGCCTCGGTGTCGCATAACTCACGGAGCTGCTCCAACGATTTAAACCCTCCATCACAGCGAGCAGTACCTCGGGCTCCATCTCCGGACGCCAAAGATCTTCTTCCCCTCCTCCGACAGCAAAGTCAGCCGTAGCATCCTCACCGGCCAACCCAATCACGCTGAGATCGACATGGCTTCGCCAAAGAGGTTGTACACTTGTTGCATCTCTTTTTACTCTACATGTTATATATATTGTCCACTGAGCACACAGATTTGTTCCTTTAGTGTCTCCTTGAAAGAAAAAACGTAGGAATTAATTTTCACATGTCCTCCTTTTCAAATTCCTATTCATGAAGCAGAAGACTAAGAGATAGTAGCATAATAGCATTATAACCGTACATTTTCTTGTGGTTTGACTTAATCTCACCATGCTTCCTTGCATCCTGTGATCTTCCAATTGTTGTGAATCAAACACCCAGATTGGCAGAAATCCTATGTTTTTAAATTCTCTGTTTTGCACGTGCATTCCAATCCTATTCCTGTCTATTTCCTATCCTTGCATTGTTGGAATCCTCCAATTCAAACGAGCACTTACATAATTACTTCTCTTACAGATAGTTGTCAAAGAAAACCTTGCGTGGTTTGTCCCGCTCTGCTCTCGTCGTCGTCCACCCAGCTCAGCTGCTCCAACGATGTAGGGTCGAGCACAGCAGGGATCCGGCCTCCAGACTGTCTTTCGCCGCCTCAGATCTTCTTCCCCGCCGCTGGCAGCCATGAAAACTGCATTACCATCATCAACCGAGCAGATGACCTCAAGGACTACACGGGTCCGCAAGAGAGGTCGCACTCTTTTGTGTCTGCTTACGTTATGCATCGCTTAATATTACATGCTACTTTATCATCCTGTTCACCGATTAGACTCTGAGTCAGCTCCAAACTAATGGTCAAACTTGAGTTTTTAAATGGTTGTGCGGTACATATCGGGGCCGCTATCAATAGTATCTATCTACTATCTGGTTAATCTCCGGTGTCTACTATGAGTTTCATGTTGGGTGGGAAACAAACAGTAAAGAAGCCATTATCTGTATTTTTTAACTGAAGCCATTATCTGCCTACTATTATTGGTTTTGGGTCTATCCACAAATTGCTACCATCACTCTGGATTTCTGCATGCATTCCTTACATAATCTAACTATGTTTTATTCCTATGCGTGACAGTTATTGTAAACAATGGAACTGAACATGTAGAGCAAAAGAGACGAGCCTTGCGTGGCAATAAAATTTCTTGCGACGCGTCGCCCATGGTAGGCGCAAAGGCATCCCCCTCCATGCATTTCGGATTGTAATCGAGAGGAAGATATCTGTTCGAGGGGATCCGTATGAGAAGACAACTCCTATTTACCCCCGAGGTCTTCGCCTAACTTGGCATGCTGATGTTGGTTATATCATGCATATGGTGTCTTGCATTGCTTACTTTATACATCAAATATGTCATCTGCTTAGTTTAGACATCCTTTGTGTGAATGCCATCTGCTTAGTTTATTCATCGCTTATGTCAATTATGCAACGCCATCTTGTTTAGCCAGGCATCATATATGTGAATTTTGCAATGCCATCCTGCTTAGCCACCATCTTATATGTAAATTATATCAGGCCATCCTTTTTTTGCGTTACATATTACATTTGTCAACAATGTTAGTACATTCAACTGCTATTCGTGTGCATCAGCCATTTGACACGGTGATGGCAAATTCTGGAGTGAAAACAAGGTCTTCAGAGTAGACTATGCTATCTGACGAAGCGCATATCTCGCTGGTTATGGATAGCTCCTCAGAGGAGAATTCAGAGACAGATGACCAGTCCTATTCCCCGAGGTGTATGCTCTAACTTGGCAGGGTTATGTTGCTCATATCGTGCGTGTGGTGTCTCGCATTGCTATGTCATTTGATTAGTTTAGACATGCTTTGTGTGAATGCCACCTGTTCAGTGTCTATTTACCATATATGTGAATTATGCATTGCCATCTTGTTGCAAGACATTATATATGTGAATTATACAATGCTATCTTGTTGCAAAGGCATTATATATGTGAATTATGCAATGCCATGCTGTTTAGCCAATCATCATGTATGTGAATTATATCATGCTATCATTTTTTTGTATTACGTGTTCCATTTGTCGACAACGTTTGTATATTCAACTACCCTTCCTGTGCATCAGCCATTTAAAGCGGTGATGGAAGTATCTGGAGTGAAAACAAGGTATTCAGAGCAGACAACGCTACCTGCTGAAGCAGACATCTTGCTGGTTACAAAGAGCTCCTCAGAGGAGGATTCAGAGACTGATGACCAGTCCTATTTCCCCCCTGAGGTCTATTCTCAAACTTGGCAGGGTTATATTACCCATGTCATGCATGTTGTCTTGCATTGCTTAGTTTTTACATCATATATGGATTGCCATCTGCTTACTTGCTTAAAATATAAATCATATATTTGAATTATATCATGCCATCATGTTTACATAGTACATACACATCATCTATCTGAATTATGGCATGGCAACCCATTTAATAAAGACATCATATAGTTATATCATATCATCCTGTTTAGTGTTTACAGTCATCATATTTTGAATTATGGCATTCTATCCGTGAATGTATGTGAATTATGGCATGCCAACCTATTTAATAAACACATTATATAGTTATGTCATGTCATCCTGTTTACATAGTCTCATATTTTGAACTATGTCTTTCCATCTTTTTTAGTTAGCCATCATAATGTGAAATTGTGTCATGCTATCCTGTTTAGTTAGCCATCATATATGTGAAACTGTGTCATGCTATCCTGTTTGGTTAGACAACATAAATATGAATTATTTCATGCCCTCTTTTATTCCCCACTATCAATTGCACCTGTCTATCATACAATGTCTATACTTTCAATTACTTTTCTTGTTTATCAGCCATTTCAATTGGAGAGCGTGATGACAGTATCTAAGGGAGTAACAACACGGTCTTCAGAAAAGATAGTGCTACCAGTTGATGCAGATAGAACCACAGTTGTACTTGCCCAAGGACCAGATCCACCACACATAACCCCGACTCTGCAGATTGTACCCTACCAGCTTGGACAGAGAACAAGCTACACCCCTTCTAACCCCAACCTCGGCAGATAGTAACCCAGCCCAGCTGACACAAAGACCGCCTCCACCATAGAGCACCCAAACACGAAAGCAGTTAGTAAGGAACTGCAGTGCCCAAAGCACGAGGACCACCACTCAGATCCCAACTCAATGCTTAAAGGAGAATAAGATTTGTTCTCGTGTCAGTTCTCGTAGCTATGGTTCATACTCCTTTGTCTGTTGCATTAATGTATTTACTCATACCAACTATTTTCAAATTTGAAGGATGGAATTGAAACTCCAATGGCGCAACAGGTATGTTTTAAACCTGTTTCTTTAACTGGTTTGTGTGTTGTAACCTGCTCTATGTTGATTTCAGTTTCAATTGAATAAACAGTTATGTTCTCATATCATGCACATTACAAGTGTTGTTATTGCTCTATAGTTACCCACACTTATATTCTGTCTATTCTGCTTTGTCTTGAACAAATATTATTTGAACTGTGTCTCTATCTTGATTTGGCAACAAAACTAGAATGATATAGACCATAAAGTGACCATGGTACATAGATATATGTTTGTTTCATGTGTTATCCTGTCCACTTTACTACTGAACTCATTTACCAAAATGAGTTTCATATACAACATGGTAAACATGTGACGTGTCTCGCTTGTTTCTCTTTTAGAATGCGGACAAAATATTGGAGAACAGACTGCGTTATCCAATGGTAAAGGAAGTAATGCAGATAACGTTCAAGATAGTGAGGCATCCTGTTGGTCTCCAAGAAAGCTGATAAAAATTATCTTGACGACGGTGAGGGAACCCAAAAGTCCTGTCTTGATGTAGTGTTCGAAAGCTTCGCCACTCTCGCCGCACAAGCTCTTGAACTCGCTGCTGAATCAGTTCATCTTCTTGAGTCTCAACTTCAAGTTGAAAGACATCGATCGAGATGTGCAGCGACAGAAGTCAAGGACCGAGGAAGTCCTGCGAGAATTCAGATGCATATTTTCTGGTGCAACAGTTACAAGCTACCGGAGGATTTAAGCGCCAAACAAGAGAAAGTTAATAAGCTTGCTAAGCATCTTGCCAGCATTATCGGTCCCCAGGATATTGTTTCTTGAGATCTTCTGAAGTGGTTTCAGTTCTGGATTTGTTTTGCTGCGGCGTTTATTGTTGGGGAACGTAGCAGAAATTCAAAATTTTGCTACATGTCACCAAGATCTATCTATGGAGAAACTAGCAACGAGGGGAAGGAGACTGCATCTACATACCCTTGTAGATCGCTAAGCGGAAGCGTTCAAGAGAACGGGGTTGAAGGAGTCGTACCCGTCGTGATCCAAATCACCGGAGATCCTAGTGCCGAACGGACGGCACCTCCGCGTTCAACACACGTACAGCCCGATGACGCCTCCCATGCCTTGATCCAGCAAGGAGAGAGGAGAGGTTGGGAAGACTCCATCCAGCAGCAGCACGACGGTGTGGTGGTGATGGAGGAGCGTGGCAATCCCGCAGGCTTCGCCAAGCACCGCGGAGAGGAGGAGGCCTTGGGAGAGGGAGGGCTGCGCCAGGCAAAGGTGCAGCTCCCATGCACCTCCCACTATATATAGGGGTGGAGGGGTTTATTTCTTGCCCTCCAAGTCCATTGGGGCGTTGGCAAAGGTGGGAGGAAAGAAATCCCATCCTTTCCTTTCCCCATCGATTGTTATCCCCCTTTAGGGATCTTGATCTTATCCTTCGGATATGATCTTATTCCTTCTAAGGGGGATCTTGTGCGCTTTGACCAGGGGTGTGGGGCCTTTCCCCACTACCACGTTCATGTGGGTCCCCCATGCAGGTGGGCCCCACTCCGGAACCTTCTAGAACCTTCCGGTACAATACCGAAAAATCCCAACATTTTCCGGTGGCCAAAATAGGACTTCCATATATAAATCTTTACCTCCGGACCATTCCGAACTCCTCATGACGTCCGGGATCTCATCCGGACTCAACAACATTCGATAACCACGTATATCTATTCCCTATAACCCTAGCGCCATCGAACCTTAAGTGTGTAGACCCTACGGGTTCGGGAACCATGCGAACATGACCGAGGCGTTCTCCGGTCAATAACCAACAGCGGGATCTGGATACCCATGTTGGCTCCCACATGTTCCACGATGATCTCATCGGATGAACCACGATGTCAAGGACTCAATCGACCCCGTATACAATTCCCTTTGTCTAACGGTATTGTACTTGCCCGAGATTCGATCGTCGGTATACCGATACCTTGTTCAATCTCGTTACCGGCAAGTCTCTTTACTCGTTCCGTAACACATCATCATGTGATCAACCCCTTGGTCACATTGTGCACATTATGATGATGTCCTACCGAGTGGGCCCAGAGATATCTCTCCGTTTACACAGAGTGACAAATCCCAGTCTTGATTCGTGCCAACCCAACAAACACTTTCGGAGATACCTGTAGTGCACCTTTATAGCCACCCAGTTACGTTGTGACGTTTGGCACACCCAAAGCATTCCTACGGTATCCGTGAGTTGCACAATCTCATGGTCTAAGGAAATGATACTTGACATTAGAAAATATTTAGCATACGAACTACACGATCTTTGTGCTAGGCTTAGGATTGGGTTTTGTCCATCACATCATTCTCTAAATGATGTGATCCTGTTATCAACGACATCCAATGTCCATGGTCAGGAAACCGTAACCATCTGTTGATCAACGAGCTAGTCGACTAGAGGCTTACTAGGGACATGGTGTTGTCTATGTATCCACACATGTATCTGAGTTTCCTATCAATACAATTATATCATGGATAATAAACGATTATCATGAACAAGGAAATATAATAATAACCAATTTATTATTGCCTCTGGGGCATATTTCCAACAGTCTCCCACTTGCACTAGAGTCAATAATCTAGTTCACATCGCCATGTGATTAACACTCACAGGTCACATCGCCATGTGACCAACATCCAAAGAGTTTACTAGAGTCAATAATCTAGTTCACATCACTATGTGATTAACACTCAGTGAGTTCTGGGTTTGATCATGTTGCTTGTGAGAGAGGTTTTAGTCAACGTGTCTGCAACATTCAGATCCGTATGAACTTCGCAAATCTCTACGCTATATTTGGAGCCATTTCAAATAACTGTTCTACTTGGAGCTATTCTAAATTGTTGCTCCATTATACGTATCCGGTATCTCTACTCAGAGCTATCCGGATAGGTGTTAAGCTTGCATCGACGTAACTCTTTACGTCGAACTCTTTATCACCTCCATAACCGAGAAACATATCCTTATTCCTCTAAGGATAATTTTGACCGCTATCTGGTGATCTACTCCTAGATCACCTTTCTACCCTCTTGCCGACATGTGGCAAGGCACACATCAGTGCGATACTCAAGATGGCATACCGTATAGAGCCTATGACAAAAGCATAGGGGACGACCTTCGTCCTTCCTCTTTCTTCTGCCGTGGTCGAGCTTTAAATCTTAACTTCATACCTTACAACTCAGGCAAGAACTCCTTCTTTGGCTGATCCATCTTGAACACCTTCAAGATCATGTCAAGGTATGTGCTCATTTGAAAGTACCATTAAGCGTTTTTTATCTATCCTTACAGATCTTGATGCTCAATGTTCAAGTAGCTTAATCCAGGTTTTCCATTGAAAAACACCTTTCAAATAACCCTATATGCTTTCCAGAAATTCTACATCATTTCGGATCAACAATATGTCATCCACATATACTTATCAGAAATGTCGTAGTGCTCCCACTCACTTTATTGTAAATACAAGTTTCTAACAAACTTTGTATAAACCCATAACTTTGATTACTCCATCAAAGTGTATATTCCGACTCCGAGATGCTTGCTCTAGTCCATGGAAGGATCGCTGGAGCTAGCATACCTTTTAGCATCCTTAGGATAGACAAAACCTTTCTGATTGTATCACATACAACCTTTCCTTACTGGCCCGGTAAGGAAACTTGTTTTGACATCCATCTGCCAGATTTCATAAATGCAGCTTATGCTAACATGATTCCGACGGACTTAAGCATCGCTACGCGTGAGTCTCATCGTAGTCAACTACTTGAACTTGTGAAAAACTCTTCGCCACAAGTCGAGCTTCATAGACGGTGACATTACCGTCCACGTCCGTCTTCTTCTTAAAATCCACATGTACCTAAAAGCCTTACGACCATCAAGTAGTTCTTCCAAAGTCTACACTTTGTTTTCATACATGGATCCTCTCTCGGATTTTATGGCCTCGAGCCAATTTTCGGAATCCGGGCCCACCATCACTTCTCCATAGCTCATAGGTTCATCGTTGTCCAACAACGTGACCTTTAAGGCAGGGTTACCACTTAGAAGTTGTACATACCCTTGTCAACCTATGAGGTTCGATAGTAACTCGATCTGAAGCTCCATGATCATCATCATTAGCTTTCTCTTCAACTGAGGCAGGGGCCATAGAAACCTTTTTCCTATGCTGCGCTACTCTCTGGTTGAAGTAAAGGTTCAACAACCTTATCAAGTTCTATGTTCCTCCCACTCAATTCTTTCGAGAGAAACTCTTTCTCGAGAAAGGACCTGATTCTAGAAACAATCCCTATTGCTTTCGGATCTGAGATAGGAGGTATACCCAACTGTTTTGGGTGTCCTATGAAGATGCATTTATCCGCTTTGGGTTCGAGCCTATCAGCCTGAAACTTTTTCACATAAGCGTCGTAGCCCCAAACCTTTTAAGAAACGACAGCTTAGGTTTCTCTGAACCATAATTCATACGGTGTCGACTCAAACGGAATTGCGTGGTGCCCTATTAAAGTGAGTGTGGTTGTCTCTAATGCCTAACCCATGAACGATAGTGGTAATTCGATAAGAGACATCATGGTACGCATCATATCCAATAGGGTGCAACTATGATGTTTGGACACACCATCACACTATGGTGTTCCATGCGGTATTTATTGTGAAACAATTTCCACAATGTCTTAATTGCGTGCCAAAGCTCGTAACTCAGATACTCATCTCTATGATCATATCATAGACATTTTATCCTCTTGTCACGATGATCTTCAACTTCACTCTGAAATTACTTGAACCTTTCAATATTTCAGACTCGTGATTCATCAAGTAAATATACTCAGCATCTACTCAAATCATCTGTGAAGTAAGAACATAACGATATCCACTACATGCCTCAGCACTAGTTGGACTGTACACATCAAGATGTATTACTTCCAACAAGTTGCTTTCTTGTTCCATCTTACTGAAAACGAGGCCTTTCAGTCATCTTGCTCATGTGGTATGATTTGCATGTCTCAAGTGATTCAAAATCAAGCGAGTCCAAAGATCCATCAACATGGAGCTTCTTCATGCGTGTTATACCATTGTGACTAAAATTGCAGTGCCACAAGTATGTGGTAATATCATTACTATCTTATATCTTTTGGCATGAACATGTGTATCACTACGATCGGGATTCAATAAACCATTTGTTTCAGGTGCAAGACCATTGAAGGTATTATTCAAATAAACAGAGTAACCATTATTCTCCTTAAATGAATAACCGTATTTGCGATGAACATAATCTAATCATGTCCATGCTCAACGCAAACACCAAATAACAATTATTTAGGTTTAACACCAATCCCGATGGTAGACGGAGCGTGCGATGTTTGATCACATCAACCTTGGAAACTCTTCCAACACCTATCATCGTCTCCCCTTTGGCTAGTCTCCGTTTATTCTGTAGCCTTTTATTTCGAGTTACTAACACTTAGCAACCGAACCGGTATCTAATACCCTGCTGCTACTAGGAGTACTAGTAAAGTACACATTTAATATAATGTATGTCCAATACATACTTCTGTCAACCTTGCCAGCCTTCTCATCTACCAAGTATCTAGGGTGGTTCTGCTTCAATGTCCGTTCCCCTTATTACAGAAGCACTTAGTCTCGGGCTTGGGTTCAACTTTGGGTTTCTTCACTAGAGCAGCAACTGATTTGTTGTTTCATGAAGTATCCCTTTCTTGCCCTTGCCCTTCTTGAAACTAGTGGTTTTACTAACCATCAACAATTGATGCTCCTATTTGATTTCTACTTTCGCGGTGTCGCGAATAGCTCAAGGATCATCATATTTATCCCTGATTTGTTATAGTTCATCAAGAAGCTCTAGCAGCTTGGTGGCAATGACTTTGGAGAAACATCACTATCTCTGGAAGATCAACTCCCACTCGATTCAAGTGATTGTTGCACTCAGACAATCTAAGCACAAGCTCAACGATTGAGCTTTTCTCCCTTAGTTTGCAGGCTAAGAAAATCGTTGGAGGTCTTATACCTCTTGACATGGGCACGAGCTTGAAATCCCAATTTCAGCCCTTGAAACATCTCATATGTTCATGACGTTTGAAATCGCCTTTGGTGCCTCAACTCTAAACCGCTTAACGAACTATCACGTAGTTATCAAGACGTGTATGTCGATGTTCGCAACATCCACAGACGACGTTCGAGGTTCAGCACACCGAGCGGTGCATTAAGGACATAAGCCTTCTACTGTCCGCATAACTGCTACTATCAGCTTTCAACTATATTTTCTCTAGGAACATATCTAAAATAGTAGAACTTAAAGCGCGAGCTATGACATAATTTGCAAAGGGTTTTTGACTATGTTCAAGATAATTAAGTTCATCTTATGAACTCCCACTCAGATAGACATCCCTCTAGTCATCTAAGTGATTACATGATCCGAGTCAACTAGGTCGTGTCCGATCATCACGTGAGACGGAGTAGTCATCATCGGTGAACATCTTCATGTTGATCGTATCTACCATACGACTCATGCTCGACCTTTCGGTCTCTTGTGTTCCGAGGCCATGTATGTACATGCTAGGCTCATCAAGTCAACCTAAGTGTTTCGCGTGTGTAAATCTGGCTTACACCCGTTGTATGTGAACGTAAGAATCTATCACACCCGATCATCATGTGGTGCTTCGAAATGACGAACTTTCGCAACGGTCCACAGTTAGGGGGGAACACTTCTTGAAATTGTTGTAAGGGATCATCTTATTTACTACCGTCGTTCTAAGTAAACAAGATGCATAAACATAATAAACATCACATGCAATTATATAGTAGTGACATGATATGGCCAATATCATATAGCTCCATTGATCTCCATCTTGAGGCTCCATGATCATCATCGTCACCGCATGACACCATGATCTCCATGATCATGATCTCCATCATCGTGTCTTCATGAAGTTGTCTCGCCAACTATTACTTCTACTACTATGGCTACCGGTTAGCAATAAAGTAAAGTAATTACATGGCGTTTTTTAATGACACGCAGGTCATACAATAAATAAAGACAACTCCTATGGCTCCTGCCGGTTGTCATACTCATCGACATGCAAGTCGTGAGTCCTATTACAAGAACATGATCAATCTCATACATCACATATCATTCATCACATTCTTCTTGGCCATATCACATCACATAGCATACCCTGCAAAAACAAGTTAGACGTCCTCTAATTGTTGTTTGCATGTTTTACGTGGCTGTTTTGGGTTTCTAGCAAGAACGTTTCTTACCTCGCAAAACCACAACGTGATATGCCAATTGCTATTTACCCTTCATAAGGACCCTTTTCATCGAATCCGTTCCGACTAAAGTGGGAGAGATCGGCACCGCTAGCCACCTTATGCACCAAGTGCATGTCACCGGTGGAACTGCCTCACGAAGAGTACGTAAGGTCGGTCCGGCCGCTTCATCCCACAATACCGTCGAAACAAGATTGGACTAGTAACGGTAAGCATATTGAACAAAATCAACGCCCACAACTACTTTGTGTTCTACTCGTGCAAAGAATCTACGCAATAGACCTAGCTCATGATGCCACTGTTGGGGAACGTAGCAGAAATTTTAATGAGGGATCATCTTATTTACTACCTTCGTTCTAAGCAAATAAGATGTATAAACATGACAAACATCACATGCAATCAAATAGTGACATGATATGGCCAATATCATATTGCTCCTTTTGATCTCCATCTTCGGGGCTCCACGATCATCATCGTCACCGGCATGACACCATGATCTCCATCATCATGATCTCCATCATCGTGTCTCCATGAAGTTGTCTCGCCAACTTATTACTTCTACTACTATGGCTACCGGTTAGCAATAAAGTAAAGTAATTACATGGCGTTATTCAATGACACGTAGGTCATACAATAAATAAATACAACTCCTATGGCTCCTGCCGGTTGTCATACTCATCGACATGCAAGTCGTGATTCCTATTACAAGAACATGATCAATCTCATACATCACATATCATTCATCACATTCTTCTTGGCCATATCACATCACATAGCATACCCTGCAAAAACAAGTTAGACGTCCTCTAATTGTTGTTTGCATGTTTTACGTGGCTGCTATGGGTTTCTAGCAAGAACGTTTCTTACCTCACGCAAACCACAACGTGATATGTCAATTGCTATTTACCCTTCATAAGGACCCTTTTCATCGAATCCGATCCGACTAAAGTGGGAGAGATCGGCACCGCTAGCCACCTTATGCAACAAGTGCATGTCGATCGGTGGAACTCATCTCACGTAAGTGTACGTGTAAGGTCGGTCCGGCCGTTTCATCCCACAATGCCGCTGAATCAAGATTGGACTAGTAACGGTAAGCATATTGAACAAAATCAACGCCCACAACTACTTTGTGTTCTACTCGTGCAAAGAATCCACGCAATAGACCTAGCTCATGATGCCACTGTTGGGGAACGAGCAGAAATTCAAAATTTTCCTCACGTGTCACCAAGATCTATCTATGGAGAAACTAGCAACGAGGGGAAGGAGAGTGCATCTACATACCCTTGTAGATCGCTAAGCGGAAGCGTTCAAGAGAACGGGGTTGAAGGAGTCGCACTCGTCGTGATCCAAATCACCGGAGAGCCTAGTGCCGAACGGACGGCACCTCCGCGTTCAACACACGTACAACCCGGTGACGTCTCCGATGCCTTGATCCAACAAGGAGAGAGGGAGAGGTTGGGGAAGACTCCATCCAGCAGCAGCACGACGGTGTGGTGGTGATGGAGGAGCGTGGCAATCCTACAGGGCTTCGCCAAGCACCGCGGGAGAGGAGGGGGCCTTGGGAGAGGGGGAGGGCTGCGCCAGGGGCAAAGGTGCAGCTCCCATGCGCCTCCCCACTATATATAGGGTTGGAAGGGGTTTATTTCTTGCCCTCCAAGTCCATTGGGGCGTTGGCAAAGGTGGGAGGAAAGAAATCCCATCCTTTCCTTTCCCCACCGATTGTTATCCCCCCTTTTTAGGGATCTTGATCTTATCCCTTCGGGATATGATCTTATTCCTTCTAAGGGGGGATCTTGGTGCGCCTTGACCAGGGGTGTGGGGCCTTGACCCCACTACCCACGTTCATGTGGGTCCCTCCATGCAGGTGGGCCCATCTCCAGAACCTTCTAGAACCTTCCCGGTACAATACCGAAAAATCCCGAACATTTTCCGGTGGCCAAAATAGGACTTCCATATATAAATCTTTACCTCCGGACCAT
The DNA here is from genome assembly GCA_021605205.1 of Aegilops longissima. Taxonomy (NCBI): domain Eukaryota; kingdom Viridiplantae; phylum Streptophyta; class Magnoliopsida; order Poales; family Poaceae; genus Aegilops; species Aegilops longissima. The sequence continues at coordinate 220,605,683 of CM038681.1, forward strand.
TCCGAACTCCTTGTGACGTCCGGGATCTCATCCGGACTCGGACAACATTCGGTAACCACGTATATCTATTCCCTATAACCCTAGCGTCGCCGAACCTTAAGTGTAGACCCTACGGGTTCAGGAACCATGCAACATGACCGAGACGCGTTCTCCGGTCAATAACAAACAGCGGATCTGGATACCCATGTTGGCTCCCACATGTTCCACGATGATCTCATCGGATGAACCACGATGTCAAGGACTCAATCGATGCCGTATACAATTCCCTTTGTCTAACGGTATTGTACTTGCCCGAGATTCGATCGTCGGTATACCGATACCTTGTTCAATCTCGTTACGCAAGTCTCTTTACTCGTTCCGTAACACATCATCCCGTGATCAACCCCTTGGTCACATTGTGCACATTATGATGATGTCCTACCGAGTGGGCCCAGAGATACCTCTCCGTTTACGGTGACAAATCCCAGTCTTGATTCGTGCCAACCCAATGACACTTTCGGAGATACCAGTAGTGCACCTTTATAGCCACCCAGTTACGTTGTGACGTTTGGCACATCCAAAGCATTCCTACGGTATCCGGGAGTTGCACAATCTCATGGTCTAAGGAAATGATACTTGACACTAGAAAAGCTTTAGCATACGAACTACACGATCTTTGTGCTAGGCTTAGGATTGGGTCTTGTCCATCACATCATTCTCTAAATGATGTGATCCCGTTATCAACGACATCCAATGTCCATGGTCAGGAAACCGTAACCATCTGTTGATCAACGAGCTAGTCAACTAGAGGCTTACTAGGTACATGGTGTTGTCTATGTATCCACACATGTATCTGAGTTTCCTATCAATACAATTATAGCATGGATAATAAACGATTATCATGAACAAGGAAATATAATAATAACCAATTTATTATTGCCTCTAGGGCATATTTCCAACATTTATTTGCGCTGGTCGCCTACTTTGACAACCAGTGTATATGATATGCTGCTTTGTTCCCTATATTTGCACTGGTGGCGAACTTTGATGCCTAGTGGATGTAATATGTGTAATAGCCGTGATAGCTAGCATAAGTTGCTTGCTTATTTATTTCCTTGTTGTCTTGTTTTTTTGTTTGCTTGTAGTCAGTGCAGTTCTTTTTCCGCGGTTTGCTAGTGGCTGCAATAACCTATTTTTAAAACTAGGCCACAATAACCATGGGCTAATATTCTTGTAGTGACCTTTGGGCCTCCTACGGGCCGTACAAGCGATGGGCCTTCTACGGTCGTGAAAGCAGAGGGCCTTCTACGGGCCATAGAAACAATGGGCCTTCTACGGGCCGTAGAAACAATGGGCCTTCTACGGGCAGATCATCAATGGGCCTTATACGGGTCGTATGATCGATTACAAACATGGGCCAATAACGGGCCGCATTATGGCTATAAACGGGCTAGAGTTGGAATCGCCCGTTCATGGGCCGACCATAACGGGCCATCATTAATAGGCCGTATTTGATGACGCTATGAAAACGGCCCAACATATTTACGGACCACAAACGGGCCGATCAGAACCACGGGCTGAATTTGGCCCACGAGCGTAAAATGACGAGAACGGGCCGTAAGTAAATGAATCTTTGAAATGAGCCCAAGAATAAATGGGCTCGAGAAGGCCGAAAGATAACATGGGCTAGAATCGCCCAATCAATAACGGGCCCTTAATGGGTATAAAGTGATACCTTTGTTCATTACGGGCCGTTTCACCACGGCCGTTAATGGGTGTAAAGTGATACCTTTGTTCATTGCAGGCCAATTTTACGACGGGCCGTTAATAGGCCAAGAGTTACATAGGGCCTCATATGGGCCGAAAGACGTCATGGGCCATACATAGGCCAGAAGTGAAAATGGGCTGGAGTCATATTGGATGGCCCAGATGACGCTACTGGGCCTAATTCGGATAGGGCGTAACAAGCCTTGGGTTAGCGGGCTGTAAATGGGCTATATGCGAACAGGCCGTTAACGAAGCTTTCCATGGGCCGGCTCGCCACCTTTTGACCAAGTCAAACGGGCGGCTTGTTCACGAGAATGGGCCTCTGTTGGGCGTGCCACGGTCGACGTATCATAGGCGCTATACGTCCAATGAGTGGATGACATCATCCCAGCGATGAGCCGACACATGTTTCCTCCAGCCAATGATGATTTTACACGGAAAATCCCCATTGGTCGGGTCTGATTAACGGTTATCGGATCCAAAACCCGACCCGATAGCTTAACGGCGTTCCGTTACGGTGGATGCCACATGTCAATCACCCTTGACGAAAGCACTTCTATGACGACGATTTATCGTCATGGAAGTGGACACTTCGTGATGATAATTTTGGTAATGTCATGGAACACTTCTACGACGACCACGACATGTATGACTATCTTGATTCTGTCATAAAATCGTCATGGATGTACATGCATGACAAAAAACGCGACCTACTGTGACAAACACGTATCATCACGGAAGTGTATTTTTTTTGTAGTGACCATATGCAACATGCAACCAGATATCACACTGCCAAGTTAGAGCAAGCACCATGGATGGTGGAGTAGGGCAGCGGAGACTTGGAACTTGTAATGCACTAGCAATACGAGGAGAATCCGTACAAATGCTCCGTTTATGTTGCTGCAGAGGACCACCATCATCGCCTTCCTTACTCCTTTGCTTCCTCTTTTTTTATTTTGCCTTGTCAAGTCAAACCCACAAGAAAAAGGAATAAAATTTGCTCTTCAGAACTCATTGATGCATGATACTGATGAACACTACTTTCATCTAAGGCAGCCGCATGATAGGAGGATGGAATATGTATGAAAAACAGGACGGCATGACATATTGAAATGTATGATGTGTAAAGTGTAAACTAAGCATAAGGAGATCGAACTAGTTAGAAGCAATGCAAGCTAGAAACCATATGAAAGATGAAACCAATATCACTCTGCCAAATTAAAAAGGGTGGCCGCATAAATGTATTTGACCAAATTAGAAGCAATACATGGCAATAGGCTAGAATAATATGCAATATGCAACGAATAAAGGTGTCTCATCGTAAGTGATTGATGCAGGATACCGAAGAGAGGTAGTTTCATGTATGAACATGGTTAATAGATAGATGTAGTATGTACCAAAAATAGGAAGGCATGTCATATTCACAGGTATAATGTGTAAACTAACCAGATGCAATTTACCCTAATTAGAAGCATTACAAGGTAGACACCGTATGCAACATGCAACCACATATCACACTGCGAAGTTAGAGCAAGCACCTGCGATGGTGGTGTAGGGGAAATGCGGTCTTCAAGTAGAGAGCTACGTTCACTATCTTCATTTAGGCTTGCTTTTTCTTGAGAATCATGTGGGGAGGATGAAACTGCACTCTTTATAAGAGTAGCGCGTCTCATACTAACCCACGGGCGTGACTGTCTCATCATAAGTGATAGATGCAGGACATGGTGTGATAGGCAGATGTATTTTATACCAAAAACAGGAAGGTGTGTCATATTCACATGTATAATGTGTAAGGTAAGGAGATGCAATTTAACAAATTACGAGCAATACAAGCTAGGCACCATATGCAACATGCAACCAGATATCACAGTGCCATGTTAGAGCAAGCACCTGGGGTTGTGGAGTAGGGGAGATGAGATTTGGAACTTGCACTGCAGTAGGAGTAGCAGGAGAATCTGCAGAGATCATCTGTTTCGGTTCCTCTAGAGGACCACCACCATTCCGTGCGTTTGTCCTTTTATATTTTGCCTTATCAAGTAAACACACAAGAAAAAGGAATGAAATTCGCACTTCCAAATTCGTTGATGCATGATACTGACGAACACAACTTATATGTAAGGCAACCACATTGTAGGAGGATGGAATATGTACGAAAAACGCTAAGCAGAAGGCATTTCAACAAATTCGAAGCAATGCAATCTAGACACCATATGAAAGATCCAACCAAAATCACTCTACCAAGTTAGATGTGTCTCATTATAAGTGGCACTTCAACAAATTAGAGGCAAAACATGTTTGAAATGATATGCAAGATGCAACCAATATTACATTGTCAATTTGGAGGTGTCCCGTCAGAAGTAATTGATGAGGGATACACAAGAAAAGTAGTTTGATGTAATAACATGGTTAATAGAAAGACGTAGTATGTACCAAAAACAGGAAGGCATTTCATATTCACAGGTATAATGTGTTAACTAAGAAGATGCAATTTACCCTAATTAGAAGCATTACAAGGTAGACACCATATGCAACATGCAACCACACATCACATTGCCAAGTAAGAGCAAGCACCTGCGATGTTGGTGTAGGGGAGTTGCGGTCAGCAACTAGAGAGCTATGTTGACTATCTTCATTTGGCCTTGCTGTTTCTTGAGAATCATGTGGGGAGGATGACACTGCACTCTTTAAACGAGTAGCGCGTCTCACAGTAACCCACTGGGGTGACTGTCTCATCATAAGTGATTGATGAGGGATACAAAAGAGCATTTGTTTGATGTAAGAACATGGTTAATAGACAAATGTAGAATGTATCAAAAACAGGAAGGCATACCATTATCAAAGGTATAATGTGTAAAGTAAGCAGATGCAATTTAACCAAATTGGAAGCAATACAAGCTAGGCACCATATGCAACATGCAACCACATTTGATAGCGCGAAGTTAAAGCAAGCACCTGTGATGGTTGTGTGTGGCAATTGAGATCATCAACTGCAACGCTACGTTTACTGTCTCCATCGGCTGACACTACACCCTTTAGTAGTGCCAGTTGCTGTTTTTGCTTGTTTTTTACAGCACAGAAGATCAATACCAAACGGAGTCCAAACGCAGCAAAACTTTTTGGAGATTTTTTTGGACCAGAAGACATCCAGTGGACCAAAGAAGTGCCAGAGGGGAGCCCCGAGGGGCGCACAACCCACTAGGGCGTGCCTGGGGGCCCAAACGCGCCCAGGTGGGTTGTGCCCACCTCGGTGGCCTCCCGCACCGCCTCTTCGCCCTACAAATTCCCAAATATTCCAAAAACCCTCAAGGTAACCCTAGATCAGAAGTTCCACCGCCGCAGAACTCTGTAGCCACAAGAAACCAATCTAGACCCCGTTCCAACACTGCATCGGAGGGGGAAATCAGCACAGGTAACCATGTTCATCATCCCGGCGGCCACCATGATGAGGACAGAGTAGTCCACCCTCGGGGCTGAGGGTTTGTACCAATAGCTATGTGTTTAATCTCTTTCTCTCTCTCGTGTTCTTGAGATGGTACGATCTTGATGTATCGCGGTCTTTGTTAATATAGTTGGATCATATGGTGTTTTCCCCTCTCTTTCTTGTTGTGATGAATTGAGTTTTCCCTTTGAGATTTCATTTTATCGGATTGAATACTTTTATGGATTTGAGAACACTTTATGTATGTCTTGCTATGAATACCCGTGGTGACAATGGGGTATCATATTGATTCACTTGATATATGTTTTGGCACTCAACTCGCGGATTCCCGAGGTAACATTGGGGTAATCTATGCATAGGGGTTGATGCACGTTCTTGTCCTTGTTTCTCCGGTAGAGATCTTGGGGAACTCTTTGAGGTTCTTTGTGTTGGATTGAGTATTATTAATCTGAAATTATTTGGTGTTATTTTACTACGAACTCTTGGATAGATCGATCAGAAAGAATAGCTTCGAGGTGGTTTCGTACCCTACAAACAACTTCTTCTTATGTTCTCCGCTAGATAGGAACTTTGGAGTGATTCTTCATCTCACCTTGAGGGATGGTTATATGATCCAATTATATTAGCATTGTTGATAGATTGCACTAGCGAAAGTATGGACCCCAGGCCTCATTTTTAAGCATTGCCATACCGTTTGTGCTCACTTTTGTTACTTGTTACCTTGCTGTTTTTTATTGTTCCTATTACAAAAAATCAATATCTACTATCGTTACTATGCATTTATTACCATCTCTTCACCGAACTAGTGCACCTATACAAATTACCATTGTATTTGGTGTGTTGGGGACACAAGAGACCTTTTGTTATTTGATTGCAGGGTTGTTTGAGACAAACCATCTTCATCCTCGCCTCCCACGGATTGATAAACCTTAGGTCATCCACTTGACGGAAAATTGCTACTGTCCTACAAAACTCTGCGCTTGGAGGCCCAACACGAGTCTACAAGAACTAGTTGTGTAGTATACATTAGTAGGAGATCTCCTTGCCCTTACAAACTTCTTGGTTCAACTCCACATCACGACGAAAGCTCCCAAGCGACACCTAACCAATCTAGGAGATACCACTCTCCAAAAGGTAATAGATGGTGTGTAGATGATGAACTCCTTGCTCTTGTGCTTCTAATGATAGTCTCCCCAACACTCAACTCTCTCTCCCTCTCTCACAAGATTTAGCTATGGTGGAAGAGGGATTTGAGTGAAAAGCAACTTGGGAAAGGCTAGAAATCAAGGTTCAAGTGGTAGGAATGGAATCTCTTGATCTCAACACATGAGTAGGTGGTTCTCTCTCAGAAAATGTATGGTGGAAGTGTAGGCACGTTCTGATGGCTCTCCTCTATGAGGAATAAGGGGTGGAGGGGTATATATAGCCTCCACACAAAATCCAACTCTTGCATTCTTTTGACTCATCCCGGTGGCACCGATTAGGAAACTCGGTGGCACCGATCTGTTCAAAAATATGAACTTTAGGAATCTCGGTGGGACCGATGTGCTAGGGCTTCGGGCAAACATCATCTTGGTGGCGTGGATTGCATCAACTAGGTGAGACCGAAGTGAAGCAATAAGCAACAGAGAATCTCTCTAGCCAACTCTGTGAGCCCGATTGCATAAACTCGGTTGGACTGATGTGAATATAATAGATCACAGAGTGCTGGCAAGGCCATCTCGGTGGGACCGACACTGGTACGCGTCGGTGCTATACAAATGGTTTTTAACCCCTTTCCGCGACGGCGTTTGGAACTATCGCCAAGTGAGTGTGGGCGATAGGGGGGTCCTTCCCACGCGACCCAGAAACCATCGGGGATATGCCCTCCTCGCACACACGCTCGACAAAATGAGGTCGTGTGTGACCGGCGAGCGCTCAAATACAGTTATACGTGTACTAGTCCTAAAAAATACAATTATACAGGCGAAATCATTTCCGGTCGTAAGTACATCCCACACAGTCAGTCCCCGCTAAACGTTTCCGTTCGTATGTACATCTCACACAGTCGCTCCAAGGAAAACGTTTCCGTTCGCAGGTACATCACACACAATTTTCCCCGTTAAATTGTTTGTGATAGCGTTGCCATTGCACACGATATTAACAATTTTATTGTTTGCGTTATTGAATGCATCACAGAAGGTGCGTAGAAGAAACTGTGTGGCAAAGGATGTCCATCACACACAGTTTTTGTGTAGTAAACGTTTGCACAAGGTGGCCTAACGCAAACAGTTTTCAAGAGGATGTCTTGTGTGCAGTGGAAATTGATCGCACACGTAGTGGATCCTAGAAACGTGTCTGATCTCCACGTCTATCGCAGACGTCTCACTTTTGCAAACCGTGTATAGTGTAATCCCTAATTAATCTCTAATTTAAAAATCACATGTTTTGAATTTGAAAGTAGGCAATCACTTATTTCATATCCAACCATGTTTATTACAAATATAGGTTCAACCAAGAACGCATAATTCGATGCACATGTACATATATTGAAGAACTACATAAGCACCAAGTAAAGAATGATGAACCACAATTGTACTAAAGACTGTAAAGAGAGAGGCAAAAGACATTCTGGTTGCTGGAGAAGGTGAAGTGGGGTGCCCATATTGTGCCCTCCTCCATGCTTAATGCACGCATGACTCTAGGCCAACCCCTTGTGATGGCTGCCCGTCCATCCTTCACTGTCTTCGTTACGACTTCTCGATGCTCATTGTAGTATGGATGAAATACTTAAACCTTCATTGTGTGTCCACCAATCATGTACTTTGCGAGGTAATCTTGAGTGAACTGCTTCGGGAACCACTGCGAACGATAATGATTCAGACATTGTTGTCTAACAACTCATTATATATGGACAGTAAAAAGAGAAGGCTACAGATTTTGTAGTTACCATCCTATAGCTCACTGTTGTGTTGGATAGAGCATAAACAAATAATTTGCTTGCCACCATTCGTATATTTTTGCTAATAATCCTTATTAGTTTCCTCACTTGATGCTTGTTCATGAATATCTCGTTGCCCCATACGCAAAAACGGTCGATGCATGGATCCTTGCCAAGGGCATATGTACCAACAAGCAACAAGTCAATATTAGAAGCTAACAAGTGTCCATGCCTGGATCTATATATGCACTACATTATGGAACGACGAGGGGAGTACAAGCCGAGGGATGAAGCTAACCTCAGCGGAAAATGGTGGCCACTCCCGTTGTTGTCATGCATAAGTAGTGGAAAGGCATGATAAGTACAACAACCTTAACATCAAACAAATATAGCAAAGGTAAAACATCATCGTCTTCAAATGATAGCTTGAATGTGTTGGTTTCAGCATGCTCTTAAAGCAGATATAAAATGTAAGGCAATGTTATCGACAACAGACTTAACAGCCATCAAATATTGCAATTCAAACTCGTATTGTCGAAAATGAATAGAACGTAGGTAACGCTTAAACATCACACTGGATAAATGTGTAAAACTGAAATAAAGGGCATGTGTTAACTACACCAGGCATAACTGGAACCAAATATAGCCGTTCAAACTGGTATTGATGCAGTCGAGAGGCACAGTTCTGACTTGCACATAATGAACAACACATTGTGAATGACTGAAATAAACAAGGCATAAATGATCAGTATAACAACCAAATATAGCCATTGAAAACTGGACAGAGTCTCATTGCAACCAACCTAACAAGCAAATACAGATAAACATGGCATATGCTTGAAAAATGGACAAATGCTCACTGCAACCAACCTAACAAGCAAATACAGATAAACAAGGCATCTGCTTGAAAATTGGACAAATGCTAAAAAAGGAAACCTAACAACCAAATACAGATAAACAAGGCATCTGCTTGATAAATCAATGAATGCTCACCGCAACCAAACTAAGAACCAAATACATATAAACAATGCATCTGCTCGATAACTAGAAAAATGTTCACTGCAACCAACCTAACAACCAAATACAAATAAACAAGGCATCTACTCACTATAAACAACCAAAGATCACATAGCCCTATTGAACAATACATTTTTGCATAACTGAAATAATTAAACACGACACAGTTAAAGCACCGCACGGCAAATGCTACTACAAAAAGGGGTACATGTTGGCAAGCTAGAAAAGGTAAGATTTGCTGATAGGATGTTGCCTCACATTTCATGGACGGGATCCTTCCAGTTGGAAGAGCACAGACCCATGGTGCGCTCTTTAATGTCGCAGATGAGCTGTTTAACCTTGGAAGAACCTTCCTGGATGCCCTCCTCGTGGTCGTGGTCATGGTCGATGAGATCTGACTTAACAATTGAGGATCCCAAGCCACCGCCATAGAACGTGTCCTTCAGAAATGACAAAATGGGCTCGATGGTGTATAAGGATCGCAAATCCTTGACCGCTTGGCAGAGGAGATCAGCGGCAGGGCCGTCGAAGAGATCGACGGCAGTTGAACCAGAGGGGTTGGGGATGGACCACTTAACCCGTGACATGGCCCACGTGAAGCCATCGCTATCGACGAGCTTGATGTCGTAGCCAGCTTTCCGGAGATACAGTAATACGCTAGCCCGCTAACATGAAGCCTTCGGCATGGCAACGAAGTCAACGTCTTCGCCGGCTTCCGTGGCGACATGTTGCTCCGGGATCGGCAGTTCGGGGCGAACGGCGGCCACCTCACCAATGTCCGCCGTCGAGGCCATGATAAACCTCTTCTTGGCCGAACGCTCGTCGGGCTCCCCGGGATTCGTGGTCGAGCTTAGGCTGCGACATTCTGGAGCAGGGGATGTGGATCTGGCGGGGAGGGACACCGCAGGCCCCATCTAAAAACTCAGGGGAATGGGGCGACGGTATGGGAATCTCTGGGTAACCTGAACTTTATTATCTAAGCTAGGAGGAACGGGCAGACCGGCAGGGGTTGCCGGCGGCACCGGCGGCGTCGGCAACGGCGGCAAGCTAGGGTTCGAGGGGGGGAGGGGGCTGGGTGGGGGACTATGGAGGGGGGTGATTGAGGATGCGCCGCGGGTACTGAAAATTTTAGTAATAGTGGGTGGAGATGGTGGTGGATGAGGGAGGGCGACGGTTCAAATGCCCCGGCTACTGCAATTTTACTATAAGGTCGTTGCTGGAAGAGTGTGGGCGACAGTTGAAGTACGACAGCTACTAAAATTTGGGTAAAGGAATTGATGCGGGGTGGGAGTGCCCAAGATCGTGCACAGTCCAATAAGAATATGCATGTATGAATAAGGAAAAGTGGCGGAACCGCCAATTTTTGCAATGCTCAAGGCGGGTAACTTGTTTTTATATTCCTAGCTAGCTGGTCTATCGCACACGATTCGTCCTAATTTCAAAATAAACTTACCCGCCTTTAGCTTGCGCAGGTGGTGATTTTACAGCGCACTTGCATCGCACACGGTTAAGCCAGCACCTCCACCCTTTGCTCGCGCTTGCGAAGTCGTGGTGATTTTACAGCGCACTTGCATCACACATGGTTGATCCAGGACACCTCCACATTCGCTCGCGCTTGCGCAGTCGTTGTGATTCATAGTGCACTTGCATTGCACACGGTTAAGATATTATACCCGTGTCCATTGAGCGTCATCAGAGTCTTTGCAGCAAAAAAATGTTAGAGAGGGTCAGAAGACAGCCACACCAGCATGTGGCCCAAATATATATAAGTGAAAAGGGTGGTCTGTGATGTTCAAAATTCCAATGCACAACTTTGACCGCGTGGGCCCACGGTTGGGCGCGTCATCGAAGATCGATGAGAGGCGCCAGAAGTCAAGAACCACCTGGAAGTGGCCAAATATATGTAGAAATATTGGTTGTGATGTTTAAAATTTTAAATGCACAATGCATAACTTTGGTGGCACCTGCCTCACAAACCCGAAAGCACCCTTGGATATATCTATAATGACATAATGTCGTAGCTAGCTAGGATGCTTGTCCCACCACCTCCCACTTCGTGTCAGCAGGGCAGATGCACATAATGATACTTTGGTCATACATGCATGTCGCCATGACCTACCATAAGACGGACCAATGAATCTATCATTTGGTCAAATGACAACTGTTGTTGTCGATAAACCGCTTGGGCTAATAGATTGAAGCATCATAAAAATCGCACGAGAGGGACCACGAAACCAGCACCTCTTTCATGCGGCCCAAAATGATGTACGTTGGGAAGGGGTGATGTGTGTTTTCAATATAGAATAATGTACAATTTAGATGTGGTGCCTACCTCTCGATACAGACAACAACCATGAAAGCAAGGTAGTTAAGGACGAGATACACAGGGTACGATGTAGGTCGAACCCAGTAATCCGAGCATGTGGGAGGGAATCCTGACAACACATGAGCTCGAGCTTTGGTTGAGCGACATGTGAAGGTGACCAGCCCTAACATGAACTAGGAGGAATCCATTCATGGCCAACACATATCCCTCACTATCGGTCAAAGGGATGATATATATACACTCGGGGAGCCCACAGATATGCGTGTTGTCACAAAAAACCGCACAAGGGAGATGTGGTCGATCAGAAGACCCGGTATACACTGCATGCGGCCGAAAAATATGTATGGGTACGGTGGTGTGTGATGTGTTTAAATCCCGAATGCACAACTTCGATGGGCCACCAACTACATTACAAACCGAACACTGTACCCGACTCCAAGCCTGGTTCAATACGTATGATGTCAGTTTCCCAACTTTGAGGCGGCAGGGGGGGGGGTCGTCCCATGCATGCGCTCATACTTTATTTGGTCTAGAATGGCACACATCTATACCCCTATATAGTGTCCGAATAACTTTGAAAGTTGGTCGTTGGATGAAGCCAATCCGACCGTACAGAGATGGAAAATCTGAACACTACTGGTCCTTGGATATCATCTACATTTCACCAGATTCTGCCACATGTACAATCTAGAAGACTCCATGGTTGAACTTAAGCATAATGCACAAACCTCAAAACACAAGCACTTCTCCTTTGTTCTAGAATCTTCCATATCTTAATTGCCCAAACTTTTTTTCTAAATGAATTGTCACTATTTGTTTTTACTTTATGCTTTACAATGCACAATTCCATGAATTTTAAAATAGTTTTTTTATAAAACTAATTGGTTTTGAATGAGATGAACTATAAGAATTCAACAAACATCTACATCATGCATATATGTCTCAAAGCTTACATGCTATAGTGTGGTATTTATTTATAATTTGGTTACCAAATCTCATGCGTGCAATGCACGTGTACCTTACTAGTATCAATAGGAAACCATCATGGTCAAACCCTTCTCGTTGTTGGGTCAAAGGGATAGATTGTGTGCCCCCCCCCCCCCCCCGCATTGTCGGTAAAGGATAATATATATACCTCGGGGAGCCCACAGATATGTGCAGCATCTATAAGACGCACAAGGGGGACATGCTCAATAAGAACACCCTACCCCCTATACCTTGCATGCGACCTGAAAAAGGTTTATGTAATCGCCATGACAGGTCAAGTCAATCATTCTTTACTTTTTAGAGCAAAAAAACCAACAAAAACATAGTCTACAAATTAGCAAAACAAGGATCCCAAGGTTTATATAATTGCCATGATAGGTCACTGTAGAGATATTTATCTCTATAATGACGGTGTCATGGCATTTAAATGAAGCTTGAGATATGCAACTTCCCACCGGGTCACCCATCCTTGGACTACTCCAGCCCGAGCACGCTTAACTTCTGCGTTCTATTCGAGTAGGCTAGCGGATGGGAAGCCGCCCCTTGCTGATAGGAATTGCCTCCTTGTCGTTAAGGCATTTCATGCTGGTCACCCTATGGGACCTACTCCCTCCTATCACACACATTTGTGCTTTTAGAAACTATGTGCAATATTTACATGGCCGGTGTGTCGCTGCTAGCCTTCAATGAGCACTGACACTGGTAGAAGGAAAACGATGGGAGAAGAGGCGAGAAACCGATGAGAGGAGTGGCGGGAAATGGTAGCCTGTTTAGAAAACGTAGTAGAGAAGGAAGCGTGCGCTAGCACGACGCATGCGCACAGTGCTTACCCATGTACTGCATGTGTTGTCGAAAGGGCTGAGGGTTGTCGTTCGATCTGGGAGCATCCAACGGGGTAGACGCACGATCCGTGGGGTTGGGTTTTGGCCAATCAGAACGTACGACTTAGATCACGTGCGCAACAGAGGGGGGGCATCGGCCATGGTTTGGTAGGCACACGGCTTTCGTGAGTGAACTGTGTGCAATTTGAAAACATTTCGTGAAAAGAATCTCGGTTTTTAAATCCCCATAAATCCAAAACTCACCCAAAAATCGTGAAACCTGGCATGGTGTCACGAAATGGCACATGTATGTCGAGGAATTTTTTCCGTCCATTTTGGCGCAAGTTTTATTACAAGCCTCTTACAAACCGGAGCTTCTCTCAAAGAAGCCTCGTGGTTCTGATAGGGAAACGTGTCCCCCTTGTGGGTGAAACATAATCATTGCCTCTTTTCACCTTGTATTTTCTTCTACGAGCAACATGGAACGACATGATATATGTGCTGAAATTTAAACTTATTCAAGGTTCGTTTGACCTTTTTATACACTAATTGAGTTTCCTAGGCGTTTAATGTCCGTAATTCAAATCTGAACTTCAAATACATGCTCCGGTTCACCAAAATGGCTAGAAAATTTATGCATGTGTCCTTGGGTGCATGTTTAGGTCCCATGCCAGGAACGGGAATGAATGACAACCGTACCGGCGTCCAGGCTCGTCCTAAACTCGCAAGAAAGTCATCAAAGGTGGCATGGTGTCACGTCATGGCACCTATATGTCGTGGTAAAAACATTGTCCAATTTGGGCTAAGCTTTATTACAAACCTCTTACAAAACGGAGCTTCTCTCCAAGAAGCCTCGTGGTTCCGATAGGGAAACATGTTCCCCTTGTGGGTGAAACATAATCCTTCCTCTTTTCGCCTTGTATTTTCTTCTATGGAAAACATGGAACGACCGGATATCCGTGCTGAAATTTAAACATATTCAGGGTTCATTTGGCCTTTTTATACACTAATTGAGTTTCCTAGGCATTTAATGTCCATAATTCAAATATGAACTACAAATACATGCCCCAGTTCACCAAAATGGCTATAAAAAATATACATGTGTCCTTGGGTGCATGTTTAAGTCCCATGCCAGGAATGAGGACGAATTACAACCGTACCGGTGTCCTGGCTCGTCCTCATACATTTCGAATCTCGGTTTTTAAATCCCCATAAATCCAAAACTTACCAGAAAGTCATCAAAGGTGGCATGGTGTCGTCATGGCACATATATGTCGTGGTAAAAACATTGCTAATTTGGGCCAAGCTTTATTACAAACCTCTTACAAATCGGAGCCTGTCGCAAGAACCCTCATGGTTTCGATAGGGAAATTGTCCCCTTTTGGGCCAAATGATAATCGCTCCCTCTTCTAGGCTCGTACTTTCTTCTACACACAACACGGAACAGTGGGAGATTCGCGCTGAACTTTGAAATTGTTCAGGGTTTGTTTGACCTTTTTATTCATTAATTGAGTTTTCTAGGCATTTAATGTCCATAATTCAAATCCGAACTACAAATACATGCTCCAGTGCACAAAAATGGCTAGAAAAAACGTACATGTGTCCTTGGGGTGCATGTTTAGGTCCCATGGAAGTGAATTCAACCATCTTGCCATCCTGGCTTGGCCAAAAACATTGCGAATCTCGGTTGTTAAATCTCTGTAAATCCAAAACTCACCAGGAAATCATGAAACTTGGCATGGTGTCACTACATGGTGTTGGGGAACGTAGCAGAAATTCAAAATTTTCCTACGTGTCACCAAGATCTATCTAAGGAGAAACCAGCAACGAGGGGAAGGAGAGTGCATCTACATACCCTTGTAGATCGCTAAGCGGAAGCGTTCATGAGAACGGGGTTGAAGGAGTCGTACTCGTCTGATCCAAATCACCGGAGATCCTAGTGCGAGCGGACGGCACCTCCGCGTTCAACACACATACAGCCGGTGGCGTCTCCCACGCCTTGATCCAGCAAGGAGAGAGGAGAGGTTGAGGAAGACTCCATCCAGCAGCAGCACAACGGCATGGTGGTGATGGAGGCGTGGCAATCCCAGCAGGCTTCGCCAAGCACCAAGGGAGAGGAGGAGGAGGAGGCGCAGGCTGCGCTGGAGAGGAGAGGCTCTCGTGTGTTATGGGCAACCCCTAGGCCTCATATATATAGGGGAAGGGGAGGGCTGCGCTTCCACCCCCTAGGGGTGGCGGCCAGCCCTAGATGGGTTTTGGGGGGGGCGGCCAAGAGGGGGGAGAGGGGAGGCGCCCACTAGGTGGGCCTTAAGGCCCATCTGAACTAGGGTTTGCCCCCTCCCACTCTCCCTTGCGCCTTGGGCCCCTTGTGGGGCGCACCAGCCCTCCTAGGGCTGGTCCCTCCACACTTGGCCCACGCAACCTTCAGGGGCAGGTGGCCCCACTTGGTGGACCCAGGACCCTCCGGTGGTCCCATTACATACCGATATCGCCTCAAACTTTTCGGTGACCAAAACAGGACTTCCCATATATAAATCTTTACCTCCGGACCATTCCGAACTCCTCGTGACGTCCTGGATCTCATCCGGGACTCAACAACATTCGGTAACCACATACAAACTTCCTTTATAACCCTAGCGTCATCGAACCTTAAGTGTAGACCCTACGGGATCGGGAACCATGCGAGACATGGCCGAGGCGTTCTCGGTCAATAACCAACAGCGGATCTGGATACCCATGTTGGCTCCCACATGTTCCACGATGATCTCATCGGATGAACCACGATGTCAAGGACTCAATCGATCCGTATACAATTCCCTTTGTCTAGCGGTATTGTACTTGCCCGAGATTCGATCGTCGGTATCCCGATACCTTGTTCAATCTCGTTTCCGCAAGTCTCTTTACTCGTTCCGTAACACATCATCCGTGATCAACCCCTTGGTCACATTGTGCACATTATGATGATGTCCTACCGAGTGGGCCCAGAGATACCTCTCCGTCACACGGAGTGACAAATCCGATCTCGATTCGTACCAACCCAGCAGACACTTTCGGAGATACCTGTAGTGCACCTTTATAGCCACCCGATTCGTTGTGACGTTTGGTACACCCAAAGCATTCCTACGGTATCCGGGAGTTGCACAATCTCATGGTCTAAGGAAATGATACTTGACATTTAGAAAAGCTTTAGCATACGAACTACGATCTTTGTGCTAGGCTTAGGATTGGGTCTTGTCCATCACATCATTCTCCTAATGATGTGATCCCGTTATCAACGACATCCAATGTCCATGGTCAGGAAACCATAACCATCTATTGATCAACGAGCTAGTCAACTAGAGGCTTACTAGGGACATGGTGTTGTCTATGTATCCACACATGTATTGCGGTTTCCGGTCAATACAATTATAGCATGAATAATAAACGATTATCATGAACAAGGAAATATAATAATAACTAATTTATTATTGCCTCTAGGGCATATTTCCAACAGTCTCCCACTTGCACTAGAGTCAATAATCTAGTTCACATCGTCATGTGATTAACACTGATAGGTCACATCGCCATGTGACCAACACCCAAAGAGTTTACTAGTGTCTGTAAACTAGTTCACATATCATGTGATTTAGAACTCAATGAGCTCGAGGTTTGATCATGTTTTGCTTGTGAGAGAGGTTTTAGTCAGCGGGTTTTAGTCAACGGTCTGAACCTTTCAGATCCGTGTGTGCTTTGCAAATTTCTAGGTCATATTATAAATGCTGCTTTCATGCTCCACTTGAAGCTATTCCAAATGGTTGCTCCACTATACGATCCGGTTTTTTTGCTACTCGAGTCACTCGGATAGGTGTTAAAGCTTGCATCGGCGTAACCCTTTACGCCGAACTCTTTATCACCTCCATAATCGAGAAACATGTCCTTATTTACTCCAAGGACAATCTTGACCGCTGTCCAATGATCCATTCTGGATCATTCTTGTACCCTACCGACTCATGGCAAGGCACACTTCAGTGCGGTACACAAAGATAGCATACTATAGAGCCTATATCTGAAGCATAGGGGCGACCTTCGTCTTTTCTTTCTTTTACTGCCATGGTCGAGCTTTTAACTCTTAACTCCATACCTTACAACTCGTGCAAGAACTCCTTCTTTGATGATTCATCTTGAATACTTTCAAGATTATGTCAAGGTATGTGCTCATTTGAAAGTATTATTAAACATTTTGATCTATCTTATAGATCTTGATGCTTATTGTTCAAGTAGCCTAATCCAGGTTTTCTATTGAAAATCATCTTTCAAATAACCCTATATGCTTTCCAGAAATTCTACATCATTTCTGATCATCAATATGTCAACAACATATACTCATCGAAATTCTATAGTGCTCCCACTCACTTCTTTGGAAATACAAGTTTCTCATAAACTTTGTATAAACCCAAAATCTTTGATCATCTCATCAAAGCGCACATTCCAACTCCGAGATGCTTACTCCAGTCCTTAGAAAGGATCGCTGGAGCCAGCATACCTTTTAGCATCCTTAGGATCGACAAAACTTTCTGATTGTATCACATACAACCTTTCCTTACGAAAACTGGTAAGGAAACTCATTTTGACATCCATCTGCCAGATTTCATAAATGCAGCTTATGCTAACATGATTCCGACGGACTTAAGCATCGCTACGGATGAGAAAAACTCATCGTAGTCAACTCCTTGAACTTGTGAAAAACTCTTCGCCACAAGTCGAGCTTCATAGAAGGTGACATTTACCGTCCACGTCCGTCTTCTTCTTAAAGATCCATTTATTGCAATGGCTTGCCAATCATCGGGCAAGTCCACCAAAGTCCATGCTTTGTTATGATACATGGATCCTATCTCGGATTTCATGGCTTCTAACCATTTGTCGGAATTTGGGCCCACCATCGCTTCCCCATAGCTCGTAGGTTTATCAAGACAGGATCACCGTACCACTCAAAGCAATCGCGTCCTTGTCGCCCCACGAGGTTCGGTAGTGACTTGATCCAAGCTTCATGATCACTATCATAAGCTTCCACTTCAATTGGTGTAGGTGCCACGGAACAACTTCCTGTGCCTCTGCTACACACTAGTTGAAGTGATGGTTCAATAACCTCATCAAGTCTCCACCATCCTCCCACTCAACTTTCGAGACAAACTTTTCCTCGAGAAACGACTCGATTCAAGAAACAATCCCTATTGCTTTCGGATCTGAATTAGGAGGTATACCCAACTGTTTTGGGTGTCCTATGAAGATGCATTTTATCCACTTTGGGTTCGAGCTTATCAACCTGAAACTTTTTCACATAAGCGTCATAGCCCCAAACTTTTAAGAAACGACAACTTAGGTTTCTCCAAACGGTGTCGCCTCAGCGGAATTACGTGGTGCCCCATTAAAGTGAGTGCGGTTGTCTCTAATGCCTAACCCATGAGCGATAGTGGAAATTCAATAAGAGACATCATGGTACGCACCATATCCAATAAGGTGCAACTATGATGTTCGGACACACCATCACACTATGGTGTTCGGTAGTATTAATTGTGAAACAATTTGCACAATGTCTTAATTGTGTGCCAAAACTCAGTAACTCAGATATTCATCTCTATGATCATATCATAGACATTCTATCCTCTTGTCACGAAGATCTTAAACTTCACTCTGAAATTACTTGAACCATTCAATAATTCAGACTTGTGTTTCATCAAGTAAATATACTCAACATCTACTCGAATCATCGTGAAGTAAGAACATAACGATATTCATCAGCATGCCTCAAAGACTTATTGGACTGCACACATCAAAATGTGTTACTTCCAACAAGTTGCTATCTAGTTCCATCTTCTTTGAAACCGAGGCTTTTCACATCTTGTCCATGTGGTATGATTTGCATATCTCAAGTGATTCAAAAACAAGTGAGTCTAAACGATCCATCTGCATGGAGTTTCTTCATGCGTATGCACCAATAGACATGGTTCGCATGTCTCAAACTTTTCAAAATGAGTGAGTCCAAAGATCCATCAACATGGAGCTTCTTCATGCTTTTACACCAATATGACTTATATGGCGAGTGCCACAAGTAAGTGGTACTATCATTACTATCTTATACTTTTGGCATGAAAATGTGTATTACTACGATCGAGATTCAATAAACCATTTATTTAGGTGCAAGACCATTGAAGGTATTATTCAAATAAATGAGTAACCCTTATTCTCCTTAGATGAATAACAGTATTGCGATTGACATAACCCAATCATGTCTATGCTCAACGCAAACACCAAATAACAATTTTAGGCTTAACTCCAATCTCGATGGTAGAGGGAGCGTGCGATGCTTGATCACATCAACCTTGGAAATACTTCCAACACATATCGTCGGCTCACCTTTAGCTAGTCTCCGTTTATTCCGTAGCTTTTATTTGAGTTACTAACACTTAGCAACCGAACCGGTATCTAATACCCTGGTGCTACTAGGAGTACTAGTAAAGTACACATTAACATAATGTATATCAAATATACTTCTATCGACCTTGCCAGCCTTCTCATCTACCAAGTATCTAGGGTGGTTCCGCTCGATGGCTGTTCCCCTTATTACGAAGCACTTAGTCTCGGGTTTGGGTTTAACCTTGGGTTTCTTCACCGAGCAGCAACTGATTTGCCGTTTCATGAAGTGTCCCTTCTTGCCCTTGCCCTTCTTGAAACTAGTGGTTTCACCAACCATCAACAATTGATGCTCCTTCTTGATTTCTACATTTGCGTGTCGAACATTGCGAATGGCTCAAGGATCATCATATCTATCCCTGATATGTTATAGTTCATCACGAAGCTTCTAGCAGCTTGGTGGCAATGACTTTGGAGAAACATCACTATCTCATCTGGAAGATCAACTCCCACTCGATTCAAGTGATTGTTGTACTCGGACAATCGAGCACAAGCCCAATGATTGAGCTTTTCTCCCTTAGTTTGCAGGCTAAGAAAATCGTCGGAGGTCTTATACCTCTTGGCGTGGCACGAGCTTGAAATCCCAATTTCAGCCCTCGAAACATCTCATATGTTCTGCGACGTTTCGAAAACGTCTTTGGTGCCTCAACTCTAAACCGTTTAACTGAACTATCATGTAGTTATCAAAAACGTGTATGTCCGATGTTCGCAACATCCACAGACGACGTTTGGGGTTCAGACACCGAGCGGTGCATTAAGGACATAAGCTATCTCTCGTCCGCATAATCGCTCTCGTCAACTTTCAACTATATTTTCTCTAGGAACATATCTAAACAGTGGAACTAAAGCGCGAGCTTCGACATAATTTGCAAAAGGTCTTTTGACTATGTTCAAGATAATTAAGTTCATCTTATGAACTCCCACTCAGATAGACATCCTCTCGGTCATCTAAGTGATTACATGATCCGAGTCAACTAAGCCGTGTCCGATCATCACGTGAGACGAACTAGTCATCATCGGTGAACATCTTCATGTTGATCGTATCTACCATACGACTCATGCTCGACCTTTCGGTCTCGTGTTCGAGGCCATGTCTGTACATGCTAGGCTCGTCAAGTTAACCCTAAGTGTATTGCGTGTGTTCCGAGGCCATGTGCAGTACATGCTAGGCTCGTCAACACCGTTGTATGTGAACGTAAGAATCCATCACACCCGATCATCACGTGGTGCTTAGAAGCGACGAACTTTTGGCAACGGTGCACGCTTAGGGGGAACACTTCTTGAAATTGTTGTAAGGATCATCTTATTTACTACCGTCGTTCTAAGTAAACAAGATGCATAAACATAATAAACATCACATGCAATTATATAGTAGTGACATGATATGGCCAATATCATATAGCTCCATTGATCTCCATCTTCGGGGCTCCATGATCATCATCGTCACCGGCATGACACCATGATCTCCATGATCATGATCTCCATCATCGTGTCTTCATGAAGTTGTCTCGCCAACTATTACTTCTACTACTATGGCTACCGGTTAGCAATAAAGTAAAGTAATTACATGGCGTTTTTTAATGACACGCAGGTCATACAATAAATAAAGACAACTCCTATGGCTCCTGCCGGTTGTCATACTCATCGACATGCAAGTCGTGAGTCCTATTACAAGAACATGATCAATCTCATACATCACATATCATTCATCACATTCTTCTTGGCCATATCACATCACATAGCATACCCCGCAAAAACAAGTTAGGCGTCCTCTAATTGTTGTTTGCATGTTTTACGTGGCTGTTTTGGGTTTCTAGCAAGAACGTTTCTTACCTCGCAAAACCACAACGTGATATGCCAATTGCTATTTACCCTTCATAAGGACCCTTTTCATCGAATCCGTTCCGACTAAAGTGGGAGAGATCGCACCCGCTAGCCACCTTATGCACCAAGTGCATGTCGATCGGTGGAACTCGCTCACGTGAGAGCGTGTAAGGTCGGTCCGGGCCGCTTCATCCCACAATACCGTCGAAACAAGATTGGACTAGTAACGGTAAGCATATTGAACAAAATCAACGCCCACAACTACTTTGTGTTCTACTCGTGCAAAGAATCTACGCAATAGACCTAGCTCATGATGCCACTATTGGGGAACGTAGCAGAAATTCAAAATTTTCCTACGTGTCACCAAGATCTATCTAAGGAGAAACCAGCAACGAGGGGAAGGAGAGTGCATCTACATACCCTTGTAGATCGCTAAGCGGAAGCGTTCATGAGAACGGGGTTGAAGGAGTCGTACTCGTCCTGATCCAAATCACCGGAGATCCTAGTGCCGAACGGACGGCACCTCTGCGTTCAACACACGTACAGCCCGGTGACGTCTCCCACGCCTTGATCCAGCAAGGAGAGAGGGAGAGGTTGAGGAAGACTCCATCCAGCAGCAGCACAATGGCATGGTGGTGATGGAGGCGTGGCAATCCCGCAGGCTTCGCCAAGCACCAAGGGAGAGGAGGAGGAGGAGGGCAGGGCTGCGCTGGAGAGGAGAGGCTCTCGTGTGTTATGGGCAGCCCCTAGGCCTCATATATATAGGGAAGGGAGGGCTGCGCCCCTCTAGGCTTTCCACCCCTAGGGGTGGCGGCCAGCCCTAGATGGGTTTTGGGGGCGCCAAGAGGGGGGAGAGGGGAGGCGCCCACTAGGTGGGCCTTAAGGCCCATCTGAACTAGGGTTTGCCCCCTCCCACTCTCCCTTGCGCCTTGAGCCCCTTTTGGGGGGCGCACCAGCCCTCCTAGGGGCTGGTCCCCTCCCACACTTGGCCCATGCAACCTTCTGGGCAGGTGGCCCCACTTGGTGGACCCCGGGACCCTCCCGTGGTCCCAGACATTACCGATATCGCCCAAACTTTTCCGGTGACCAAAACAGGACTTCCATATATAAATCTTTACCTCCGGACCATTCCGAACTCCTCGTGACGTCCTGGATCTCATCCGGACTCGAACAACATTCGGTAACCACATACAAACTTCCTTTATAACCCTAGCGTCATCGAACCTTAAGTGTGTAGACCCTACGGGTTCGGGAACCATCTGAGACATGACCGAGACGTTCTCGGTCAATAACCAACAGCGGGTCTGGATACCCATGTTGGCTCCTACATGTTCCACGATGATCTCATTGGATGAACCACGATGTCAAGGACTCAATCGATCCGTATACAATTCCCTTTGTCTAGCGGTATTGTACTTGCACGAGATTCGATCGTCGGTATCCCGATACCTTGTTCAATCTCGTTTCCGCAAGTCTCTTTACTCGTTCCGTAACACATCATCCGTGATCAACCCCTTGGTCACATTGTGCACATTATGATGATGTCCTACCGAGTGGGCCCAGAGATACCTCTCCGTCACACGGAGTGACAAATCCCAGCTCGATTCGTACCAACCAATGACACTTTCGGAGATACCGTAGTGCACCTTTATAGCCACCCGATTCGTTGTGACGTTTGGTACACCCAAAGCATTCCTACGGTATCCGGGAGTTGCCAATCTCATGGTCTAAGGAAATGATACTTGACATTTAGAAAAGCTTTAGCATACGAACTACGATCTTTGTGCTAGGCTTAGGATTGGGTCTTGTCCATCACATCATTCTCCTAATGATGTGATCCCGTTATCAACGACATCCAATGTCCATGGTCAGGAAACCATAACCATCTATTGATCAACGAGCTAGTCAACTAGAGGCTTACTAGGGACATGGTGTTGTCTATGTATCCACACATGTATTGCGGTTTCCGGTCAATACAATTATAGCATGAATAATAAACGATTATCATGAACAAGGAAATATAATAATAACTAATTTATTATTGCCTCTAGGGCATATTTCCAACACATGGTACATATAATTGTCCAATTTGGGCGAAGCTATATTACAAGCCTCTTACAAACCAGAGCCTGTCGCAACCCTCGTGGTTCCAGTAGGGATACATGCCCCTCTTGTGGGCAAAACGATACTCGCTGCCTCTTCTCGCCTTGAACTGTGTTTTCTACAGGCAACATAGAATAACACGAGTGTCGTGCTGAAATTTGAAACTTTTCAGGGTTTGTTTGGCCATTGTATATATTAATTAAGTTTCCTAGGCATTTAATGTAGTCCATAATTCAAATTTGATCTACAAACACATGCTCCAGTGAAGCAAAATGGGTGGGAAATCGTACATGTGTCATTGGGTTCATGTTTAGCTCTGATTTAAGGAATGGGAATGAATTACAAACTTCTCATCGTCCTGAAACATTGAGATCTCGGTTTTTAAATCCCAGTAAATCATAAACTCACCCAAAAAACATGAAACTTGGCATGGTTTCATGACATGGCACGTATATGCCGTGGAAAAAAAATCGTCCAGTTTGTGACAAAACGCACACATTAATAGCCAACGAAGTCCTTTTTGAAACGAATAGCTGACACATTAATATCGCAAACGGTTGTATTATATGAACCATATCAAAATTTAACCATACTCAGTGGCGTGCATGCAGCTGTTTGATTAGACGGGACGAGCGCGAGAAGTCCGCTGTGCATGCTCGACGGGACGCGTGCGAGCAGTCCGCCGTGCAGGCTCAACGGGACGCCTACATCTTGTCCACCTCGCAGGCTCGACGGGACATGTGCGAGCAGCTAGGCCGCCCATGCTCACCGGGAAGCGATCTCTTTTACCTCCATGGACCAGCCGCCGCCTAGCTTGCTCAGAACTTCTCCATTAATGGGTTAATAAAAGCACCTGGACGGAGGGTGTTTGCTTGTGATCCCATGGCAGCATTTGCTTTGTTCGTGTTTTCAACTCGTATTCTGGACTAATTTAAATTGCCACATCGGGCAACGGATAATACGACGACAAATAAAATGGCAACGGATAATACAATGACAAATTTACAATGGCACAGATAATAATTGTCTTACATATTCCGGATAATTTAAAATGCCACATGCGGCAAAGCCCAGAAGACATGGGGGCAAGAGAAGAAGGAAATCGCAGACAACGATCTGGCTCGCTACTGTCTCTACTCGTCGATGGATTGCCGGGCGACGACATCCTCCAGCTCCTTCAATTCCTCACGACTTTGCTTGAAAGGAGCCACGGATTCCTCGACCTCCTGCTCGCGCTCGATCCGGAGCTTCCTCAAGTCAGCCATCAGTTCCTCGACGACTGCTGTCAGCGTCATCCCCGAGGCGCTGCTCTGCTCATGTAGCATCTTCCAGCCGGCGGCCTCCTCCTCCTTCTCAGCGAGCACCTTGAGGAGCTTCACATTGTCACCTATGAGTTGCTCGACGAGGCCGGTCGCCTTGTAAACCGAGGCATCGCTGATCTCGAGCAGCTTCATCAAGCCGTCGACTAGCTCCTGATGCTTAATGACACCAGCGAGAATGTCATCGTCGCTGTCCAAGGACTTCAGGAACGCCAGCTCGTCGCGATGGTCGACACGGCGAGTGCGCTTGTGAGAGCCCTCGCGTGCCCGTGAACGCTCGTTCGAGGGTTCCGCGACGCGCCGGGACATCTCTGTTGCAGCTGCCGCTTCACGGCGGGACCTCTCATGTGCTTCCGCGGGCATGGTCTTTGCTGCCTCGTTATATGTCCACCTGAAACTCCTCCTACCGGTCATGGTGGAACGACTTGACAGGAAAGACCAGCTTTGTGGGTGATGAGGAGAGGAACTGTGAAGTAATTTTTGATTGGGTAGTTTTTATAGCTCGGTGAACAGATTTGCAATTACTTATTGTGTTGTAATCTGCAATGTGACGACAAACAAGGTCAAAAATTATTGATGGCAAAAGGTTGACCACGTGGTTGCTCGCCGTTGAGGCGGCCGCAGCCCGCTCTGCTCGCGTCCGTCCGCGCATTTTGCTCGCCATTGAGGCGGCCGCGGTGCGCTCCGCTCTGGCGTCCCTGCACGCACTCTGCTCGGCGTTGAGGCAAATTTACAATGGCAACAGTTAATAATTGTCATACATATTCAGGATAATTTAAAATACCACATGCGGCAAGGCCGAGAGCACTCACGACCAACATATGCATACAATTATAATAAAATATAGGCTAAAAGGCTGAGCTGGCGGCCTTTCGACGACGGTCTTCTCGGACTCCATGATCAGCATAGCACCCTTGCGGCCATTCACTCCAAGTGTCCCGACCCGGTTCCGCCTACGGAGCTACTGGCACTGGGAGGCTCCTGGGGATGTTGGACCTCTTCCAGAAGAGCTTGACAACGTGCAATCGCGCGCATGATATCTCCGTGAACCGCTCCATTTCCATGTCTCTGGCCTAGTAGCAAATTTCTTCCATCACCTGCATCCTCAAGATATCACGCTGGCGATGTTCTACTTCGTCGGGGACGTCAACTCCGCCAAGGATGCGCTCGAGCCTGGCCACCACATCATCGGGATCGAAGTTGAGACGGCCGCCGCGGGCAATGTTGAAGCCGCAGGCTGCCTGTGTCTTGACTGAATCGTAGATGTCCTCTGGCCATTCCTTGCGGGGCATCAGGCTCTCAATGAGCACTGGTGACGGCGGTTCTTTGGGTGGGTCGTCGATCATGCTGCCAAGCAGCTCTGGATCTTTTGCACGCTGAATGGCAAACTACTCATTACACCTCCTCTGCAATATGTTGATTGTGCGCCCAAGGACTATAACACCGATATCGCTGCCGATGCGCCACGGTGCCTGCACTGGCTGATGAAGCTCTTCTCCCCAACCTGCTCCGACTCGTTCTCCTCGCCGAAGATGTAATGCAGATAGGGCTCGACGTCGAAGCTTGGTTGTTGCCTGGCATGCTTGGAATAACTAATGGTAGATGGGTGAGGAATAGATCTGTGCAGAGTGTCGCGACGGTGCGTTGCCGCCTGGGTTATATGCAGAAAGCCATTAGCCGGTGGAGGGAAACCGATGAGGGAAGAGACGTGGATTTTACAATTCACCCATGTGGAGCGCGGGAAGACTAAGTGGAGCACACACAACCTGAATACCGTATCCGGTGCCACGTGTTATTTATCACACATGTGTTAACATAAGGAAACATATGTGTAACTTACTAATCATCACACACGAGTACTCGCAGACGCATCGTGAGCGATACTCCTAGCCACCGCAACCAACTAATTTGCATTTTTCAAAGTTTTTTATACACACAGAATCGCACACGAACTAACTGTATTAACCGTTTGTGTAGTAATTTCTCATTGCAAACAGTTCATCCGAGTTGGCTGTTTGCCATGTATCACACGCATCTTGTTAAGTTGAACCTTTTCTGTTGTGTTCCCTAATCGAAAACAGTTCGTTCGAGTGAACCGTATGCCATATATCACACACACCTTGATCTGGCTAACCGTTTCTGTTGCTCTCCCTAATAGTAAACAGTTCATTGGAGCGAACTGTATGCCGTATATCGCACACACATTGATATGGCTGCCCGTTTCTGTTGTTTCTGCCTCATTGAAAATAGTTCGAATGGATTAACCGTGAGCCCTGCATCTCACACGTAGCTAAAATATGAACTGTGTTTGATGGCTCCGCCATTGCAAAAAATTTGCACCTTTTTGACGGTTTTTTACATCCATGTTTGCGAGTAATGCATCACACGTAGTTTCTTCAAAGGGTCTCTGATCGTAGTGTCGCATTATAAAATCTGAACTGTGTTTGATGGCTCCGCCATTGCAAAAAATTTGCACCTTTTTGACGGTTTTTTACATCCATGTTTGCGATTAATGCATCACACATAGTTTCTTCAAAGGGTCTCTGATCGTAGTGTCTCTTTAGCAGCATCCTGCAGTAATGCGAGATCCATATCGGTGCGACCAAATCTTTAGGGTTTCTGGCAGTGGCTATGTCAAATGAACTCGGTGGCTCTGGTAGAAAGAATTGGTGGGGCCGAGTTTGGAATTAGGGTTTGGACATATTTGGATGGAGAAAGTGGCTGAGGGTTTTGGAGCCATATCACTAAGCACTTGAGCAAATAGACCATTAAGAAACACCTCATCCCCTTTTAATAGTATTGGCTTTCCTATGGACCCAATGTGATCTTGTATCACTTAAATAGAAATAAAGAGTCTTGAGCTTTTGCCAATCTTTGTCCTTAGCATTTTGTGGGGTCCACATCTCTAGTCCATGCCATGCCAATCATTGAACATCCTGAAATATTTATGTTGAATGGATATTAGTTCAATGAGCTATATGTTGTTACGAATTACCAAAACCACCCGGGGATTAGTTGCACTTCCACATTAGTCCGACTGGCTCTGCCCCGACTAGGTTCTGGTCCGGCGAGCAGACTCGATGAAGTCGGCTGTGGTGTTCGGCTTTGGGCGAGACCCTCCGATCATGCCTAGGAAGACGTAGATCTTGCCAAAGGGTACCCGGTATCCTGACTCCATGGATTTGGCCTCGGGACCCCAGCCGGCATCGTCGATGTAGAGCTCCCAACGCCTGCTCTTCATCATTCGGAAGATTGCATACCTCTCGATCCCTAGAAGAGCTCCCTCCAAGAACTCAACACCACCGTGTGGTAGCCCCATGGTGGGTGCCAACTGTCGTGTTTTTGTCACGACAGATGTCCTCGTGAATGGACTAAGTCATGAGGCCATCACAACTAGGTGGTGACTTGAAAGGGGTTGATCGAAAACAAAGGACGCAAGTTAACACAGGTTTGGCCCCTCAGAGTGGAGGTAAAAGCCTACTCCTGCTTGATTGATATAGACAATGATCTCGATTACAAGGATGCTCTTTCACTACCTAGCTCTCAAGGGATTTTAGCACGTCCTTTGACTAACTAGGAACCCCCTTTATATAATAGGTTGGGCCCCTGGGTTACAGATGATTCCGGGTCGTGCTCATACCCGTGTCCTACTCTAAGTCTTATTAACTTTGCTTGCCTTCCAAGTCTTCCTTGGGCCTTCATGTGAGTCATCCTTGCACGGCTTGTCTGTAAGTCGGTGTCCGTGGGTCGGGTCTTCTTTCTAGGCCCCCTGTCCCTTCTTCTTTGGGTAAACTTCTTTGAGCCCTGGCATTGTGTGATCCGTAGAGCAGGGTCAGGATAACCAGGCTCAAAACTGGGTCATACCATGCCGGGTCTCACAAATGGGGAATATCCCCACCAAATCCTCTTGTGATTCCCCTTGTGTTCTTCCTTGAATCGACCTCCAATTCATGAACATCGGGACAAATTACACTAATTAGGGTTTTGCCCTACATCAGTCCCCTCTGGATCAAGCTCATCATGGGAGCAACCACTTGAGAGGTTGGAGCTAGAGCTACCACGACGTCCACCGTGAGAACCTCCTCTAGAGCCGCGATGTCATCTCCTCCTACCACGTCCACCATCACGAGACACCCTTCTCGTGGTAGTCGGCTAGGAGGGGCCATGACCGCCTCTGGCTCGAGCTCCTCCTCTCATCGTTATTTGGAAGAGCCATTATGGAAATTGATGGCAACAAGTGGGCAATGGGCGGTGGGTGGGATAAAGACGGGTGAGGGAGATGTTCGCCAGAAGACTTGTTACAGCAAACTGTCCACAAGTTGTGACGTGTCAACTTTTCACCTGTCAAGATCCATGCGCTTTTGTGTTAAAAAAGATGTGTGCGCATGATCGGATGGCAGATGTAACGCTTGTTGGGCCTGATGAAGGTCAGGCAGATAGCATTTCCATTCATTTCGTAGTACACATGGCCAAATAGTTAGGCAAACACGGAACCAAGACTTGTGAAGACGTACTCCTCCTGGATCTGTAGCCATCCATGGTAAGAAACGCTTGAAACCTTTCCTCCATTCTTTCTTTCCTCTTGAACCTCTCTGCTTTCCTCCCAACTAGTATATATGTAGCAAATACCGTCGTGTTCCATTTTACAGCTCTATAGAACTGAAGTCGCCCCGCCGCCACCTCTAGCAGAACGACGTCTGTCCAGGTACAACAACGCAGACACCAATCGCTTGTATTACATGCCAATGATCCTTGCTAGAACTTATATATGTTCTCCTTGGAATCCCTGCCAATGATCCATTTTTCTTGTGTCTGCTAGCATACAAACAGGGGGCAACCTCATCAATGATGAACATGAGGTTATTCTCAAAAAAAATGATGAACATGAGGTTCAGCCATGAGGCGGCGACAGAGGGGCGCACCCCCGCGTGGCTAGGGCCGCTGCTAGGTGCGGAGTTCTTCAAGTCGTGTGCCACTCACCCGTACCTGGTGAAGAATGAGTGCAACCATTATTGCCTCGACTGTGCGGGAGAGGACGACGCCATCTGTTGCACCCAGTGCGTCTCCGCCCATCGCAACCACCACATCGTCTAGGTATGTAACTCACTAGAAGGAAACGCGTGCCTTGCTGCGCCGTTTGCATCCATGAGAAGCAAAATGTAGACGTAATTCAACCATTTAGCAAATACAATAATTTCAATGTCACCACAAACTAAGAGAAAATTTCATCGAAAATCCCTAATCCATCACCACCTTCTCACTTGTCTCCCCCAAATACCGTTTCCGCATTTGAGCTTCCTAAAACGTATCTTAGTTTTGCAAAAATGTCTTCTGTTGTCATGTAACTTCCATTAACTATTTATACAGTTCTAAAGAAGGCAACAGTCAAAAGTTTATTCACGCAGCCAAAAGCATAATACAATATTCCATACAATAGTATGTTAGTCGCAGGCATATGGTACTCACCAACTGTAGTATAACTACATAGCAGAATTGACTCATAATATTTGTTTCAAAGCAACTGTAGATGTTGTCATCATCTAATATATGTGTTGATATTTGATAATGCCAACTGATTTCCTTGGTACTCAACTTAACTGTCATCATCTAATATATCACCTCCTATTCAGTAACACCAACTGATTTCCTTCGAACCCAACTTGACTTTGACTGCTTAAGAAAACGTCTATATCCCTCGATTAGCATAAGCAATTATGTAGCACCAAGGGCCACGCATACGCAACTCCTTTATAAGATAGAGAACCGTGAAATAGTGAAATAAACCATCTATTGATTTTATATTACTACTAAGGATGTCCCTATGCTCAGCTCCAATGCAGAATCCGGTCCTTGTAAGATCGAGAGGAATGCATGGACAACACAACGGATTTAGACTTTTAACCAAAGTTCACAGGCATCCATGCTATCTAAACATAATAACTCGATACATTTTGTGGCTTTATGTGTACCTGAAAAAAATTGATAAAATTCATGAATCAGGTAGATAAGTCCTGATATGAGTGATCTAAGTTAAGAAAACATCTATATATGAGACACAAAACAACTTTCAGCACTTATTGCATACATGAAATGCAAAAGTTGTCTCTAGGTTGTCACTTTTTCAATCGAGAAATAGAAACACAATATAAAATTTCCTCTAGGTGCTTCCAGTTGTGCAAAAAAAAATCATTCTGTTTTGAGTCTCATTATTTGTCTTTGCGGCAGGAAAAAAAGCTTATAAGTGCAAATGATGCAAAAAATTAATATAGACTATTGCCACAATATATAATATGACTTACCAGTTACCATAGTAGTTGGCACCAATCAGTAGTCAGATTCCTAAAGAAAGAGAACATGAGGAAGCTAAATCCACAAGACCCATTTTCCCCCCGCCCCCGCGTCGTCTCCACCAAGGCGACTCGGGGGAAACCCTAAACCGCCGCCGCCGCACCCCTCCTTCCCCCCTCCCCTTCCCCTCCGCCACCGCCAGAGGTGTGCGCCGGCGTGCGCTCGACACCAATGAAGGTGGCGGCGGGGGGTCTGGCGGCTCTACATAGCGTGGAGGGCTCGGCATCCGGGGCGGCGGCCCCGGGCGGAGAGTGCCGGGTGGCCCGGGCGGCGGGCCACTCTGGCCGGAGCTGGTGAGGCGCCTCCCTCCGTCTCGCGGGGGACGAGGAGGCGTCGGTCCACGGTCGCTGGTGTGCGGCCTCCCCTGCGCGGTTGCCGTCGCCAGATGCATCTCACCCTCTCCGCCCCGATCTGCTGTGACGCCCCCGATTTAATCGTACACTAATCATGCACGCAAATGTGTACGATCAAGATCAGGGACTCACGGGAAGATATCACAACACAACTCTACAAATAAAATAAGTCATACAAGCATCATAATACAAGCCAGGGGCCTCGAGGGCTCGAATACAAGTGCTTGATCATAGGCGAGTCGTGGAGCAACAATATCTGAGTCTGAGACATAAGTTAAACAAGGTGCCATAAGATGGCTAGCACAAACCGGGATCTGAGATCGAAGAGGAGCAGGCCTCCCGCCTCGATCCACCTAGGCTACTCCTCGGTCGCCGTCGTGGGCTGCACGTAGTAGTAGGCACCTCTAGAGTAGTAGTCGTCATCGGCGGTGGCGTCGCTCCTGGCTCCATCGTCTGTTGCAGCAATCGAGTAGAGGTAGGGGAAAAGGGGAAACAAGGCAACCGTGAGTACTCATCCAAAGTACTGCAAGCAAGGAGCTACACTACATATGCATGGGTATATGTGTAAAGGGCCATATCGGTGGACTGAATCAGAATGCTAGAATAAGAGGGGATAGCTAGTCTTAACGAAGACTAAACTCGGACACCTGTCTTACAACAGGTAGGGAGGACAATCTGAAGTCCTCCAAGTAACATCACATAGCATTAATCCTGCCCGCGATCCCTCCTCATATCCACGAGAGAGAGCGACCACCGGTTGTATCGGCACTTGGAAGGGTGTGTTTTATCAAGTATCCGGTTCTAGTTGTCATAAGCTCAAGGTACAACTCCAAGTCGTCCTGTTACCAAGATCACGGCTATTCAATAGTTTAACTTCCCTGCAGGGTGCACCATCTTACCCAAACGCTTGATCCCATTTGGCGGACACACTTTCTGGTCATGCCCGCCGCGGAAGATCAACACGTCGCAGCCCCACCTAGGCACTGTGAGAGGCCAGCACGCCGGTCTAAACCTAAGCGCGCAGGGTC
This sequence comes from Aegilops longissima, assembly GCA_021605205.1. Taxonomy (NCBI): domain Eukaryota; kingdom Viridiplantae; phylum Streptophyta; class Magnoliopsida; order Poales; family Poaceae; genus Aegilops; species Aegilops longissima. Next base: position 220,638,364 of record CM038681.1, read on the forward strand.
AGGCCCATCGCCTCGAGCACACACTGCGTTATGCGTGGGCCGGAAGCAGACCTAGCCTAGCAGGCGTTCAGTCCAATCCGGCGCGCCGCTCCGTCGCTGACGTCTGAAGTGCTTCGGCTGATACCACGGCGCCGGGATACCCATAACTACTCCCGCGCAGATGGTTAGTGCGTATAAGCTCGTAGCCAACTCAGATCAAATACCAAGACCTCGTTAAGCGTGTTAAGTATCCGCGAGCGCCGAGCAGGCCAGGCCCACCTCTCTCCTAGGCGGTCTCAACCTGCCCTGTCGCTCCGCCACAAAGATCCATCCAGAGGGCCGTCGGGACAAAGGTCCTTTCAGCCCCCAATCCGTGAATCACTCGCGGGTGCTCCACAAGCCGACCCGACTTTAGTCACCACATGTATCATGTATAAGTATATAGTATATACCCGTGATCACCTCCCGAGTGATCACGGCCCGATAGTATAGCACGGCAGACGGACAAGAATGTAGGGCCACAGATGAAAGTACTAGCATCCTATACTAAGCATATAGGATTGCAAGTAATGGTAACAACAGTAGTAACAAGGACAGGCTATGCATCAGGATAGGTATAATGAAAGCGAGAACATGCTACACTACTCTAATGCAAGCAGTATAGAGAAGAGTAGGCGATATCTGGTGATCAAAGGGGGGCTTGCCTGGTTGCTCTGGCAAGAGAGAGGGGTCGTCAACACCGTAGTCGATCACAGGGGTACCGGCAGCGGCCTCGGGGTCTACCGGAAAAAGTAACGGAGGGGGAACATAATAAATAACAGAGCAATCAAAGCATAACATGACAAATGCGGTGCTAGAGGTGATCTAACGCAGGGATAGGTGATACCGGTGAAGGGGGAAAACATCCGGGAAAATATCCCCGGTGTTTCGCGTTTTCGGGCAGAGGGGCCGGAGGGGGAAAGTTGCGAGTTCGATAGGTTAGGGGGGTGTGGCGGACGAACGGACTGCGTATCCGGAATCGTCTCGTCGTTCTGAGTAACTTTCATGTAGAAAGTATTTTCATCCGAGTTACGGATTATTTTATATTAATTTTTAAAGTTTTAAATCATTTTCTAATTTATTAATTATTAATTAAGTCAACATTATCCAGAATAGTGTTCGCTGACGTCAGAATGACGACAGCAGTCAACGTTGACCGTTGACCTGGTCAACCTGACAGGTGGGTCCCATTTGTCATTGTGTGAGTTTAACTAAACAGGTTAATTAGCTTAATTACTTGATTAGGTTAACTAATTCTAATTAATTTAGTTAAACCAAATTAATTAACTTAATTAATTCACTAATTAATTAATTGATTAATTATTTCTTTTACTAATTTCATTTTCATTTTCATTTTCATTTATCTCCTCTTTCCTTTATCTTTTCTTCTTCGATTTACAAGGGAGGCCCTACGCCGCCATGGGCACAAGAGCCACCGGAGCGGGCTTAACGGCCGAGGGGCGGGGGCAGGGGCGCCCGTCTTGGGCGATCGCGCCAGAGCGCCAGCGTCGGCGAGGACCGGGCAGCGCGAGGCTGGCAGAACAGCACCGTGAGGTCGGCCGAGTCTTGGGACTCTGACGCAGAGGAAGGTGGGGGATGCTGCGACGGGCGCAGGAAGGCGGCGGCCACCGCATCGGTCAAGGGGGCTGAGAGGTGGGCACCGGAGCTCGGTCGGGCGAACAAGTAGGGAGGGCCGAGGCAGGGCCCGTCGTGGGGGTGCACGGCCGTGGGTGGCCCTCGCCGAGGGCGCGCCCAGTGCCTTCAAGCCGGCGAGCGAGAGGGGGGAAGCGGGCGGTGCTCACGGTGGGTGCGAGTCGTGGCAACGGGGTCGAGGAGGAGTCGGGGACGACGGCGCCAGTGGAGACAGTGAGGGCTCCGCGGCGTCGATGGCTTCCGGTGAGGAGGGATGAGGACGAGCGACGAGACCAAACGCGAGGCGGCATCCGGCGGCGTCGGGCGACGAGGCTTGGGAGGAGGGCGAGGAGAACGGTGGGGCGGCGGGGGCGTCAGGAGGTAGATCTTGATGCGCGGGCGGCGCGGGGGGGGTCGGGGCCCTCTGCCTGATCCGGACGGGACGGCGAGGCGGCCACGGAGAGGCGCACAAGCGTGGTGGCGGAGGAATGGGGAGGGTGGATCGTGCGGCGATGGGGAGGCGTCTCGATCCGAGGCGAGAGGGAGTGAGAGGGATCGGCGAGAGAGAGGGGATCAGGGTGGGGATTAGGGTTTCCCTGGTGGGGATATGGAGGAGGGGTGGGGTGCGGTGGGCGGCTTTGGCGGCCTGATGGCTCTTGGGCCGTGGCCGTGAGAGAGGGGTCTTTTTTCTTCTTCTTCTTGTTTTCCTTTTCCTTTTATTTATTTCCTGTTTTCTTTTAACTTTCAATTTATTTTAGTTTTATTAAAATACACACTTAGCATCTAATTTAGTATTTCAACTTAGTCCATAATCACAAAAGTCTAATCCTCAAATAAATTAGTTTGACATTTTATTAATTACAAAAGGTATTTAAACAATTGTTTTCACTATTGTTTTAATTGTTTTAGGCCTTTATACATTTTATCAAAGTTTGGTTTCTCCACCATAATTACCTATGTATTATTTGGTTCCTCCAACATTTAAATCTTAATATTTGAAAACTTTTATTGTTTGCTCGATTTTGAATTTGAAATTGAACTAGGTTCGAACTAACGCGAGTTTATCCACGATGAATCGAGGTGACATGGCATCATTAGTGGGGATTATGTAGCTTAATTACCCAAGGCGTCACAATTCTCCTCCATTACAAGAAATCTCGTCCCGAGATTTAAGAGGGGAGTAAGGGGAAAGTTCTGGTTACGATATTCTAACGGATCTTCTCGAAGAAGTTAGTTCCTTTCGTTGATGTCTTCAATCCTTTATTCCGATGCATCATGATAAACTTGTCACCATTTCTTCGTGAACTCCATCGTACTTACGAATAGGTAAGGGGTAGCTCTACAATGAAAGGATGTTATAAGGGAAAAATCATCTGGGGGTATCCCAAGAATGAACTTATGAGTATCTCTCGAGTTGAACAAATGACACACATCGAGAGCAAAGTAAGACAGTGCGATAAGGAGTTTCAAGCGGATAGGAAATCGTTCATTGCCTGAAGCAGGGTGCGAATGGGTTCAGAGCAACGGGAATAAGAATTGCGTCCGATACCAGAATAGATCAACAGGCAAGTGGCCCGTGAATTACATACAAAGTCAAGCGTGAGGAATAACTTCGGCAACAGGGGTGTACAGGAGAGTCAGGTTTCGATCCTGTGAAACTGTGGGTTATGGGCCCACCATGTGGTTAAAAGTAGAAGGTTGGTGACATCTTGCTCGATCATGTAAGCAAGGTATGTCAGAGGAGAGTCTGAGGGTCATGTCGGTAACAACATAGGTACCAAGGGCGAGGGACGAAGAGAACCATTTTCCTGCTCGTTGAACAAGGCGGACCAATATGCAAGGTTCTCGTCTATCGGTGGTTACCGGAATGTCATCAACAATAGTAATAGGGTCTTACTTACAGAGTGGTACAATGAGGTGCTTACCTAAGCAGGGGATTATCACTGCTTAGATTATATATACCAAGAAGGGTCAAACAGACCCATGGAAAGGAAAATGTGATCATTAGGTTAAATGAACAATGGAAAGGAAAATGTGTTTAAACACATATTTGAGGGTATATCCTTCCCAAGGATAAGCGAGCATGATATCCATGACAGGATATAATGTAGAAAACCCTTTAGGTAAGGGAGAGAAATTTCATGACATTACCCATACAACGGTGTTGGATAATTGAGCAAGAAACATTTAGCATTGGGCTTGAATGTTCTTGTTGAAAATCGAGTATCACAGACATGCTTCGAGATAGCATTGACATGGCCTTCAGGTGAAGATCAGACTTTGGAATCACGAAGGATCCATCTGGAATAACTTGTAGAATCAGTATTACAATTCCCTCATGGATGAATGGATAACCCTGCTGAAAAGGAATCTATAATGATAGGTCCTCCACCCGGAAGTGCTAGGCATGACATCATGCTACCGGGTCATCAAAGGATCAACATCATAACTCTTGGAAAGTTGTCCCAACCATCATATCTGACCGAGATTCAGATCCGATTGGTGTCGGGATACCTCGGACTTAGGATACACGAGAAGAAAAGGTGCAACGCAAATTGACGAGATGACATTGTAAGATCCCGGAAATGAACTTTGAAGTGATTTCCGTTAACAAGAGTCCATCATTAACCCAAGGAGAGGACAAGGAGGTGTCGGTGAACTCAACGGCAATTCACCGAGATCCCCAAAGATGGACTTCCACAATTAAGTGAACAAGGAGATAACATTTGTCAGATCAAATGATATAAGGAAGTATGCTCGAGGAAAACATACACAAGTAAACATTGGTTGAAAGGTGCGCCCGATGGGTTGGGTTGCACGACCAATGTCAGAATGGTGATTCAATAATCGATAGACTAAGAATGAACCATCGACCATTAACTTCAAAAAATAGGGTTGCTAGAAGGAAAGAATCCAAACAACACCGTCCACTTGTTGGAATTAACACGGGGACCAAGAAAGAATGGTGATGGTGAGAAGTATTTCTATGTCAAGAATCCTCAAGAGGTGGAACAAATCTCAGAACATTCTTGACATAAAGGATGGTAATACTCAAGGTAAAGAAGAACAATTGCTGGGTAGCAAGGAACTCAAGGTATAACACCAAACATGAACAAGCTTGTGTTGGTGGGAAGGCAATAAAGTGGTCGGTGATAATACAATTCATCGAGGGCAAGGATGGTTTTCTCATCATAAATTCAATTGATATCTGGATGAGCTCGAATCTTGATGATCACGACACCTTTGTCGCGAGAGTTCATGAAGATGTAATCGATCGGCGATTTACATCAAGTCAAAGTAATGATGAAGTGAAAGGTTATTAGAACCAAGGGTGCGACACAAACTCGAAACCAAGCTTGTTGTTCAAGGCGAAATGATATGTCGATGAGGATCGGCGTAAGGTAAGTTCCTTGTCGAAAATTGTGCTCCGTGAAGAAGGAACGGTAGTATGATTAAAATCATCACGACAACGATATAGCCAAACAGGCTAGGAATGGCGTGATCGGGTACAAACTCGTACTTATAGAAGCTTCTTGAGAGTTGTTGAACCGTAGTGCGGACTCGGTTCATTTATCGGTGTCTTTGAGTGTTTAATAACTTCGAGCCCGTGAAAAATTGGAAACAGTGGGAAGGTAGCACTTGATGAAGAACTCATAAGAGGTTATGCGGTTCCATGATAATCTCGAGATACCGAGGGTAATACTCGATGACATATCAAAGTAGAGGTTGGACGGGGTTATTGCTCTCTGAAAGACAAGTGCTAAAACTTGCACGAGAAATGGTATTTAAAAGAGAACATGGTGAACCACGATTGCAAAAGGCGGATCCCGATATAAGATGAACTTATACCAAAGGAATAATTAATTTAAGAGAAGCTTTAATGATAAGATCTACATCGTGTCCATGGGCATGAACACAAGGTCGACTCCCACTTCTCCAATGCATAACCCTTCATTCACTTCTCACGTTCGATGAAGTTGCAGTGTTGAAAATTTTATCTGGCGAAGCACCAGAAGAGTATGATTCGTGAAAACTTTCGGGTTCACACGTTTTAGTGAAGGCATATGTTCTACCCATAGGGGCTTCTTGGAATCATATACCAGAATCTTTAGAAATAATTAACTCAAGCTCGAAGGCAGAGCATGGTTGAGAAAGCAGAGGATACAATTTACCAAAGGCATTATGTATCAGAGGAAAGGCTCACAAGGTTATTGAATATGAAGGGCGTTGTCAGATAAAATCCAACAAAGGATCTGGTGGTCCACAAGGGATCTGACGTGAACATCAGTACTCAACTAGAGGAAGAAGAATGCAAGGAGATCAAATTATAGAAACAACTGACTAACTCAATTGTCAAATGCAAATGAATTACGATTCCCAAATCAAGGGGTCAGAAGCAATGCTCTGATTAGGGATGGATAAGTTGAATAGCCTTAGGGTACAATCAACGACACTTGGATTGGTCGAGAACCAATTCCAGTTGAAAGAATTTCAGCTCAGCCAGAAAGGTAATTTATAAGGATCAATGATGATTGCGGGTGTTCGCAAACATATTGAGTCAACAGACTCAAAATGATAATGACAAGGAATTTCAATATGACTACGAGACTTATGGGATTAACCATAATGCAAGCAAGCAAGAATTTCAAGAGCCAAAGGCTCCAGAGGGTTTTCGGAAGATCGAATAGTATTTTGAAGACTTTTGTGAAACACATGAACAAGCTGGGTTGAGCGGATACTCGACAAGTGCGAGGTTTATTTGAAGGGGTATTCATGTAGCAAAGAACTGCTAGGCAGTAGGCACAAAGTATTCTCGGAACAATAGAAAACTTGGGGTATCTTGTAATAACAAGATCAATGGGGATGATCGTATGAATGGCAAGTGTAAGTAGTTATCCATATGGATTTATCGGTGGTCGGGAATAGCAAAAGTGATGAGCACAAAGTCCAGAGAACATCGAGAGTATCTTGAGAATCTTCCGATTAGCGATTTCGATCATCTGAAGTGAGGGCTCTCCGGGAGAAAGTACTTGCGAGAACCTAAAGTTAGTTTTGTTTTAGCAAATTCATTTAACACGAATAGAAGAGAGTTCAGAGTCCCGAGTAAAGGTCGAGGAGTAAAAGATCCTAGTACCACCCGATGGCGGCGTGGGCCCGTAAGGCACACAGCCAAGTTAGTAAAAGTTTTGCAATGTCTAGACTCGACTTGACCAAGGGGTGTGGAAGGGGATTCCTACAGCGATCGGCTCTAATACCAACTTGTGGCGCCCCGATTTAATCGTACACTAATCATGCGCGCAAATGTATGCGATCAAGATCGAGACTCACGGAAGATATCACAACACAACTCTACAAATAAAATAAGTCATACAAGCATCATAATACAAGCCGGGGCCTCGAGGGCTCGAATACAAGTGCTCGATCATAGGCGAGTCGGTGGAAGCAACAATATCTGAGTACGGACATAAGTTAAACAAGGTGTCATAAGATGGCTAGCACAAAGCGGGATCTGAGATCGAAGAGGAGCAGGCCTCTGCACAGGATCCACCTAGGCTACTCCCAGTGGTCGTCGGCGGGCTGCACGTAGTAGTAGGCACCTCCAGTAGTAGTCGTCATCGGCGGTGGCGTCGCTCTGGGCTCCATCGTCAGTTGCAGCAATCGAGTAGAGGTAGGGGAAAAGGGGAAACAAGGCAACCGTGAGTACTCATCCAAAGTACTGCAAGCAAGGAGCTACACTACATATGCATGGGTATATGTGTAAAGGGCCATATCGGTGGACTGAACTGCAGAATGCCGAATAAGAGGGGATAGCTAGTCTTAACGAAGACTAAACGCTCGGACACCGTCTTACAACAGTAGGGAGGGCAATCTGAAGTCCTCCAAGTAACATCACATAGCATTAATCCTACCCGGCGATCCCCTCCTCATATCCCTGAGAGAGAGCGACCACCGGTTGTATCTGGCACTTGGAAGGGTGTGTTTTATCAAGTATCCGGTTCTAGTTGTCATAAGCTCAAGGTACAACTCCAAGTCGTCCTGTTACCGAAGATCACGGCTATTCGAATAGTTTAACTTCCTGCAGGGTGCACCATCTTACCCAAAGACGCTTGATCCCATTTGGCGGACACACTTTCTGGGTCATGCCCGCCGTGGAAGATCAACACGTCGCAGCCCACCTAGGCACAACAGAGAGGCCAACCGCCGGTCTAAACCTAAGCGCCAGCAGGGCAGGCCCATCGCCTGAGCACACCAAGACGTATGCGGGCGGCCGGAAGCACTCCTAGCCTAGCGAGCGTTCCAGTCCAATCCGGCGCGCCGCTCCGTCGTTGACGTCTGAAGTGCTTGGTGATACCACGGCGCGGGATACCCATAACTACTCCCGCGTAGATGGTTAGTGCGTATAAGCTCGTAGCCAACTCAGATCAAATACCAAGACCTCGTTAAGCGTGTTAAGTATCCGCGAACGCCGAGCAGGCCAGGCCCACCTCTCTCCTAGGCGGTCTCAACCTGCCTGCCGCTCCGCCACAAAGATCCATCCAGAGGGCCGTCGGGACAAAGGTCCTTTCAGCTAATCCGTGAATCACTCGCGGTGCTCCACAAGCCGACCCGACTTTAGTCACCACATGTATCATGTATAAGTATATAGTATATACCGTGATCACCTCCCGAGTGATCACGGCCCGATAGTATAGCACGCGCAGCGGACAAGAATGTAGGGCCACAGATGAAAGTACTAGCATCCTATACTAAGCATATAGGATTGCAAGTAATGGTAACAACAAGAGTAACAAGGACAGGCTATGCATCGGGATAGGTATAATCGAAAGCAAGAACATGCTACACTACTCTAATGCAAGCGAGATAGAGAAGAGTAGGCGATATCTGGTGATCAAAGGGGGCTTGCTGGTTGCTCGCCGAGAGAGGGTCGTCGACAACGTAGTCGATCACGAAGGTACACGGCAGCCCTCGGGGTCTCTGGAAAAAAGTAACGGAGGGGAACATAATAAATAACAGAGCAATCAAAGCATAACATGACAAATGCGGTGCTAGAGGTGATTTAACGCAGGAGATAGGTGATACGGGTGAAGGGAAAACATCCGGAAAATATCCCGGTGTTTAGCGTTTTGAGCGGAGAGGGCGGAGGAAAGTTGCGAGTTCGATAGGTTAGGGGTGTGGCGGACGAGCGGACTGCGTATCCGGAATCGTCTCGTCGTTCTGAGTAACTTTCATGTAGAAAGTATTTTCATCCGAGTTACGGATTATTTTATATTAATTTTTAAAGTTTTAAATCATTTTCTAATTTATTAATTATTAATTAAGTCAACATTATCCAGAATAGTGTTCGCTGACATCAGCATGACGTGAGCAGTCAACGTTGACCGTTGACCTGGTCAACCTGACAGGTGGGTCCCATTTGTCATTGTCTGAGTTTAACTAAACAGGTTAATTAGCTTAATTACTTGATTAGGTTAACTAATTCTAATTAATTTAGTTAAACCAAATTAATTAACTTAATTAATTCACTAATTAATTAATTGATTAATTATTTCTTTTACTAATTTCATTTTCATTTTCATTTTCATTTATCTCCTCTTTCCCTTTTTCTTTTCTTCTTTCGATTTACAAGGGAGGCCCTGCTTGCCAAGGCACAAGAGCCATGGAGCGGGCTTAACCGAGGCGGGGGCGGGGATGGGCGCCCGTCTGGGCGATCGCGCCAGGCGCCCGGCCGAAGCGAGGACCGGGGCATGACGAGGTTGGCGAAACAGCATCGGCGAGGTCGGCCGAGTCTTGGACTCAGAGAGGAAGGTGGGGGATGCTGGCGACGGGCGCAGGAAGGGCGGCGGCCACCGTGATCGGTCGAGGGGGGGCTGAGAGGTGGGCACCGGAGCTCGGTCAGGCGAACAAGTAGGGAGGGCAGGCGGCAGGGCCCGTGCGTCCGGGTGCATGGCCGTGGGGTGGCCGAGGGCGCGCCTTGAAAGCTTCAGCCGGCGAAAGAGAGAGGGGGGGAAGACGGCGGTGCTCACGGCGGTGCAGGTCGTGGCAACGGGGTCGAGGAGGAGTCGGGGACGACGGCGCCGGCGGAGACGGTGAGGGGCTCCGGCGAGCGTCGATGGCTTCCGGTGAGGAGGGGATGAGGACGAGCGACGGAGACCGAAACGGGGAGGCGGCATCCGAGGCGTCGCGGCGACGAGGCTTGGGAGGAGGGCGAGGAGAACGGCGGTGGGGCGGCGGGGACGTGCCGGGCAGATCTTGTGGGCGGGCGCCCCGCAGCGGGGCTCTCTGTGAAGGGCGTCGGCCAGGGGGTCGGGGCCTCCGCCTGATCCGGACGGGACGGCGAGGCGGCCACCGAGAGGCGCACAAGTGGTGGCGGAGGAATGGGGGTGGATCGTGCGATGGGAGGGGCGCCGTCTCGATCCAGGGGCGAGAGGGAGTGAGAGGGGATCGAGCGAGAGAGAGTGGGGATCGGGGTGGGGGATTAGGGTTTCCCCTGGTGGGGATATGGAGGTGGGGGTGGGGTGCGGCTGGGCCGGCCTGGCAGCCCGATGGCCTGCTGGGCCGTGGCCCACCGGGGGGGGGTCTCTCTCTTTTTCTTCTTCTTCTTGTTTTCCTTTTCCTTTTATTTATTTCCTGTTTTCTTTTAACTTTCAATTTATTTTAGTTTTATTAAAATACACACTTAGCATCTAATTTAGTATTTCAACTTAGTCCATAGTCACAAAAGTCTAATCCTCAAATAAATTAGTTTGACATTTTATTAATTACAAAAGGTATTTAAAAAATTGTTTTCACTATTGTTTTAGGGCCTTTATACATTTTATCAAAGTTTGGTTTCTCCACCATAATTACCTATGTATTATTTGGTTCACTCCGAACATTTAAATCTTAATATTTGAAAACTTTTATTGTTTGCTCGATTTTGAATTTGAAATTCGAACTAGGTTTCGAACTAACGCGAGTTTATCCACAGTAACCGAGGTGACGTGGCATCATTAGTGGGGATTACTGTAGCTTAATTACCTGGGCGTCACATCTGCTCCTTCCATCGCCGGATCCGTGTCCTCCCGGGCGTCGGCAGCGCGGATCTCGTCGAGTGGGGTTGGTTCCGGAAACCTCGCCGGGCGCAGCCACATCGCAGCGACACCACAGGCGCCGCATTCTCCCTGGAGGCTGTGGTGAGAATCCTTCTCCCCCTCCTTCCGTTCCCTGCTAGGTGAAAGCCTAGGTCCCCTGATTCGGGCGGCGACGACACATCCGTGTCGTGTTCCTTCTTGGAGGCGCAGTCCGGGGATTGCAGGGGCGGCGAGAGAGTCGGGTCGTGGGTGTGATGGTGGCGGGTGGCAGCTTGGCTCAGCGCTTCGCTGCCTTTTCTTCGGTGGCTCATCGATGTTGCCCTTGTTGCTGCGACTATGGCCGATAGCTCTAGCCCTTCGGTGAGGCTTAACCGCGGATGACGACGGTGCTCGGAATGGTGTGCTCTGAGCTAGCAGGTCTGCTCCTAGTTCTTTCTTCATGCGCAGCTTGGACGTCTTCCTCTGGGTTCTAGGGTGAATCGAGCTGCCGCCTGCCGGTGCGGCATCCTTCGAGCTGGATGAGAGGGCAGGGCCCTTTGAAGTGGCGAGTTCGGAGGAGTGTCGATCTTGTCTTGAGTTTAGCTACGATCACGAAGCTTGCGCGGTGGTGCATCCTCTCAAGTCTGTAGCTTGTCCGGTTGGTGTAGGTCGTCCTGTAGGGTGTTGGCGGCAACATGGCGTTCTTGCTATCGTTGCTGCCTTTGAGTCTGTTTCGCTTTGCTCCTTGTATCAGCCGCTTGTTTCTCTTCTTGCTTTCCTTGTTAGTTGGTGTTCTTGTAATCCTGGCCGGTTGATGGCTTTGTTAATTCAAAGCCGGGCTCTTTCTTGAGCCTTCGTTCTAAAAAAAGAAAGAGAACATTCAAAACAGAAGGGGTAGTATAAGCCATTAGCAATGAATTGCAGCGAGATAAAAGCAAGCTAATTGTAAAAATACCAACAACACTGAACATTATGTATCTTACATAACCCTTTCTAGATTATTGGAATATCAGGACTCCTAATAAGCATTATTACTATAGGAAGGTGGTCCCTACTTTGTTAATTTTTGAACTCAAATTGCTTAACCTGACAACAGAACAAATTAGGCTAGAAACACAATATCATGTGTGCATAAATAACTGCAAATATAAGGACTTTCCTGTATGTTACCATAAAAGAAGCTTTGTTAATTCTTTTAGATTGCACATTGTTTAACCTGAGCACGCAAAACAAATGAGCATAGAAGCGCCATGTAAAATGTGCATAAACAATGATAGATATAAGGCAATAAGTTTTTTTTGCGATGGCAATACATTATAAGTTACTGTAAAATAATTCAACATACACATTTCTTCAGAAAAAAAAAAACAAATCTAATAGCGTCTTAGTGAACATAAGTGCGTACAGTTTGAGTTTCAGCGCTGGAAGCAATCAAATTCTGAACTTAAATCCACTAAATCAATAAGAAAATAACCCTTGGTGTGTCATATAGTATGAAAGAATGAAAGGCTAGGAAGAGTAGAACATCATCGTAACTGAAAATAAAGCACACTAACATCACCAAGCTTCAGGCATGCAAAGCCCCATGGCAGCAAGTGTGAGAACCAGTGGGAGGTCTTTGGGGTGACGTTTTTCATCACGCACAAATTGAAGACGACAACTCCCTGATGACAACTTTGCGGGACAGCATAGTGCCCTCGTCGATTGGATCCAGAGACGACTCAGTACCAAAGACGGGAAAACAAATTCACCTGTATCCGGGGACGAAGTTGGGCCACCGGGCGAGTTCGCGGAACTGGAGCTTCCCCGCCATGGGCGCGCAGAAGAAGGCCAGCCCGGCGGCCTGCATGGCGTCGAGCAGCTCCGGCGGGAACCCGTGGTTGACGACGTGAAAGGCGCCCCACTCGGCGCACGCGCGGCCGACCGCGTCGGTTGTTGTAGCGGCGGCGTCGGAGCGGTCCACGACAGGACCGAGAGGGAGGTGGAGAGGGAGGGGCCCGCGCGGAGGTCGGGTGGCTGGATGTACTGCGCTGGCAGGCGGGGTACGCCGGCGTCGGCGAGCGCCTGGACGCGTGGCGCTGGCGCTGCGGCAGTTTCCATCGAAGGAGCGGGTGTTGGTCGATCTCCCAGCATCGAATCTCCTCTCTCCTCTCAGACCGCATGCTCCCAGCCGCGCACCATCACCCTAACCGCCTCTCTACAAATTGTTCGCTGGGAATCACACCTCCAACGCCCACGAAGAGGTGGAAGGACACGTCGTATTAGCCCAAAACTCATCGATCCATCACAATTGGTCCAAGGCAGTTCTCATAGGTCAACACAGGCTGACCAATGGGGACATTAGATGAGAAAAAAACCAGGATCGCTGGGGCGCTCTATTTCGTGGGAGCTTAGTAACTTTATCGATATAGGCTAGATTATTGACGTGTGTAGCACAATATATCCATGTCTCCGGTGGCTAATTTTTTTTAAATAATACATTTTTCTTATTAATTTTCATAAATATTATGCTGGATAAAAAAAATTCAAAAATAATACACCGTCGGCCCGCTGCAGGCCGACTGGGCCTAGTCGGCCCACAGCAGGCCGATTGGATTCCAGTCGGCCTACAGCTGGCCGACTGGCCCCTGTCGTGGCATAAAAAATATTTTTTTTAAAAAAAATGTTAATCATGTAATTAAAAAATGTTAAACGTGTATAAAAAAATGTTCCTGATGTATACAAAAAATGTACAATATATATACAAAAATGTTGACATAAAAATATGTTTTGAAAAGTGTTAAGCATGTATTTAAAATTGTTAAATGTGTGTATAAAATGTTCCTTATTTATACAAAAATAGAAAATGTGTATGAAAAAAGTTGATACCAAAAATTATGTTTGAAAATATGTTTGAAAAGTTGACATTTTTCAAATACATGATTAAAAATTGTTAAATGTGTAGTATAAAAATGTTCCTTATCTATAAAAAAATATAGAATGTGTATGAAAAAAGTTGACACCAAAAAATATGTTTGAAAAAATGTTCCAGTTCCATACAAAAGAGCAACCAATCATATTTTTTCACAACCTTGATTTATTTTTGTCACCAACTCACCAACATAATTTTTGGTGTCAACTTTTTCATACACATTCTATATTTTTGTATAAATAAGGAACATTTTTATACACACATTTAGCAATTTTAAATACATGATTAACACTTTTAAAACATACTTTTATGTCAACATTTTTGCATATGTATTATACATTTTTGTATACATCAGGAACATTTTTATACACGTTAACATTTTTAGTTACATGATTAACATTTTTAAACATATATTTTTATGCCTATTTTTGCAAAACAATTAGCCCACAGCGGGCCAATTAGCTCAGTCAGCCCACAGTGGGCCGACAGGACCCAATCAGCCCACAGTGGGCCGACAGGGGCCAGTCGGCCAGCTGTAGGCCGACCGGAATCCAATCGGCCTGCTGTGAGCCGACTAGGCCCGCGACGGTGTATTAGTTTTGAAAAAAAATTACCCAGCGTAATATTTATGAAAATTAATAAAAAAAAATGTATTATTTAAAAAAAATTAGCCTCCGGTGCACACTAACGACGGCGGCGCCGTTGTGGATGGATGCAATTTTAGATTCGAAAGTCGTCATACCGTGAAGTGATCCGAGTGGCAGAGCTGAAGGCGGTGGCGGACGTCTCGCAGGTGCAGACATACGTCATCAACTACGACAGGGTGGTGTTCCTGAACCGGCGGCCACAGGCGCCGCAGCACGGCGTCAAGTGCGTCGGCCCCGATGGGGTGTGCCTCGAGTCCATTCGGGGACTCGTGGATGCCAACTTCCTCTTCTGCTCACTGAGCTGCAAGGTACATGCACGTGTCTTACTGTTGCCTCTCTTGTGCGCTTATTACCTTCCATATTTGTGTGTTTGCTGTGAGGGCATCACGTGTCTCGATAAGATCAATTAACTAAAATCGGTCTTTGAATTGGATAGACAAGATCTAACATTAGAAGGTAGTATAACTTTTTGTGAAATGTAGCACCACGTGGATGAATAGGGTAGTAAATGACATGGACGAAAGGTGCCTATTTTTGGAAAAGAATACTACTCCCTCTTTCCAGGTGTGTCTGGCACCTAAGAAAATGTTCATTGATAGCCTATCTCTTGTGCCCAAAATTATTGTTGTAGCCAATTAAGACACACCTAAATTGGAAAGTGCCCTTTCTTAGGCTCCCGGCACACCTGGAGGAGGGAGTAGTGGATACGGCCGGGATGCAAACTTAACTGATAGCCTTGATGCCACCTATTTCACAAACATCCATGCTGATTTCATCAACATTGAAAACATAGCTTGTCTTTATGGATGTGTGATGAGGTGCCTTTGTGCAAGTGTTTGTTGGTTTCACTGGATAAGGTTTGTAAATTAAAACTTAAAATGTGAACAAAATCTAATAGCACGAGCAATACTCAGTAAAGTAGTCGTATTTGTAAAGCCAAGACCCTCTACTTAGCTCACTCATTGTTTTCCAGGTTAGGGATATTGGAGAGAACTTCACAACACCCACATTCAATGCAAAAATATGATTGTATGCATTATGCGCAAAAATACATCCTAATGGACACGTGGACCATCGATGCTTGAAGTCCTATATGTTCCTAAGTGGCGCATAAACTATTGACACAGAATCGCCTCTTAATCGGCCACATCGCATTTCCTGCGAGCAGAGCATATTTTTATCCAAAAACTATGAATACAATCTTTGGACTTTGGATGTTCTTTTTGACAACTCTATTACTAATATGAGCTCGAAGATCTACTGGCATAGAATACATATGCAATCTTACGCGTTTGCTTGTATGGACATGGAATTTTGCTGGACAACAGTTTCTTATTTCAGTAACTTAGACTTATCGGAGTATACATGAGCATCATGATCAATTATGCTTGCCACATCTGTATGCACTAGCCAGCTAGTTTATAAACTTTACTAATGGAAAATTGTGTTTCTTGTTGATGTCCGCTTGATGGAATTGTGTCTGATCCCAATCTAACTTCCATTGTTGATCAAAGACGCAAACGGGAAGACCCGAGCCTAGAAACAGGAGAAGATGATGATGAAGGTGGCGATGGACTACCGGGGTCTAGCAACCGTCCGGCGGGATGAATTAGCTACCACTGCCGACCCTGGAAGGGCATCCCTGAACGGGCACCCTTCTATTGATCTTGGTTAATTTTCCTTGGTTGTCACCAATTTAGACATGGTTTTGCTTCTGCATAATGAAAATTTTCATTAGAGAGTTATTTATCTTTTACCTCTCATGGAGAATGGTCAAAGACTGATATTCCGAATTGTTCAATAATGGTGAGCTAGCTGCCTCAAAGATACATTATGCATGCTGTAATGCAATCGTTTTGTGCTTATTTAAACTGTTGTGTGTGCTCTATTGTCAATGTCTTGGTACTCTTATTTTATTGTGGATGCTATAATATTGTGTTTGACATATTTTTTAGGTAAAAAATCACATAAATATTTTTGTTGTTTTTCTTCAAAGAACATTTGAGCTCGCTTTACCCTTCGAATCAGACTAGTCCGGCGGCATTGCTCCCTTCCCCCCCTCACCCGCCATCCAATAAGTATGAAGAAATGCTTTAAATATGCAAAAAAAAACTAAAACTAACTATGTAGGTTGTCGTGTAAATTTGACATGGGTTTTCTGTTAAAAAATATGGTCATTTACAATGGTGCAAAAAAGTAACATATTTGATTTTTCATAGATTATAAATAGTTACATTTTGCTACCAAAATCTAAATTGAAATACTTTAGGTTGTAACTTACATGTAGGATTTTGTTTGGACTTATGTAGAATATTTGGCAAATTCCGGCTTTCCAGAAACCACCAGTGGGATTGAATTGTCCCAATATGTGATAGTTGATATGACAAAGTGAACTAAAAAAGTTGCGGAGAAAATGAATGAAAATGATGAGGGGAATGCGAAGGAGGTCTCTTCTTCTAGCACATTTAGCTTTTGGTTGGTTACGAGTTATGTCAACATGGTCTGTACCATAAGTTGCACGAATAAAGGTTCATTGTCCAGACATGGTTTTACTTTTTGTGGTTTGTATGGCATAGGTGATACCTCGTTCTATTGGATGTAGAAAAAAAATTATTCTACAACATGCTCACGTGCCACTCTTATAATAATCAATGGAAAATAAGCATACAAAGAAGAGATTTGTAATTGTGGAGCACGAGCGTCTTGGAGGACATTCCCACCAAATACTCTTTAAGAGAGGAAACACGAAACAGCTTGCAAGCTATAATCCTGGAATGCTGAGGTGGCGGTTGTGACGGCAATCATGGAGTGCGCCATGGAGTTGATGGTGGGTGAGATGACTGAGCTGCCGATGAGGCTCAGGAAGGGTGCGACAAAATTCACGTCGATACCCAATGAGAATGACGCCACAGTCACGCTGCAAAACTAGGTTGTGTCGGCAGAGAGGATGGTTGTGGAGTCCAAGGCCCTACTCGCATCCTTCCACACTTTTCGCTTGACTCTCCCACTCCTACCCCAACCCAATTCACTTTACACCTTAGAGGTAGGCAAACTGAATAATCGTTAATCCTCCAAACCCATACGAGGAATTGTTCATCAATGAAGGATCCAACTGTACCTGGATCCAATAATGTTTAACTAGTATGTAATAATTAATTGATGTCTACATATATCCCGGATTGAATAGTGTTAGATCGAAAAAAATCCTTATGGTGTCTTTGTCATAAACACTTCTATGAAAAAGGTGGAGCAGGACTTCGAGATGATCAAGGCAGTGATGCTACATGAAGATCTCGCCACCAAGGCCGATCTCGCAACAAGATGCATAGCCGAGGCTATAGTGGCACCCACTTACACCGACACCTTGCCATTCCAGGAGCACCTTGCCATTGAAGCATTCATCGAAGCCAAGCGACCCAATGATGCCGCGAGGGTTGCTTATGTGATAAAAAATGCAGGAGAGGGAGCACCCTCTCGTGAGCTGGACGGATACTTGGTGCTAGAGATCGATCCACGACACTTAGGCATCCAACTCTAGCGAGCTCATGCCGTACTATCGCTTGTTTGGGATCCGGTGAACATGCATATGTTTGTATATATGTTGATCGGAAGATGAATGTTTTATGACCTCACGATTCATCCTTAGGTATTCACTAACATGTGCATGATCGGTGGGTTGATGATGATTTTTGGCCCTCTTCAATAGAGGGACCATAGTATTTGACCGGTATTTAGATAGCGGTGTCAGGAAAAACGCGTAGACGGGCTCATGCATCCGTTGTGTCAACCGGGTATGAAGATGAACGTCACTTTGATGTTCCGTGATGGATTTTGGGCTCCTGCAGAGGGGAGCCAGGTTTGCATCGGGATACATGTCGATGTCGAGCTGTCTCGTCTCATCGATGGTGAAGCTCAAGGTACCAATGACGAACTTCTGGTTTAGAGCGTACAAGCCTGATTGAGACACTATCTGGATATGATATCCGGTTGGTACAAGCCTGATTGAGACCCAAGAGAAAGTTTTTATTAATCTTGAATACGTAGCATATTAGGACTAATTTCTCAATTTAAGAAAATTACCATGCTGTTTTGTAGGACTCTCAAAATAATATAAGTGAAGCATGAGAGAACAATTGTTTCTATAAAACAAAACCACCGCCGTGCTCTAAAAGATATAAGTGAAGCACTAGAGCAAAAACTATATAGCTCAAAAGATATAAGTGAAGCGCAAAGAGTATTCTAATAAATTCCGAATCATGTGTGTCTCTCTCAAAAGGTGTGTACACCAAAGATGATTGTGGTAAACTAAAAATCAAAGACTCAAATCATACAAGATGCTCCAAGCAAAACACATATCATGTGGTGAATAAAAATATAGCTCCAAGTAAAGTTACCGATGGAAGTACACGAAAGAGGGGATGCCTTCCGGGGCATCCCCAAGCTTTGGCTTTTTGGTGTCCTTAGATTATCTTGGGGTGCCATGGGCATCCCCAAGCTTAGGCTCTTGCCACTCCTTGTTCCATAATCCATCAAATCTTTTACCCAAAACTTGAAAACTTCACAACACAAAACTTAACAGAAAATCTCATGAGCTCCCTTAGCGAAAGAAAACAAAACACCACTTCAAGGTACTGTAATGAACACATTCTTTATTTATATTGGTGTTAAACATACTGTATTCCAACTTCTCTATGGTTTATAAACTATTTATACTAGCCATAGATTCACCAAAATAAGCAAACAACACACGAAAAACAGAATCTGTCAAAACAGAACAGTCTGTAGTAATCTGTAACTAACGCAAACTTATGAAACTCCAAAAAATCTACCAAAATAGGAAGACCTATACAATTTGTTTATTGATCAGCAGAAATTGGAATCAATATTTTATCACGTTCTGGTGATTTTTAACAATTATTTTTGTAAACAGAAAGTTTCTGGAATTTTCAGCAAGATCAAATAACTATCATCCAAGAAGATCCTATAGGTTAAACTTGGCACAAACACTAATTAAAACATAAAAACACATCTAACCAGAGGCTAGATCAAATATTTATTCCTAAACAGAAGCAAAAAGCAAAAAAACAAAAAATAAAATTGGGTTGCCTCCCAACAAGCGCTATCATTTAACGCCCCTAGCTAGGCATAATAGCAAGGATAGATCTAGGTATTGCCATCTTTGGCTTTCAATTTTTTAGCGGAATCAAGCTCGAATCCGGGGGTTCTTTACGTTTCCCTTCATATTCGGAAATTTTTAGATCGAAAGAATCCAACTGCTTATTGCAAAGGGTAATCAACATATTCATGCGGTGAATATTTCCGCTAACGCTCTTAAGAGGTTCAAGAGACTTTTGTAAGATCTTAGTTACTTCGCAATTTTTTTTCAAAAACTTGTGTCTCTTCCTGGGTATGTTGTGGCCCCTTTTGTTGAGGTAGTGTTCCCACTACCCCCTCTATGATTTCATGCGCAACACTGGGATCAATTTCAATAAAATTTCCTTTGGCAACACAATCCAAGAGTTGTCTATGGGACATACTTAGTCCAACGTAAAAACTGCGAAGCAAAATTCTAAAACTCACCTCTAAGGTGCAATTACGATAAGATTCCATCATCCTATACCAAGCAACTTTTAAGTTTTCTCCTTGTCTTCGTTTAAAATTAAGAACTTCATTCTCGGTAGACAACGGAGAAGATAGGGGACTAGCCATAACGACAAGCAAGCGAGAAATAGGCGAACGGAAAAGAGAGGGCGAATAAAACGGCAGCGGTGAAGTGGGGGAGAGGAAAACGAGAGGCAAATGGCAAATAATGTAATGCGGGAGATAAGGGTTTGTGATGGGTACTTGGTATGTTAACTTTTGCGTAGACTCCCCGGCAACATTGCCAGAAATCCTTCTTGCTACCTCTTGAGCACTGCGTTGGTTTTCCTTTGAAGAGGAAAGGGTGATGCAGTAAAGCAGCGTAAGTATTTCCCTCAGTTTTTGAGAACCAAGGTATCAATCCAGTAGGAGACCACGCACGGGTCCCTCGCACCTACACAAACAAATAAATCCTCGCAACCAACGCGATAAAGGGGTTGTCAATCCCTTCACGGTCACTTACGAGAGTGAGATCTGATAGATATGATAAGATAATATTTTTTGTATTTTTATGATAAATATGCAAAGTAAAATAAAAGGCAATAAAAAATAGCTAAGTGTTGGAAGATTAATATGATGGAAAATAGACCCGGGGGCCATAGGTTTCTGTAGCGACCCGACCTCGGATGGTCAAGACTCTGTGCTTAAGTGTCATCCCTGGATCGGTATGCTGACACACACAGTACTCGAGGATTTGTAACAGAGGTAAATCACATGTATAAAGTAACGTAAAATATTATTACCTCAATCCAAGTAGCGGAAGTAACAAGGTTGTGGATTCCCATCAACACCAACGGAAAAGTTGAGTGTAGAAATCGTAACCCTAACATATCCCTTACTCGTTGTAAGAAAATCCTGCAACATGAGACGTTGCAGCCACAAAGGGTCAGTACATTGAATGTACTGGCAAATTCACACCATAGGATAATGATGAATAATAGCTATCACTACATGCATATATGGCTGGTGGAAAAGCTCTATGGTTATAATGTTTTTGCGAAAAGCCAATTTTTCCCTACTGCAAAGGAATATATTTTATTTAACTACAAAGTTTGTTGAAAAAAAATATTGAGAAGGTAAACCCCATCTCAATCCCAATTAAAAGTAATCATTAACAACCCAACAAATTTATTATATAGAGTGATGAGATCAACATGATAATCCAAGAACCAGATACTCAAGATGTTCATAACCGGGGACACGACTAACCATGATTAGTTTGTACACTCTGCAGAGGTTTGTGCACTTTTCCCCACAAGACTCGATATCCTCCGTTGGATTTCTCGCACTACATGGTGTTTGAGAAACGGATGACCGAGACACAGTCTTTCAGAAGCGTTAGCACCTTACGATGGGTAGACCGGTACACCTACATCCCCTACATCTGCTAGTCTACCACTTTAAGAGTTCACACGACTTAATCAACTATGCTAGAGCCCATAATAGCTTGTGGCTGCACACGGAAGTTTCTAGCATGAATAATCTTATGATCCCTTTGAGCCTGGGTGGCAGTCCATAGGAGAATCACACGATACCCCGGGATTTCCAAAAATACAGGCAATCACTGGATTCCCCAGGTGCCTCAATCCACCCAGATGTGTATTAAAGTTGCCACCTTATGTTTAACCATTAATTAACAATCTCACATCTGTCATGGAATACACTCAGACCCAATCCACGTCTACGAGCATAGCATGGCAATATAAGCATAACGTAATAGTAACTCCCAAGGTTTGAATGCAGGGCAATAGGTTCCTACCTCATCAACTACTTCCCAATACCCACATGTTATCAATCCTACTCATGCAATGTTTGAGGGTGAAACTAATGCATAAAAACTGGGTATGAAAGGGATATGATCAAAGTGTGAACTTGCCTGCAATGTTGATGAAGATGATTCGCACTAATAACTCTTGATAGTTCTACTCGTCACACTCCGGTCAATCTATCGCAAACAAACAAGCATACAATAAGCAATCAAGCAAACGCACAGGTGAAACTCAAATAAGAGATCTAACCAGAAAGTTCAACTTAAGAACTCCCGTATGCAAAAATAATCAAATCAAACGAAACAACAAAACTCAAACGGCGAAAGAAACAAGCTTCGTTTACTAATCTGGACTTAAGTCAAATTTTACAGTAGCAAAAACTTGTTTAAGCTGGTTAAACAGAAGAGGGTTTCGAGACAAAACTCTAGGCGTTTGAATCGCCTGATTCCGATAAACGAGCGAAAAGTTATACTAGAACGAAAATCGGATCAGAAATCGCGATCGAAAATAATCGCGGAAAATCCGAGAAAAAGAAAAACTGACGAACAGGCTAACGAACGAACTTTCGCTGTCTGCGGCTAAACGGTGAAAACCGTTCGTTAAAACGAACGAACGAACGAGTCCGCTAAATAAAAAAACCGAACCGATCTAAATAAAAACGAAACTAGGGTTTACGAAATAAAACCGATCGTTTTTTTAAACCGGCGGCTACCTCAAACTCCGTGGGCGGCGGCGCGACGGCTCGGCGACGGGTCGGCGGTAACGGGCGGCGGGCAGCGCGGGGTGGCGGCGTCTTGGCGGCGGGCGGCCTGGAAGCGCAGCAGCTTGGTGAATGGCGGCGTCTTGTGGCGTGGTGGCGGCGTGATTAGGGTTCTGGTTCGGGTGGCGGGGCTGGGTGGGCTGCGGGGTGCGGGCGGCGGCTTACAAAGGGGCCGGCCCGAGATCTCCTGGCCGGGTACGGCCCAAAGTCGGTTTGACATTTTTTTAATAATTCCGACCTGCATAAAAAGAAAGAAAATAAATACTAAACGGACTCTGAAAATCCCGAATAAATTTTCCCTGTCCTCTAAAAATAGGTCGGACAAGGTGAACATTTATTTGGGCCTAAAATGATATTTTGAAAAACGCATATTTTTCCAAATTCAAATAAAAATAGCGACAAAACTCCAAATAAAAATCTTATTTGATTTTAATATTAAGTCTCTGCTATTTCTTTATTTTGAGGAAGTCATTTTATCCTCTCTCTTTTATTTTTAATCAAAGAAATATTTCAGAGAAAAATAATTAAAATCAAACGATCCTCTTTTCAAAATTCGAGAAAACTCGAATATGAAAATAACGAAATCCCCAACTCTCTCCATGAGTCTTTGAGATCATTGTGGTAAACTTCTCCAATGTGTCCCATGGTAATGTGAGCTGCCATACTCTTTCCTAGACTCCAGGTTGGTGCATCAAAAGAAAACTCTATGGGCTCAGTGACTGGCGTGAACGTCCTTCCTGGAACTTGAACTTGAATCATCTAGCGCTCCTCTTCTGGTAAAGTGGCGTTGTAGGTCCCGGTGAAGTTTGGTATTCCGATGTTCAGGTACTTAGTGACTTCCTTCAAGTGGCGTCCAAAAGGGGTGTCTTCATCCGGTTGCATGAACTTGATCCTTGCATCCGCCATCCTAAAGAGTAGAAAATGGAGAGGAGTTAGAAATGAGAAGAGAGTAGTGATCTAGGGCTTTAGCTTAGTGGTCGTGTCCTACAGTCAGCTTGTGCTCTGATACCATGTTTTTAGCGACCCGACCTCAGACGGTCAAGTCTCTGTGCTTAAGTGTCATCCCTGGATCGGTATGCTGACACACACAATACTCGAGGATTTATGACAGAGGTAAATCACATGTATAAAGTAACGTAAAATATTATTACCTCAATCCAAATAGCCGAAGTAACAAGGTTGTGGATTCCCATCAACACCAACGACAAAGTTGAGTGTAGAAATCGTAACCCTAACATATCCCTTACCCGTTGTATGAAAATCCTACAACATGAGACGTTGCAGCCACAAAGGGTCAGTACATTGAATGTACTTGCAAGTTCACACTTTGATCATATCCCTTCAATACCCAGTTTTTATGCATTAGTTTCACCCTCAAACATTGCATGAGTAGGATTGATAACATGTGGGTATAGGGTAGTAGTTGATGAGGTAGGAACCTATTGCCCTGCATTCAAACCTTGGGAGTTACTATTACGTTATGCTTATATTGCCATGCTATGCTCGTAGACGTGGATTGGGTCTGAGTGTATTCCATGATAGATGTGAGATTGTTAATTAATGGTTAAACTTAAGGTGGCAACTTTAATACACATCTGGGTGGATTGAGGCACACAGGGAATCCAATGATTGCTGTATTTTGGAAATCCGAGTGCCGTGTGATTCTCCTGTGGACTGCCACCCAGGCTCAAAGGGATCATAAGATTATTCATGCTAGAAACTTCCGTGTGCAGCCACAAGCTATTATGGGATCTAGCATAGTTGATTAAGTCATGTGAACTCTTACAGTGGTAGACTAGCAGATGTAGGGGATGTAGGTGTACCGGTCTACCCATCGTAAGGTGCTAGCAACCTCGAAAGACGTGTCTCGGTCATCCGTTTCTAAAACATCATGTAGTGCGAGAAATCCAACAGAGGAGATCGAGTCTTATGGGGAAAAGTGCACAAACCTCTACAGAGTGTACAAACTAATCATGGTTAGCTGTGTCCCCGGTTATGGACATCTTGAGTATCTGGTTCTTGGATTATCATGTTGATCTCATCACTCTATATAATAAATTTGTTGGTTATTAATGATTACTTTTTAATTGGGATTGAGAGGGGGTTTACCTTCTCAAAGTTTAACAACTACCATGATAGTTAAATAAAACTTACTCCTTTGGAATAGGGAAAAATGGGCTTTTCGCAAAACATATTAACCCTACAGCCTCCACCAACCATATATGCATATAGTGATAGCATTATTCTGTTCATTACTCTTTTGTGTTACATTGCCAGCATATTCCATGTGCTGACCCGTTTTCGGGCTGCAACGTATCATGTTGCAGACTTTTCAGACGTCGAGTAAGGAGCCTTAGGTCGTGGTCTTTCACTCAGTGATGTCATTGGAGTTGATGGACTTACTTTATCTTCCAAGCCTTCCGCTGTTATCGTATTAGATGGCCTTAAGCCATATTTATTCTAATAAGTTCTCTTTGGAGACATTCTATGTAATAAGTGTGTGATTGCTACTCTGTTATAAATCCTTCAAGTATTGTGTGTGTCAGCATTACCGATCCAGGGATGACACTTATGCACAGAGATCAGACTGTTTGAGGTCTCGTCGCTACAATTTCACTAGTGGCTTCTCTCAAGAGCATAAGTATTACGGTGGGTGAACAAATTACTGTTGAGCAATTGATAGAATTGAGCATAGTTATGAGAATATCTAGGTATGATCATGTATATAGGCATCACGTCCGAGACAAGTAGACCGACTCCTGCCTGCATCTACTACTATTACACCACACATCGACCGCTATCCAGCATGCATCTAGAGTATTAAGATCATAAGAACAGAGTAACGCTTTAAGTAAGATAAAATGATGTAGAGGGATAAACTCATGCAATATGATATAAACCCCATCTTGTTATCCTCGATGGCAACAATACAATCGTGCCTTGCTGCCCCTCATCCTTTGGGAAAGGACACATAAGATTGAACCCAAAGCTAAGCACTTCTCCCATTGCAAGAAAGATCAATCTAGTAGGCCAAACCAAACTGATAATTGAAGAGACTTGCAAAGATAACCAATCATACATAAAAGAATTCAGAGAAGATTCAAATATTGTTCATAGATAAACTTGATCATAAACCCACAATTCATCGGTCTCAACAAACACACATAAAGAAGATTACATGAATAGATCTCCACACGAGAGGGGAGAACATTGTATTGAGATCGAAAAAGATAGAAGAAGCCATCTAGCTAATAACTATGGACCCAAGGTCTGAGGTAAACTACTCACACATCATCGGAGAGGCTATTGTGTTGATGTAGAAGCCCTCCATGATCGATGCCCCCTCGTGAGCTCCGACAAGGCCCCAAGATGGGATCTCACGAATGCGAGAAGGTTGCGGTGGTGGAATTAGGTTTTGGCTCCGTGTCGGTAATTTGAGGGTGCGTGGGTATATATAGGAGGAAGAAATGCGTCGGTGGAGCAGCGTGGGGCCCACGAGGGTGGAGGGCGCGCCCTACCTCGTGCCCTCCTGGTTGATGTCTTGATGTAGGGTCCAAGTCCTCTGGATCACGTTAGTTCGAAAATCACGTTCGAAGGTTTCATTCCGTTTGGACTCAGTATGATATTCTTTTCTGCGAAACTCGAAATAGGAAAAAATAGCAATTACAGGCTGGGCCTCCGGTTAATAGGTTAGTCCCAAAAATAATATAAAAGTGTATAATAAAGCCCATTAATGTCCAAAATAGAATATAATATAGCATGGAATAATAAAAAATTATAGATACGTTGGAGACGTATCACGCTCGTGGCTCAATGGGTGATTAGCTCTAGTCAGACCGGTTTTGTGAAGCACCGTAACATTCTAGAACGTCCTTTAGCGCTTCTGGAAATTGTGCATGAGCTTAAACGTACCAAATCGCGAGGCTTTCTTCTCAAGTTATATTTTGAGAAGGCCTACGATCGCATGAACTGGGAGTTCGTACACGAGGTCCTCATCAAAAAGGGTTTTGATGGGGGTTTTGTTCACTGTATCATGCACCTCGTGAGTAGTGGGCACATGGCGGTGACCATCGATGGTGAAGTGGGCAATTTCTTCCGCAACAAGCGTGGCCTTCGGCAGGGAGATCTGAGTTCGCCATTGATTTTTAATTTTGTTGCAGATGCCCTCACGGCTATGATTAACAAAGCCAGGGTTGCAGGGCTCATTAAAGGGCTAATCCCACACCTCATCCTCGGCGGTCTTACTAACCTGCAATACGCAGATGACACTATGCTTTTGTTTGAGCAAGACGACCATAGCATTGCCTCGATTAAGTTACTGCTACTAGCATTTAAGCTTCTGTCGGGTCTTAAGATCAATTTTCTCAAAAGCAAAGTGATCACCATAGGGATGGAGGTTAACGAAAGTGGGAGGGTTGCAAACTTGCGCAACTGTAATATTGGTAAGTTCCCGATCAAATACCTAGGGCTACCGATAACGCACAAGAACCTGACCATAGCTGAATGGGCGCCACTTTATGGCAAAGTGGTGAATCGGGTTAGCCCGTGGAGAGGGAGGTTTATGTCTTCGGCTGCTAGGTTGATTTTGACCAATTCTAGCTTATCCTCCCTCCCTCTATTTACTATGGGAATGTTCCTCCTTGCTGATGGCGTGCATGCCAAGCTGGACACGCCTCGCGCCCGGTTCTTTTGGGAAGGAACTGGGACGAAACGCAAATACCACTTGGTAAAGTGGGCTGTGGTCTGTAGACCAAAAAAGTTTGGTGGTTTGGGAATCACAAACTCAAAACTTATGAATGTTGCCCTGCTCACCAAGTGGTGGTGGTGTCTCACCCAAAATGAGAAGGGTCTCTGGGCGGATATCCTTCGGGCAAAATATTTCCCGGACGGAAATCTTTTTAAGGCCAAGACTAAGGGATCGTCGTTTTGGAATGGGATCCAAGCGGTGAGACCAACATTTTTTGTTGGGGCCCATTTTACAGTCAACAATGGATCGTCAACATGTTTTTGGCTGGGTTGTTGGAGGGGCCAAACTCCGCTGTGGCAATCACATCCGGAGTTGTATCAGCTTGCCATGGATACTAACATTTTGGTCGCTGACACCCTTAGAGTGCACCCTTCGGCGATCTCCTTCTTCCGGTCTTTGGAGGCAGGAGAGGCTGCGGCTTGGAATGCACTGGTGGCTGAGCTCGAGGGGAAGAGCCTCAGCCAGGATAATGGGGAGATCACGTGGAGGCTAACTGCTTCACAGAAATTCTTGGTGAAATCATTATACGAGAAGCTTACGTAGGGGAATGAGCTAGACATGGCTAGGGGGCTGTGAAAGGCTGGCATTCCCCTCAAGATTAAGATTTTTATGTGGCAAATATTTCGTAATCGCCTCCCAACCTCGGATGATGTGGGCAAGCGCAACGGGCCGGCGAATGGGACATGCGCCATTTGTGGACTCGGGGAGGACGCTAACCATGTCTTCTTCGGATGTTGTCTTGCTAGATTTGCGTGGAGCGCGGTTAGAGATACTTCTAATCAGAATTGGAACCCAAAAACTAGTGTCGATCTTCTTAACTTGCTATTCGCACAGAGGGGTGCGAATGCGAGGGTGGTGTGGCACAGCGTAGGGGCGATGCTTTGGTCCATCTGGACTATGAGGAACAAAATTACTAAAGAACACAAGTTCCCTGCTCACCCCGCTGAGATTCTTTTCAAATGTCATATTTTCTTATAGGCTTGGGCACCATTGGGGAAGCAGCGTGACGAGGGACGCATGAACGAGGTTATGGAGCAGATCAAGCTGTGCATGACGAGATCAAGACTGCAAGGACATCACGCTTGAGCCTTTTGTGTTTAGTTTAGCTGTGATGTGATCAATGCTATGGTCTATCTAATCTAGTTTGAACTCCTAGCTTATCTTTGTCGGGACGTTGAGCACTGTGAACTTACGTTGTAATGGTTGTAAGGTTGAACCTTGTGTGGATGCTACCTTGAGGCTTTATTAATTTAAAGCCGGACGCTTCGTGCGTCTTCGTTCAAAAAAAACACTGCCGATGGAAATCAAGATCCCTAGACCTTAGGGGCACGCTATTGCATCTTCCTCAAACGCGCGTCTGCCCTCGGCAACAAGTAGCTCGCGGCAAGAAGAGATCAATTACCGAATTCCATTCCGAGGCGCCACTGAGGAACAGACACACATTTTTACTACCGCCGTCGAAGATCACAGTCCGAGATGAGCCAATGAGATTCCCGTTGGAGCTCAGTGTAATCTAGGAATATGAGTGACCGATTGATTTTTAGATCTGCTGACTTTATTGATCGAATTATGCGCTTCTTCGTTGATTCCGGCCACAACTTCACCACACCGATCTCCTACCCCGGTTGGCCCCTGTTCGATTCTTAGCATTGTACGCTCGTGAGCACTCTATTTACAGTCCTCCCCCCATCTTTCTAAGATGACGAACAACACAGGCTAACTTTGGCCGTCGTTACGGCCGCCTGGCCAGTGCGTCGCTGAGGGAGTCCTGGACTAAGGGGTCCTCGGGCGTCCGACCTGTTATCCATGGGCCGGATTAATGGGCTATGAAGACACGAAGGCCGAAGACTATACCCGTGTCCGGATAGGACTCTCCTTGGCGTGGAAGGCAAGCTTGGTGACCAACTATGAAGATTCCTTCTTATGTAACCGACTCGATGTAACCCTAGATCCACCCCCTGGTGTCTATATAAACCGGAGGGTTTAGTCCAGAAAGCATATACTCATTACCATAGTCATACAGGCTAGGCTTCTAGGGTTTAGCCATTACGATCTCGTGGTAGATCAACTCTTGTAATACTCATATTCATCAAGATCAATCAAGCAAGAAGTAGGGTATTAGCTCCATAGAGAGGGCCCAACACAGGTAAACATCGTGTCCCTGTCTCCTGTAACCATCGACCTTAGACGCACGATTAAGGACCCCCTACCGAGATCCGCGGTTTGACACCGACATTGGTGCTTTCATTGAGAGTTCCACTGTGCCGTCGACAAAAGGTTTGATGGCCCCTTCGATCATCTATAGTGACGCTGTCCAAGGAGAAACCTTCCTCCCCAGACAGATTTTCGTATTCGGCGGCTTCGTACTGCGGGCCAACCTGCTTGTCCATCTGGAGCAGATCGATATCTACGCCCCTGGCCACCAGGTCAGATTTGGAAGCTTGAACTATGTCGCGGATATCTATGGAGACCTGATCTTCAACGGATTTGAGACCACGGCGATCGCTCCCCCTCGCTCTGATGAACATGACTTAAATCTATCATCGGACCATATTCAGGAGATGGTTCCTGTAACTGCTACGACCTTAGATCCGGAGCAGATTGCGCCATCCGAAGCCACAGAATCCGCGGCGTTGGAGCCGCACACAGACTCGGCACCTTGTAATATCTGCGTCAACGGAATTCCGGACTCGTTTCCGGCTATAAGTTCCGAACCACGCATGCCTACGGGCGCAGAGCTGGAAAGGTTATCGATCTTCGAGTTCAGCGCCGCAGATATCTTCCAACACTCGCCCTTAGGCGATGTGCCAAATTCATTAAAGAGCCTGTACTTGGCGGGGGACACACAGCCGAACTATGCCCGGTTCAAAGTAGAGGCTGATGATGGAGAATTTCGCTTCCCACCCACCACCCACTTCATAGCCACTGTCGAGGACTTAACCGACATGCTTGATTATGGCTCCGAAGACATCGACAGTATAGACGACGATGCCGACAAGGAGCAAGGCCAAGACCCGCCATTCACTGGACGTGGTACGGCCACCTCTTCGTACTGTCAGATGTGGGGTTCCGGCAAACCCTTAAGGCTTGAACACTGGGGTGCGCGTGAAGTCTCTCCCTCCTACCGATCTACTCTCTAGCTCGCTAAGATCTTGCGGACGAACTCGACGAACTCGCAACACAGAAAGACACGAGGTTTATACTGGTTCGGGCCACCGTTGTGGTGTAATACCCTACTCCAGTGTGTGGTGGTGGATTGCCTCTTGGGCTGATTATGAATAGTACAAGGGAAGAACAGCCTCCTGAGATTGAGGTGTTCTTGTGCTTGTGTAGTTGAGGATGATCTGAACTAGTTCGGGATCAGTTGCCTCCTACTGTGGTGGCTAGTCCTATTTATAGAGGCCTTGGTCCTCTTCCCAAATATCGAGCGGGAAGGGAGCCAACAACGGCGGGAAAATTTGAAGGGGGACAGCTAGTACAAGCTATCCTGACAAAAGCGGTCTTCGCCTGCGGAAAGCTCTGCGGTGACGCCGTCTTGGGCTCCACGATGACCTCCGCCTTGCCGTCCTCCTGGTCTTGGTCTCGTTGCACCAATCTGGCAACCTTTGCCTGATGCCTTGGTACTCTTCGCCTGCGCTGGCCTCCTTAGCACCAAAGAGGAAATAAGGACGCTGCGCGCACTGGCGCCCGCCTGGTACTGTTCTTCATGTCTCACGTCACGAGAGCCTCATGATGTTTGCCTTGCCTTGATATCTCCGCTCCTCGTGAGCCTGCCTGGCTAGGCCACTCTCGAGGAGGCCTTGCGTCATCCGCCTCGTGAGGCTTGGACCCTCGCGAGGGTCTTGGTTGCCTTGTCGACGAAGATGGGCCGTACGACCTGCTGCTTGGCCATGTTGTGGGCCGCAGGCAGGCAAGTCTGGGGATCCCCATTCCCAGAATGCCGATAGTAGCCCCCGGGCCCAAGGTGCGCTCGGGCTTGGCTTCACGGCGAAGCCAAGGGTCAAGTTTGGAGCACCGCGGGCCCCAAAAGCCAGCGGCCTCGGTCGACGCGTGGCTGTTGGTTGGACGTGGGCGTCTCCGCTTCTCCATGCTGCCTCGGCAACTGCACGACTTGACAAGTCCCTGCGACATGCAAGGAAAACAATCATTACCTGCGATCGTGGGAGACGCCGGTTGGCCTTCTCTTGCTATAAATGGGGAGGGGGGCGGAGCCCCGTTGCCCATCTCTTCCTTGCTTGCTTGCTTCTTCCCCCTTGCTCCGTGCTGACAACAATGGCGCCCATCAGAAGGTTTTCCGCCGAAGAGAAAGGAAAAGCTCCCGTGACGATCCGGGGCCACTTCCACTGAAGAAGAGGTCGATCCATCACCGTGACGCAGCAGCGACGCTGGTGGTGATGAGGCGTTGGTGCGAGCATCCTCCTCCGGGGTACCCGCTACCCTTATCGCGCCAGCCGAGGCTCGGAGGTTGGAGCGTCGGCAGCGCGCCGCCCGCGCCTCCGGGGACGCGACGACGCGTCTGCGTCGCCCACAGGTCCACGCCATGGATTCCTCGCGAGTTGGTGCGATGGCGCCGATGCCTCAAGCTCTGGATCCGCTTCCGCAGTTCTTCTCCGGCGTGATGCGGCGAGGGGCCTCTCGAGCTCGCTCTGACATGCCGACTGCAGTGCTCCGGCGACCGGAGCGGAGATCGAAGCGGTCCCCTCCAGCAAGATCTTCATGACTCGCGGCTGGGGCGAGATCGCGCGGGTCTGCCATGCGAGGAGGCCCTCACGATCCACTTCGAGTACGACGACGCCTCCACGCTTTTCTTCATGGTCTTCGACACCTAGGGCCGCCGCCTGGAGTGCTGCCCTAGAGAGGAGCGCCAGACCGACGTGCGCTCCGCTCGCGGCTACTCCAGTAGCAGCAGCCCTTGGGAGTCCGGCTGCTCTCCCGAGCTTTACGACACTCCGGAGACGAGCAATGACAGCTACGTGCCCCCGAGCTCTCGTCGCTCTCGGAGCAGGGCTACGGCGTCCGGCCGCCGCCGCCGCTGATCTAGATGGGGTCGGCGCCGGCCTCCCGTGACCCACTGTTGATGATGGCGTCTGCCACGGAAGGGTGTTGATAGGATTCTCCTTAGTATCAGCTTTTGTTTCCTGCGAAGGATCATGAATTACCCCGTGGGGGCATGTAAGGGTCTGTAATGTCTTTGGTGATTATCTTCCTTGTTATGAAAACTTGGTGAGTGCATGTCCCGTTAAAGCTTGGTCCCCCCTTTCTTTCCTCGCGATGGCTTGTTGCTCTACGCTGACAGGTCCTGGTCCCCAGGCAGGCTACAACCGTCACTGGTATGCCAGGTCGCGTGCCGTGGTCAAGGCCAGGAGGTGTGCAGCCCGAGGTCCAGTAAGAGCCCCTGAGGCGCGATGCTCAGGAGGTCCCCCTTAGCACTCAAGCAACCATATGGTAAGGAAAGAAAGGAAAATGACTTGGCCGCAATGGGGCTGCGGCATGGCGTGAGTGATCATTAGGCCCAGATATTTAGCTGATCCTAGGGCGAAACTTATCTTGCTGACTTCGCAGCGATTCTTGATGTCACGCTAGGGCTGCGCGCCAACTCGTGCGGCATAGCCAGGTCGGCCCATACGAGTTCCCCTACCCTCAAGCTCTCCTTAGTGCTCTACGTCCTCATGTCCCGGGCCTCGAGTGAGCTCAGCCGCCGCTGGTATGCCAGGTCGCGGTGCCGTGGTCAAGGCCAGGGGGTGAGGGCTGGAGAGCCAGTAAGAGCTCCTGATTCGCGATGCTCAGGAGCCCCCCTTTTAACGCACAAGCGAATTGCACGAGAGAAAAAGGGACTCGCGGTGCCTCCTGTTATCCTTCCCTCGGGATCCCTGTGAGCAAGCACAAGAAGAAACATGGTTTTCCGTTACAGCTGTTAGCCTGCCGAGTTGCTCTGTGTGAGGTGAAGGCACTGAGGGCCTGGTGAGGTGACGTGCGTGGCGCGCGCCGCGAGCCAGAGCTCGACCACTCAGATTTGTCGGCGTGGCGAGGCGGACCCATGCACCAGCCGTGCACACGTGTGAAGGCCCGGGGAGGCGATGATCGAGCAGGCGATAGCCGATGGCAGGTTAAGCATGAAGAGCAGATCAACTTGGATAAATGCAGGAAGATACACTCCACCGGGTCTGGCCCGAGCGGCTTAGGGTGATGCAGCCTGAGGGGCGCCCCCAGCAAGGCAAGCTAAAGATTTAAGCAAGAGAGATACATGCCACAGGGACGGACCCATGTGCCTTGGGAATAATGCAGCCCGAGGGGCGCTCCCAGCTTAAACGAACTTGGAAGATGTCACCTGGTTCTATAGACGAAGTAGAGTTGGTGCAGCTGAAGCCGCGCGTTGAAGGAATGGCTCCTCATGAGCCACCGGGACCCTGAGCCTCGGGAGGCTCTGGGGGTTCAGGAGGTTCCCTGGAGACTGTCTCCATCTCCTCCGGGACGGCATGGAACCTGGCCTCCTGAGCCGCCAGGACTTGCCGCTTGTTGCGCTGATAGGCCGACCCCATGCTTGGCAAGCCGAAGGGCATGAGAACGTAGCTGTGTGGTGGGCCCTCGCAGCGCCCATCTGTGATGGCCGTAAGCGCTCTGAGATCGTCCTGTTGAGCCCTAGGGCGTGAAGCGGCGACACGCAGCCCGACATCCTCACCTGGATGGGGAGCTGCGCCTTGTGAGCGGCTGTGGCCGCACATGGCTCTTACTTCTAGCAGTTCCTGGGTGGTCTTGGTGATGAACTCCTGGGTGGTGGGCACTCCTTGCCCTGTGCTCTCCTGAGGAAGGTGTGCCATGAGGCACGCTTCCAAGTGGTGCCCAAGCGCCTCCCTCATGAGGTTGGCAAGGTTTGAGGCTCTCCAGAAGAGAGCCCCCAAGCCCTGCTTGAGGAGGGCGCCGGTCGCGCTTTCCTATGCGGTGGAGGGAGTCGCCCCTGGAGCAGGCGCTGATCCTGACGAGGCTCCTGCCGCGATGCCATCCTCTTGGGGTCCTGTGCGGCGCGACAACTTCTTCTTGGGGATTGTCTCCATAGGGCCTTCACTTCTGTTGTCGGGGTCGTCGATTGCTGCGGCTTGAAAGGCGCTCTCAAGGGAGCACACCGCATCCCTCTCTTCACACGGGACCGTGATGATTCCTCCGCTTCCTGGCATCTTGAGAACGTTGTAGCCGTGATGAGTGACTGCCATGAACTTGGCCAAGGCTGGATACCCGAGGATGGCATTGTACGGCAGGGGATGTGTGCAACGTCGAAGTCGATGAGTACGGTGCGATAGTTCTTGCGCTCCCCGAAGGTGACAGGCAGGCGGACCTGCCCTATCGGTGTGGTGGAACCGTCGGTCACTCTCGGGAAAGGCTTAGTTGGCTGGAGCTGCTCATATGGCACTTGGAGGTTGTCAAACGTGTCGACGGACAGGACGTTGAGCCATGTGCCGCCATCGATGAGAGTCTTGCTGACTTTCACATTGTTGATGACTGGGGAACACAACATAGGGAGGGCGCCAGCGGTGGCTGCGCAGTTGAGCTGGTCTGCTGAGTTGAAGGTGATGGCACATTGGGACCACCTGAGCGGGCGCGTGGCCTCAAGCTTGGGGAGCGCCGCGTTCATATCGCGAGCGAACTGTTTGAAGATCTTGTTGAGAGGCTGGGGCTGGGCACCGCCCAAGATCTGCGATCGCGCTGCGGCTCTGAAGCCCCCAACCCCCTCGTCCTGGTGGTGGTCGTCGTTCCTCCTTGGTAGCGGCAGCAGGGAAGACCGGCGTTGCCTTGGGGGCGATCCTCACGAGGCGGGTCCCTCCAGGCGCCCTCGCGAGGTTGGTCCTGCCAGCGGTCCTCGCGAGGCCGGTCGCGCCACTCCTGGCGCGGGCCACGGTCGTCCCAGCATCCGCCTCTGTGTCCTCCTCCGCGGTCGTAGCCCCGGTCGTTGCGCTCGGGGCGTCGACCGTAGCGTCCTTCCCGTATGGCTCTGAGCTCTTGGCAGTCGCTGGTGTTGTGGGTGTTCAGGTTGTGGAAGGCGCAGAACGGTCGGCCGTTCTTGGACGACTCGGGCTGATCTCTGCCTCGCTTGGTGTCGGGCTCCGCTGCGAGCACCACTGCCTCTTTGCGCTTCACGTCCTTGGCCTTGGCCTTCTTCTCCTCCGCCCCTGCAGCTGGCAGCTCAAGGAGAGAGAGGCGCCCTTCCTCAGCTCTTGCGCACTTGGTCGCTAGGTTGAACAACTCCTGAGATGTGCAGAGCTCCTCGCGGATAGCGAGCTCTTCCTTCATCTTGACGCCACGGATGCCGTCCAAGAACGGGGGATGATGGCTTCATCCATGACCTTGGGGATCTTGAGGCGGGTGTTGTTGAAGCGCTGGATGTACTTCTGGAGGGTCTCTCTTGGCTGTTGCTTGATGCGGCGTAGATCACCCGCGGCCGATGGGCGGACGCGAGTGCCTGAAGTTAGCGGCAAGCGATCGCGCACTCGTCCCGAGGAGGGAGATCGAGCCGTCTTTGCGAGTTCAGGAGCGAGGCGGGCCCCTTCCTTGAGAGCCATGGGAAACCAGTTCGCCATGACTTTTCACGCCGTTGGCGCTTGATGCTCAGCTCATAGAGCTACAGGAACTCTGAAGGTCGGTGGTGCCGCCGTAGAGAGAGGCGGTCGGCTTGAACTTGCTGGCGGCGGCGCTATGCAGTTCGGGGGTGAAGGCGCGGCAGCCGGCCGTGGTCGCGGGGGCCCGCTTCTGAGGTGGAACTTGGCCTTGGCGAGGTCCGCGCTGCGCCACTGCAGGCGGCACGCGGTCTTGACGAGGTGGCGCAGGGAGCGCCGGTGCAGCTTCTCGCGGCCACGGGATTTCTTGGCAGCTTCTTTCTTCACGCGCGGGCACCGAGCGCGGTGGATCACGCCACGGAGGCGCGCGCCTTGGTGCCAAGGCACCATCTTGGGGTTGAGGCGGCGGAGGCATGCCATGAGCCTCGTCGCCTGCGGCTGGTTGAGGGGGAGGCAGAGAGTGGGACGGCGCCGGAGAGCCCCCTGTGGCGCGGATGAGCTCGACGATGTGGTCGAGCCACTCCTCATAGAGGTCGTCGACGGGGCGGTAAAGCAGGAGCTCGTTCGCCGGGATGAGCGCGGCTCGTACCTCCATGGGAGCGCGGTGCGCTTGAGACGAAGAACCGGCTGGGGTAAGTGATGGAGTAGCGGTGCGGCCGTCTTGCCGCACCGAAGGATGCAGCGAGGACGCCTGCCGCTCGTTCACCGCGAGGCCGGTGGCAGCGTTGGCGGCGGGAGACGGAGAACGACGAGGTGGCCCGCCTACGGGAGCCGTCTGAGCTACGCAGGCGGAGAGGGCAGCCCGACGCTCAGCTCGAGGACGGCGGCGTCCGCCACGAAGCGATGGGCGATGGAGCAGCGAACGATGGAAGGAAACTACGGCGCACCCTACAGCGCGCCAAATGTCGTATGTGGGGTTCCGGCAAACCCTTAAGGTTCGAACACTGGGGTGCGCGCGAAGTCTCTCCCTCCTACCGATCTACTCTCTAGCTCGCTAAGATCTTGCGGACGAACTCGACGAACTTGCAACACAGAAAGACACGAGGTTTATACTGGTTCGGGCCACCGTTGTGGTGTAATACCCTACTCCAGTGTGTGGTGGTGGATTGCCTCTTGGGCTGATGATGAATAGTACAAGGGAAGAACAGCCGCCTGAGGTTGAGGTGTTCTTGTGCTTGTGTAGTTGAGGATGATCTGAACTAGTTGGGGATCAGTTGCCTCCTACTATGGTGGCTAGTCCTATTTATATAGGCCCTGGTCCTCTTCCCAAATATCGAGCAGGAAGGGAGCCAACAACGGCGGGCAAATTTGAAGGGGGACAGCTAGTACAAGCTATCCTGACAAAAGCGGTCTTCGCCTGCGAAAAGCTCTGCGGTGATGCCGTCTTGGGCTCCACGATGACCTCCGCCTTGCCGTCCTCCTGGTCTTGGTCTCGTTGCACCAATATGGCAACCTTTGCCTGATGCCTCGGTAGTCTTCGCCTGCACTGGCCTCCTTAGCACCAAAGAGGAAATAAGGATGCTGCGCGCACCAGCATCCGCCTGGCACCCGCCTGGTACCGTTCGTTATGGCTCATGTCATGAAAGCCTCGTGAGGTTTACCTTGCCTTGATATCTTCGCTCCTCATGAGCCTGCCTAGCTAGGCCACTCCCGAGGAGGTCTTGTGTCATCCGCCTCGCGAGGCTTGGACCCTCGCGAGGGTCTTAGTTGCCTTGTCGACGAAGATGGGACGTACGGCCTGCTGCTTGGCCACGCTGTGGGCCGCAGGCAGGAAAGTCTGGGGACCCCCGTTCCCAGAACGCCGACATGTACGACGTGTACATGGTTGATACACCTAAAAAAGCTAGTGATGATGACAAAGAAGATCTAGTTGAGAATAAACCCCCTGAGACACAGTCCAAGTGCCGGCGCCCTAAATGCCGCTCTAAGTCATATCGCCCAAAAGACAGCAACGCTGGCACCGGAGAAAATAGTACTCCGGACGACGTCGAAAACAATGAAGACCCTGTTGGAGCAAGATCCGAACAGGAGGAACAAGAAAATGGGCAAGCCAGCCCCGATGAACAGGCCCTGCCCAGTGACAATTCGGAGGACGACAACTACCTTCTGCTCTCCGAAGATGAGGTAAGCCTCGGCGACGAAGACTTTATCGTACCCGAAGATCCCCTTGAGCAGGAGCGCTTCAAGCGCAGGCTAACAGCTACTGCAAGGAGCCTGAAAAAGAAGCAGCAACAGCTTCAAGCTGACCAAGACCTACTCAACGATAGATGGACCAAAGTCCTAGCCGCCGAAGAATACTGCCTTAGCGGCCCAGCCAAAAGCCACCCGAAGCATAGACTGCTACCTCAGTTCGATGACGAGGCGTTGGAGCCCGATCCATCATCACACAATTCGGTGGGTCATAGACAACTCGGTCCGGATAAAGAGGCATCTCAAGCCGAACAGCAGACCGCCCCACCTCGCCGTAAAGGCAAGAATAACACAGCCCGTGGCTGTACAGACGACCTTCGACGGGACTTGGACAGTAGAGCAGGACACGCAAGATCGATCTACGGACCGCGAGGGCATACCCGGACACGCGACTATGGCTACCTATCCGAACATGAAAAACCTAGCCACGCCCGAGCCGAAAACCGCAAATGGACTCCTTCGGAGTTAAGTCATAGTGTGGCCCAACATAGAGGCGCCGCACACCCTCTTTGCTTCACCAATGAAGTAATGGATCATGAATTCCCCGAAGGATTCAAACTCGTCAATATTGAATCATATGACGAAACAACCGATCCCGCGGTATGGATTGAAGATTTTATCCTCCACATCCATCTGGCCCGTGGAGACGACCTCCACGCCATTAAATACCTCCCACTAAAGCTAAAAGGGCCAGCTCGGCACTGGTTAAACAGCCTGCCTGAAAATTCCATAGGCAGCTGGGAGAGCTTGGAAGAAGCCTTCCTTGACAACTTCCAAGGAACATATGTCCGGCCACCGGATGCCGATGATCTAAGTCACATCATCCAGCAGCCCGGAGAGTCACCTAGGAAGCTATGGACTCGGTTCTTAGTCAAAAAGAACCAAATCATTGACTGTCCGGATGTGGAAGCCCTTGCTGCCTTTAGACACAGCGTCCGGGACGAATGGCTGGCACGCCACCTCGGTCAAGAAGGACCTAAATCCATGACAGCCCTTACTGCTCTAATGACCCGCTTTTGCATGGGAGAAGACAACTCGCTCGCTCGTAGAAGCAGCAGCGCCAGCGACCCGGGCACTTCCGAAATCCGAGACGGCAACGGCAAGCCACAACGAAACAAATACAACAGTCGCAATGATAATGAAAGATCAGGCGACACACCGGTCAACGCCGGATTCAGCAATCCCAAGCCCGGTCAACGGAAGAAGCCATTCAAGGCGAACCGAGACGAACCATCCAACCTAGACGAGATATTGGACCGACCCGGCCAGATTCACAGCCACCCCGATAAACCAACTAATCATACAAACAGAAACTGCTGGGTATTTAAGCAGCCGGCAAGCTCAATGCCGAACACAAGTGGAGGAGGCCGCCAGGCAACAGGGACGACGAAGAGGTTCACCAACGAAATACCGGGGGTCAGAAGAAATTTCCACCCGAGGATCGACGACTCCCGGAGCAGAAATAGTAGTCCGGCTTCCGTCGCCCACCTCGTATACCTGCAAAAT
Organism: Aegilops longissima; assembly: GCA_021605205.1. Lineage (NCBI taxonomy): Eukaryota > Viridiplantae > Streptophyta > Magnoliopsida > Poales > Poaceae > Aegilops > Aegilops longissima. The sequence continues at coordinate 220,677,780 of CM038681.1, forward strand.
TTGTACCGCGCATACATCACTACGCACTCAAGATACCATGGGCATTGGCGGAAGCACATTACGGACAAGCCTGCAAGCATTCCCGTAATTTTTTTATCTATTTTCATTTTATTTCTCCCTTCACTATCTCTTAAAAACAGGTGACGAACAGGACAAACATCTAAAACTGACTCTATCAGAGTTCGGATCCGCGCACTCACCTAAGGGGCTACTTCCATCAAGGATTCCCCTCGCCGAGGACAGGCGGCGCAGACGTGTGATACGTCTCCAACGTATCTATAATTTTTGATTGCTCCATGCTACTTTATCTACTGTTTTAGGCTTTATTGGGCTTTATTTTCCACTTTTATATTAATTTTGGGACTGACCTATTAACCGGAGGCCTAGCCCAGAATTGCTGTTTTTTTTGCCTATTTCAGTATTTCGAAGAAAAGGAATATCAAACGGAGTCCAAACGGAATGAAACCTTCGGGAACGCGATTTTTTCACCGAACGTGATCCAGAGAACTTGGAGTGCAAGTCAAGAAGCAACCGGAGCCTCCACGAGATAGGAGGGCGCCCCCTATAGGGCGCGCCCGCCTGTCTTGTGGTGCCCTCGGGCGGCCACCGACGTACTTCTTCTTCCTATATATACCTACGTACCCCGAAAACATCCAGGGGCACCACGAAACACAATTTCCACCACCGTAACCTTCTGTATCCGCGAGATCCCATCTTGGAGCCTTCACCGGCACTCTGCCGGAGGGGGAATCAAGCACGGAGGGCCTCTACATCAACATCCTTGCCCCTCCGATGAGTTGTGAGTAGTTTACCATAGACCTACGGGTCCATAGTTATTAACTAGATGGCTTCTTCTCTCTTTTTGGATCTCAATACAATGTTCTCCCCCTCTCTTGTGGAGATCTATTCGATGTAATCTCTTTTTGTGGTGTGTTTGTCGAGATCCGATGAATTGTGGGTTTATGATCAAGTTTATCTATGAATAATATTTGAATCTTCTCTGAATTCTTTTATGTATGATTAAGTTATCTTTGCAAGTCTCTTCGAATTATCAGTTTGGTTTGGCCTACTAGATTGATCTTTCTTGCCATGGGAGAAGTGCTTAGCTTTGGGTTCAATCTTGCGGTGTCCTTACCCAGTGACAGAAAGGGTTGCAAGGCACGTATTGTATTGTTGCCATCGAGGATAACAAGATGGGGTTTATATCATATTGCATGAATTTATCCCTCTACATCATGTCATCTTGCTTAAATGCGTTACTTTGTTCTTATGAACTTAATACTCTAGATGCATGCTGGATAGCGGTCGATGTGTGGAGTAATAGTAGTAGATGCAGGCAGGAGTCGGTCTACTTGTTATGGACGTGATGCCTATATACATGATCATGCCTAGATAATCTCATAACTATGCACTTTTCTATCAATTGCTCGACAGTAATTTGTTCACCCACCGTAATACTTATACTATCTTGAGAGAAGCCACTAGTGAAACCTATGGCCCCCGGGTCTATCTCTTATCATATTTGTTTCCAATCTACTTTTATTCGCATCTTTACTTTTTGCATCTATATTATAAAATACCAAAAATATATTTATCTTACCATACTATCTTTATTAGATCTCACTTTACATGAAGTGGCCGTGAAGGATTGACAACCCCTTTATTGCGTTGGTTGCGAGTTCTCGGTTGTTTGTATAGGTGCGTGGGACTTTTGAGGAGCCTCCTACTAGATTGATACCTTGGTTCTCAAAACTGAGGGAAATACTTACGCTACACTTTGCTGCATCACCCTCTCCTCTTGAGGAAAACCAGCATAAGCTCAAGGCGTAGGAAGAAGGATTTACGCACCGTTGCGGAGAGGTCTTCGCTCAAGTCAAGACATACCAAGTACCCATCACAAACCTATCTCCCTCGGATTTACATTATTTGCCATTTGCCTCTCGTTTTCCTCTCCCCCACTTCACCCTTGCTGTTTTATTTGCCCTCTCTTTCCCAATCTCCTCCCCTCTCTTTTTTTTGCTCGTCATTTTTCTGTTTGCTTGTGTGTCGGATTACTTGTTGCCATGGCCCAAGATAATACCAAATTGTGTGATTTCTCGAATACGAACAATAATGATTTCCTTATTACTCCGATTGCTCCTCTTAATAATGATGAGTCTTGTGAAATCAATACCGCTTTGCTAAATCTTGTTATGAAAGATCAATTCCCGGCCTTCCTAGCGAAGATGCCGCTACTCATCTAAAGAACTAAGTTGATTTGTGTGATATGCAAAAGAAGAAAGATACGGATAACAATGTTGTCAAACTGAAGTTATTTCCATTTTCACTTAGAGATCGCGCTAAAGTTTGGTCTTCGTCTTTGCCTAAAAATAGTATCGATTCTTGGAACAAGTGCAAGATGCTTTTATCTCTAAGTATTTTGCTCCCACTAAGATCATCACTCTTATGAACGATATTATGGATTTTAAACAACTTGATCATGAGCATGTTGCCCAATCTTGGGAAAGAATGAAATTGATGCTTCGCAATTGCCCTACTCATGGTTTGAACTTATGGATGATCATACAAATTTTTTATGCCGGTTTAAACTTTACTTCTAGAAATCTCTTAGATTCGGCCGCGGGAGGCACCTTTTTGGAAATCACATTAGGAGATGCTACAAAATTACTTGATAATATTTTGGCTAATTATTCTCAATGGCACACCGAAAGATCTTCTAGTAAAAAAGTGCATGCTATAGAAGAAATCAATGTTTTGAGTGGAAAGATGGATGAACTTATGAAGATGCTTGCTACTAAAAATACTCCTCTTGATCCCAATGATATGCCTTTGTCTTCCTTGATTGAGAATAATAATGAATCTATGGATGTGAATTTTGTTGGTAGGAGTAGTTTTGGAAACAATGCTTACAGAGGAAGTTTTAATGCTAGACCGTTCCCTAGTAATCCCTCTAATAATTATGGAAATTCCTACAATAATTCTTATGGTAATTTTAATAAGATGCCCTCTGATTTTGAGAATAGCGTGAAAGAATTTATGATCTCTCAAAAGAATTTTAATGCTATGCTTGAAGAAAAATTGCTCAAAGTTGATGATTTGGCTAGGAACGTTGATAGACTTTTGCTTGATGTTAATTCTCTTAAACTTGGATCTTCTTCTCCTAAGCATGATATCAATGAGTCTCTCAAAGTAATGATAATTTCCATTGATGAGTGCAAGGAAAGAACCGCTAGATTGCGTGCTAAGAAAGAAAGCTTTATAAAAGCGTGTTCGTCTAGTTTCTGTGAAAATAATGATGAGGATCTTAAAGTTATTGATGCATCTCCAATTAGATCTATGTTTTGCAATATGAACTTTGATGATTATGGGACTGATGATGAATCAACTTTGCCTAGAAGGCGTCCCAAGAATTCAGAATCTTTAGATCTTGATGTTAAATTTGGTAATAGTGAGATTAGAGAATCCTCAACTTCTAATAATGTTGAACCCACTATCTCGGATTTCAAGGAATGTAATTATGATAATTGCTCTTTTTAAAAGGTTGTATTTCCTTGTTGCAAGCCGTTGTTAATTCTCCTCATGCTTATAGTCAAAATAAAGCTTTTACCAAGCATATTGTTGATACCTTGATGCAATCTTATGATGAGAAACTTAACTTGGAAGTTTCTATACCTAGAAAACTTAATGATGAGTGGGAACCTACTATAAAGATTAGAATTAAAGATTATGAGTGTTTTGCTTTGTGTGATTTGGGTGCTAGTGTTTCCACGATTCCGAAAACTTTATGTGATATTCTAGGTTTCCATGATCTTGATGATTGCTCGTTAAATTTGCACCTTGCGGATTCCACCATTAAAAAGCCTATGGGAAGGATCAATGATGTTCTTATCGTTGCAAATAGAAATTTGGTGCCCGTAGATTTTATAGTTCTTGATATAGATTGCAATCTTTCATGTCCTATTATTCTTGGTAGACCTTTCCTTAGAACGATTGGTGCGATTATTGATATGAAGGAAGGGAATATTAGATTCCAATTTCCCTTAAAGAAAGGCATGGAGCACTTTCCAATAAAGAAAGTTAAATTACCTTATGAATCTATCATGCGTGCTACTTATGAGTTTAGTGCCAAAGATGGCACTCGTTAGATCTATCCTCGCTTTTATGCCTAGCTAGGGGCGTTAAACGATAGCGCTAATTGGGAGGCAACCCAATGTTTTTTGTTTTTGTTTCTGTTTAGGAATAAATAATCCATCTACCTTCTGTTTAGATGAGGTTTTATCTTTTAATTAGTGTTTGTGCCAAGTTAAACCTATTGGATCTTCTTGGGTGATAGTTATTTGATCTTGCTGTAATTTCCAGAAACTTTGCGCTCAGTGCCCGAATTGTTAAAAATCACCAGAACGTGATAAAATAGTGATTCCAATTGCTGCTGATCAATAAAAAAATTGTCTAGGACTTAGAAGTTTGGTCGATTTTTTGGAGTTCCAGAAGTTTGCGTTAGTTACAGATTACTACAGACTGTTCTGTTTTTGACAGATTCTGTTTTTCATGTGTTGTTTGCTTATTTTGATGAATCTATGGCTAGTAAAATAGTTTATAATCCATAGAGAAGTTGGAATACAGTAGTTTTAATACCAATATAAATAAAGAATGAGTTCATTACAGTACCTTAAAGTAGTCTTTTGTTTTCTTTCTCTAACGGAGCTCACGAGATTTCTATTGAGTTTTGTGTTGTGAAGTTTTCAAGTTTTGGGTAAAGCTTTTATGGACTATGGAATAAAGGGTGGCAAGAGCCTAAGCTTGGGGATGCCCATGGCACCCCAAGATATTCAAGAATAGCCAAAATCCTAAGCTTGGGGATGCCCCGGGAAGGTATCCCCTCTTTCTTCTTCGTTCATAGGTAACTTTACTTGGGGCTATATTTTTATTCACCACATGATAAGTGTTTTGCTTGGAGCGTCGTGTGTTATATTAGTCTTTGCTTTTTAGTTTATCACAATCATCCTTTCTGTACACACCTTTTGAGAGAGCCATACATGAATTGGAATTTGATAGAATACTCTATGTGCTTCACTTATATCTTTTGAGCTTGATAGTTTTGCTCATAGTGCTTCACTTATATCTTTTGAGCGTGATAATTTTTGCTCTAGTGCTTCACTTAGATCTTTTAGAGCACGGTGGTATATTTGTTTTAAAGAAACTATTGATCTCTCATGCTTCACTTAGATTATTTTTACAGTCGTTAATAGCATGGTAATTTGCTTAAATATTAATATACTTGGTATTCAAGATATGTAAAACTTTCTTTTGAGTGCGTTGAATACTAAGAAAAGCTTGATGCTTGATAATTGTTTTGAGATATGAAGATGGTGATATTAGAGTCATGCTAGTTGACTAGTTGTGAATTTAAAGAATACTTGTGCTGAAGTTTGTGATTCCCGTAGCATGCACGTATGGTGAACCGTTATGTGATGAACTCGGAGCATGATTTATTTATTGATTGTCTTCCTTATGAGTGGCAGTCGGGGACGAGCGATGGTCTTTTCCTACCAATCTATCCCCCTAGGAGCATGCGTGTAATACTTTGCTTTGATAACTTCTAGATTTTTGCAATAAGTATATGAGTTCTTTATGACTAATGTTGAGTCCATGGATGATACACACTTTTTCCCATCCTTCCACCATTGCTAGCCTCTCTAATACCGCACACTTTTCGCCGGTATCATACACCCACCATATATCTTCATCAAAACAGCCACCATACCTACCTATTATGGCATTTCCATAGCCATTCCCAGATATATTGCCATGCAACTTTCCACCGTTCCGTTTATTATGACACGCTCCATCATTGTCATATTGCTAGCATGATCATGTAGTTGACATAGTATTTGTGGCAAAGCCACCGTTCATAATTCTTTCATACATGTCACTCTTGATTCATTGCATATCCCGGTACACCGCCGGAGGCATTCATATAGAGTCATATTTTGTTCTAAGTATCGAGTTGTAATTCTTGAGTTATAAGTAAATAAAAGTGTGATGATCATCATTATTAGAGCATTGTCCCAGTGAGGAAAGGATGATGGAGACTATGATTCCCCCACAAGTCGGGATGAGACTCCGGACGAAAAGTAAAATAAAAGGAAAAAAAAGAGGCCATAAAAAAAGAGAAAAGGCCCAAAGAAAAAAATAAAAAAATAAAAATGAGAGAATAAGAGAGAAGGGGCAATGTTACTATCCTTTTACGACACTTGTGCTTCAAAGTAGCACCAAGATCTTCATGATAGAGAGTCTCTCATTTTGTCACTTTCATATACTAGTGGGAATTTTTCATTATAGAACTTGGCTTGTATATTCCAATGATGGGCTTCCTCAAATGCCCTAGGTCTTCGTGAGCAAGCGAGTTGGATGCACACCCACTTAGTTTCTTTTGTTGAGCTTTCATATACTTATAGCTCTAGTGCATCCGTTGCATGGCAATCCCTACTCACTCACATTGATATCTATTGATAGGCATCTCCATAGCCCGTTGATACGCCTAGTTGATGTGAGACTATCTTCTCCCTTTTTGTCTTCTCCACAACCACCATTCTATTCCACATATAGTGCTGTATCCATGGCTCACGCTCATGTATTGCGTGAAGATTGAAAAAGTTATGAAAATGTTAAAGTATGAAACAATTGCTTGGCTTGTCATCGGGGTTGTGCATGATTAAAATATTTTGTGTGGGGAAGATGGAGCATATCCAGACTATATGATTTTGTAGGGATAACTTTATTTGGCCATGTTATTTTGAGAAGACATAATTGCTTAGTTAGTATACTTGAAGTATTATTATTTTTATGTCAATATGAACTTTTGTCTTGAATCTTTCGGATCTGAATATTCATACCACAACTAAGAAGATTTACCTTGAAATTATGCCAAAGTATCACTCCACATCAAAAATTCTCTTTTTATCATTTACCTACTCGAGGACGAGTAGGAATTAAGCTTGGGGATGCCTGATACGTCTCCAACGTATCTATAATTTTTGATTGCTCCATGCTACTTTATCTACTATTTTAGGCTTTATTGGGCTTTATTTTCCACTTTTATATTAATTTTGGGACTAACCTATTAACCGGAGGCCCAGCCCAGAATTGATGTTTTTTTTTGCCTATTTCAGTATTTCAAAGAAAAGGAATATCAAACGCAGTCCAAACGGAATGAAACCTTCGGGAACGCGATTTTTTCACCGAACGTGATCCAGAGAACTTGGAGTGCAAGTCAAGAAGCAACCGGAGCCTCCACGAGATAGGAGGGCGCCCCCCTATAGGGCGCGCCCGCCTGTCTTGTGGTGCCCTCGGGCGGCCACCGACGTACTTCTTCTTCCTATATATACCTCGTGCCCGAAAACATCCAGGGCACCACGAAACACAATTTCCACCACCGTAACCTACAGATCCATGAGATCCCATCTTGGAGCCTTGCAGGCACTCTGCGGGAGGGAATCAAGCACGAGGGCCTCTACATCAACATCCTTGCCCCTCCGATGAGTTGTGAGTAGTTTACCATAGACCTCACGGGTCCATAGTTATTAACTAGATGGCTTCTTCTCTCTTTTGGATCTCAATACAATGTTCTCCCCCTCTCTTGTGGAGATCTATTCGATGTAATCTCTTTTTGTGGTGTGTTTGTCGAGATCCGATGAATTGTGGGTTTATGATCAAGTTTATCTATGAATAATATTTGAATCTTCTCTGAATTCTTTTATGTATGATTAAGTTATCTTTGCAAGTCTCTTCGAATTATCAGTTTGGTTTGGCCTACTAGATTGATCTTTCTTGCCATGGGAGAAGTGCTTAGCTTTGGGTTCAATCTTGCAGTGTCCTTACCCAGTGACAGAAAAGGGTTGCAAGGCACGTATTGTATTGTTGCCATCGAGGATAAAAAGATGGGTTTTATATCATATTGCATGAATTTATCCCTCTACATCATGTCATCTTGCTTAATGCGTTACTTTGTTCTTATGAACTTAATACTCTAGATGCATCTTGGATAGCGGTAGATGTGTGGAGTAATAGTAGTAGATGCGAGGCAGAGTCGGTCTACTTGTTATGGACGTGATGCCTATATACATGATCATGCCTAGATAATCTCATAACTATGCACTTTTCTATCAATTGCTCGACATAATTTGTTCACCCACCGTAATACTTATGCTATCTTGAGAGAAGCCACTAGTGAAACCTATGGCCCCGGTCTATCTCTTATCATATTTGTTTCCAATCTACTTTTATTTGCATCTTTACTTTTTGCATCTATATTATAAAATACCAAAAATATATTTATCTTACCATACTATCTTTATTAGATCTCACTTTCGCAAGTGGCCGTGAAGGGATTGCCAACCCCTTTATTGCGTTGGTTGCGAGTTCTCAGTTTGTTTGTATAGGTGCGTGGGACTTTTGAGGAGCCTCCTACTGGATTGATACCTTGGTTCTCAAAACTGAGGGAAATACTTACGCTACACTTTGCTGCATCACCCTCTCCTCTTCGAGGAAAACCAACGCAAGCTCAAGATGTAGCAACGTGCAACTGGAGGTCCAAAATAACTTGTTGTAGACCGCCCTCTTTATTTCGAGCTTGTACTATGCCACTTCCTCCGCCTTCGACCCCGAGCATGTCAAATAGCCGGGGTTGTGGTCTTTATATATATATATATAAAGTAATCATTGGCATATCACTCAGGTCCCAGTAAACAGTATCCGGATTAATCATCTGTGTTGTTCCGCCAATGAATATGTCTCCCGTGGTTGTTTCACAGATATACCTTGGCATAACCCGCCAGGGGCTCGGTATGGGAACAAATGAGTTGCCAACAAAAGTCCGAACAGCTCTATAGTGTACTTCGGTGTCGCAAGTTTGGCCTTATATGCATCAGATCTGAGTCATTGTCTTGGATCAATAGTTGGGTTACCCGGCTCCTGTGCTTGCTACCCTATGTTCCGCTCCATCGGCTAGGGTAGTAAAACGAGAACTACTACGATTGTGCTTCCGGTTCATCTGGTCAAGTACCTCAGTAGAGAAAGCCGATAACTGACTGTCATGATGCGGCGAGAGCTGGTCAACCACTTGATGACTTATTGGAATCTTTAGCGATTCTCCGTGTCACACGAGGGATCTTTTTCAGATCAAACATGTAAAGCATTGTATTATGATACGCCGCGTACATACCAGGGGCTATGTCGTAGTCCCACCATAAAACTCCTATGGCTAAGTGAAAGTGTTAACGCCCTATAGTCTGATTGCCTGGTTCACCGCATTATCACCTCCTTCATGGACCAAGAGTTGGATAAAGAGTGATTAAATGCTTTACCGAACACCCCCGTACTTCCTACGACGGGGCTGAAGCCGACGACTGGAAAACTTTCAGATTATATTAAAACGGCCGCACAGGAGGAATACAAGCTTTCGAGCAAAATATAAAAATAGATTAACTATAAAATTGTCTTTTACAATTCTCATACACCTCACTCGAACATTATGTCTTTCGAGCACTGACCCTCTATCAAGCGGGCGCCTCTAGGACGTCTTCAAAATAATGCTCCGGTTCAGGACGGTCCTTACCCTTGGGTGGACTCCTCGCCGCAACATCCATGGCCTTCCTCTTCCCTTAGAATGTCTTGACTCGGGCAAAATCCATCCGTGCACCCTCAATGCACGCCCACCGCTTCACATCATCGATACGCGGCACCGCGTCAACAAGCCTTTGCACCAAACCGAAGTAGCTATCCGGAACAGGCTCTGCTGGCCACAACCGGATTATGACGTTCTTCATGGCAGCGCCGGATATCCTATGAAGTTCGGCCCATTGGGACATCTGTTCATTCAGCAACAGAGGGCGCTTTGATGCGCCAAACTGTGACCAGAAAAGCTTCTCCGTTGCGTACCCATCTCGTGCTTGGTAATACTGTGCTGCATCGGAAGAACTCTTCGGCAAGTCTAAAAACTCGTCCGGAGAACTCCACACTCGGTTAAGCTGAGCATAGTTCGGATCCCCGAACTTAGTTTGCAGCAAAAAGGCTTACCAGCCGCAATCTCCCTAGCTTGCCGGATCTTCTCACAGGCTGCTCTCGATTCCGACCGCGCTTCTCTCGCCTCTTTTAAGCACTTGTCCAGTTTAGCCGTTTTGGCTTCATTCTCCTTCTCCAGAAATTCACAACGGCTGGAAGCATTTTTCAGCTCGAGCGCCATCATGGATACTTTCTCCACGTCTTGGCGCCATGCAGCTTGTTCGCCTTTTAACTCAACCGCTACCTTTTCGGCAGCAACATTGCTACACCGTGCCTACTCCTTGGCTCGGGCAAGCCCCGCTCGAAGAACTTCAACGGCGGTAGCACCATCTGCAGCCATGGATATTCCAGCATATAAATTTTAGCATCATGCTTATAGCACAGAAATGTATGGGGATTGCCCTGAATACATACCTTGCGACTCGTCAAGACGCATATTGATTAACGCAAGATCGTCCCTTGCTACATCAAGCTTCCGTTGCAGCTAAGCAATATTCATAGTCTGGGAAGTAGCCAAGGGGGAAGCAGCCTGTGATCAAGTTCATCAGGTTAGTCCTCGAATGATTCTTTTCGATCCTCCATTCGCTTCCCAATGGAAGCCAACCCGAGTCTCAGGGGTTACTACCTATACATAGGTGCATCTTTGCAAATAAAACATAGCTGAAAACATTATATCACAAACCTCGAAGCCTCTTAGCAGGCTCATGAAGGCTTCATTTAATCCGCTCTCCACGGACAAAATCTTCTCAACCACTGTACCCATCAAGGTACGCTGTTCCCCCGAGACAGATGCGTTTCGCAACATGTCCTGCAATATGTCCGGAGCCGCTGGGTCTTCAGAAGCCGCACTAGGAGCACAGACATCCTTTGAAGGAATTCGTTCACCCATCTCCGGAATCATCGTCGGCTGCAAGCCAGACAGTCTAGGGCCTTTATTATTGGCCCCAGAATCCCAAACGGTCGGAGGTCCACCTTCGGGTACCGCCTCTTTCATCCCCTGCATAGCTTGTTGAGCACGAAAAACCCTCCGCGATGACACTTCGGAGTCTTCCACCTTATTGGGCGAGGAGGTCGGGGGAGGCATCTCGTTTTCCATCATTTCTGGGACGAGACCTCCCAAAGAAGAGGATTGCCCAGAAAAACTCTGTGCTGACCTGTAGAAATGCACGGACACGTTACGTATATCTTTGGTAATGGCAAAGGAGCGGGACACTATCAAAGCACCCCGGATTCACTCACGGTTTGGTTGAGGACTTGTCCCCACGTTGGAGCTGTTCAACGGTGTCGCCTTCCAAACCCAATATGCTCGACGGTGACATCTTGCCCCTCTTGGGAGACCAGCCCTCCCATCCTTCGGAGGCGGCCCTTTTCCTCCTGCTCGGAGAAGGGATACTGGCTCCTCTCTCGCCTCCGTCTTCAGGCGAGGAAAGCTCGATTACTCCAAACTCAGTATCCGACTTACCTCCGGAACAAAGGTCATCCCGGGTCTTTTCATTCTCCTCTTTGCCCTCCCTTGCCGGCGCCTGGTATGGTGCCGAGGCCAGCATCCTTGTTAACACAGGATCAGCTGCGTCTTCGGGAAGGGGAGCCTGACACCTAATCCGTTCCACTTTCTTTATCCAGCCCTGAAAAAGGATGGTTCGGTCAGTGTCTTACCACTGGGTATCTGATTATGAGGTGTTCGGCGAACGGGCACTTACCGGGTGTCCGGATGGTTCTGATCTAGGCCGATATCTTCGGTGGTGTCCGCCATTGCTTCGTTTCCCGAAGAATAATCTCCACATTCCTTCGTGCGTAGTGCCGAAGAAGTGCTGAAGAGTCCGCGACCCTTCTGGATTAAAATCCCACAGGTGGAGAGGCCGTCGCTGGCACGGTAGGGTCCGACGGACTAGCATTACTTGAACAACATTGACGATATTGATGTCCCTCTCAATGAGGCTTCGGATGCGACTTTGCAGAGCCCGCACCTCGTCCGTTGATCCCCAGTCCAACTGAGGGAGTCCCGGATTAGGTGGTGTCCGGATAGCCGGACTATAGCCTTTGGCCGGACTCCTGGACTATGAAGATACAAGATTGAAGACTTCGTCCCGTGTCCAGATGGGACTTTCCTTGGCGTGGAAGGCAAGCTTGGCGATACGGATATGTAATCTCCTACCATTGTAACCGACTCTGTGTAACCCTAACCCTCTTGGTGTCTATATAAACCGGAGGGTTTTAGTCCGTAGGATCGAACAACAATCATACCATAGGCTAGCTTCTAGGGTTTAGCCTCTCGATCTCATGGTAGATCTACTCTTGTACTACCCATATCATCGATATTAATCAAGCGGGGAGTAGGGTTTTACCTCCATCGAGAGGGCCCAACCTGGGTAAAACATCGTGTCCCTTGTCTCCTGTTACCATCCGCCTAGACGCACAGCCGGGACCCCCTACCCGAGATCCGTCGGTTTGACAATCGACATTGGTGCTTTCATTGAGAGTTCCTCTGTGTCGTCATCTTTAGGCCCGATGGCTCCTTCGATCATCAACAGTGACGCGGTCCAGGGTGAGACTTTTCTCCCCGGACAGATCTTCGTATTCGGCGGCTTTGCACTGCGGGCCAATTCACTTGGCCATCTGGAGCAGATCAAAAGCTACGCCCCTGGCCATCAGGTCAGATTTGGGAGTTTGAACTACACGGCCCGACATCCGCAGAGACTTGATCTTCGACGGATTCGAGCCACAGCCAAGCATGCCGCACTGTCTCGATGGGCACGATCTAGCTCTGCCGCCGAACAGTGCCCTGGAGGCCGCACCAGTGTCCGCTCTGACCCTTAGCTCGGAGCCGACTTCGCCGATCGAGGACGAGTGGCTGGACACCGCCTCGGGGGCTGCAATCTCTACGATGATTGAGCCGAACACCATCCCTGTCCTTTGCGAAGCTCATGACTCCAAGGTGCCGGACTCCTATCCGGACTCCGAACCTTCCTCGCCCCTGCCAATCGAATCCGATTGGGCGCCGGTTATGGAGTTCAGTTCCGCGGACCTCTTTCAGCACTTGCCCTTTGGCGACATCCTGAACTCACTGAAGTCTCTCTCTTTATCAGGAGAGCCCTGGCCGGACTATGGTCAGGAATGTTGGGATGTGGACGACGAAGAAATTCAATGCCCACCCACCACCCACTTTGTAGCCACTGTCGATGATTTAACCGACATGCTCGACTTTGACTCCGAAAACATCGACGGTATGGACGATGATGCCGAAGACGAACAAGAACCAGCACCTACAGGGCACTGGAAGGCCACCTCATCATACGGCATATACATGGTGGACATCCCAAAAGATGGAAATGGCGATGGAATAGCAGAGGATGACCCCTCCAAGAAACAGCCTAAGCGCTGGCGTCAGCGGCGCCGCTCTAAATCCCGCCATAGCAAAAACGGTGATTCCGACACGGGAGATAATAACACCCCGGACAGCACCGAAGACAACCTCCTCCAGCAGGATTCAGCACAGGAGGATGGAGAAGCCAGCCCTCATGATAGAGCGGCAGACAGAGAGGTAGAGGACGATAATTATATGCCTCCCTCCGAAGATGAGGCAAGCCTCGACGACGACGAATTTGTCGTGCCTGAGGATCCCGTCGAACAAGAGCGTTTCGAACGCAGGCTTATGGCCACGGCAAGCAGCCTCAAGAAAAAGCAGCAACATCTTAAAGCTGACCAAGACTTGCTAGCTGACAGATGGACTGAAGTCCTTGCAACCAAAGAGTATGAACTCGAACGCCCCTCCAAGAGCTACCCAAAACGCAGGCTGCTACCCCGATTAGAGGAGGAAGCACCCAAACCTACATCACCAGCGCATGACGCGGCCGACCGGCCACCTCGTGGCCGCGACAGAGAGGCCTCTAGGCCCTCCACTCAAGCCGCACCCCGACGTCGCTCGAAAAGTACCAAGGCACGGGGAAATGCGCCAGACCAGCGATACATATTGGAGGACAAGGTAAGGCAAACAAGATCGATCTACGGATCGCGTGGGCACCCCACGACACGTGATGATAACCGTCACGCCGGATACAGCAATTCCGGCCGGGCCAAACACAGTAGACAAAGCTCATTTGAGCTGCGTCGTGATATAGCCCAATACAGAGGCGCCGCACACCCACTATGCTTCACAGACGAAGTGATGGATCGTCAAATTGCTGAGGGTTTCAAACCCGTAAACATCGAATCATACGATGGCACAACAGATCCTGCGGTTTGGATCGAGGACTATCTCCTTCATATCCACATGGCCCGCGGTGATGATCTACACGCCATCAAATACCTCCCACTCAAGCTTAAAGGACCAGCTCGGCATTGGCTTAACAGCTTGCCAGCAAAGTTAATTGGTTTTTGGGAAGACCTGGAAGCCGCATTCCTTGATAACTTCCAGCGCACATATGTGCGACCACCAGACGCCGATGACCTCAGCCACATAATTCAGCAGCCAGAAGAATCGGCCAGACAATTCTGGACACGGTTCCTAACCAAGAAAAATCAAATCGTTGACTGTCCGGATGCAGAGGCCCTTGCAGCCTTCAAACATAACATCCGTGACGAGTGGCTTGCCCGGCACCTAGGACAGGAAAAGCCAAAATCCATGGCAACCCTCACAACACTCATGACCCGCTTTTGCGCGGGAGAGGACAGCTGGCTAGCTCGTAGTAACAACTTGACCAAAAACCCTGGTAATTCGGATACCGAGGACAGCAATGGCAGGTCGCGTCGCAACAAACACAAGCGCCGCGTGCTTAGCGATAATGCCGAGGATACGGCGGTCAATGCCGGATTCGAGGCTCTAAACCCGTCGTGGAAAAAGCCGTTCAAAAGAAATACTCAGGCCCGTCCCAATTTGGACCGAATACTCGATCGCTCGTGCGGATACGGCACCCCGAAAACCAGCCAACCACACCAACAGGGATTGTTGGGTGTTCAAGCGAGCATGTAGGCGTTACGGGAACGGGGTCCCAGACTTGCTCGCTGCGGCCCGCGGCGTGGCTCAAAGGGGGACCAAAGACGGCCCATCTTCATCAACACAAGCTCAAGACCCTCGCGAGGGGCCAAGCCTCATGGGCGGACGACGAGGAGCTTCCTCGAGCACGACCTCATCAGGATGGCTCACGAGGAGGCGGAGAGATCAAGGCGGGGTACCTCACGAGGTGCCCATGACGCAAGCCATGACGACCAAGGGCGCCAGGCAGGCGCCAGCCCGCGTAGTGTCCTCCCTTCCTCTTTGGTGCAAAGGGAGCAAGCGCATGCGAGAGCATCAAGCAAAGGCATCCATTTCGGTGCAACAAGACCAGGACTGTCGCAACGGCAAGAAGGAAGTCATTGTGGAGCCCAAGCAGGCGTCACCACCAGAGCCTTTGGCAGGCGAGGACCAACTTTAGTCAGGATAAGTGTACCAGATGTTCCCCTTCAAAATGGCCAATTGTTGGCGCCCTTCCCGCTCAATATTTGGGAAGAGGCCCAGGGCCCCTGCCTATAAATTGGACTAGCCACCCACAGGATAGAGGCATCTCAGATTGATCGAGTAGCATCCAAAGGAGACAGAGAAAGGCGACTTAACTCCTCCAAGCAGTTCATCGCGCCAGCCAAGAACAGACCCTCGCGAGGCTGTTCTTCCTTGTATTGTTCATCACCATCAGCCGAAGAGGCAATCCACCACACCACAAACTAGAGTAGGGTATTACACCACAATGGTGGCCCGAACTAGTATAAACCTTGTGTCTCTTATGCTGTTCTTTTCATAGCTTAGATCCTAGCGAGGCAGCGGGGTGCAGGTAGGTAGAGGGTGAGATCTCCGCGCGCACCCCAGTGTTCGAACCTAGAGGGTCTGCCGGAACCCGAAATCCGACATTTGGCGCGCCAGGTAGGATCCACCTTCGCCGCTTCGTCCGTCGATCGTCATCATCATGTCCGCGACCAGCGGCAACCCTGATCCCCGGGCGGCTTGGCCCGCCCACGCAGAGCCGCCGCCCAGGCGACCCCATGCCCTGTGCAGCTCGAGGTCCGCAGGGCGCTGCGGGTCATGGGCGACGCGGACAGGCGACGACATCTCTCACGCCCTGCAGCGCGCGCGTCAGCAGCGAGGGCCTCCAACCATGCCGCGGCCACGACGCCGTACACCCGCCGGGAGCAGGCGAACTCAAGGGCCGCGCTCACGGTGGCCCGAGAGCTACTGCAGTGCAGGCTGCTGGAGGGCGGCCGCGACGTGTTGCTAGAGCGGGTGGCAGAGCTCCTGGGCTTTGCCGCCTCGGCGGCTCATCCCTTCTGCACCCAACTCCCACCTCAGGTCTAGGGCGGCCCATGCGGAAGCTCCACACGCGCCCGCGGGCTCCTAGGCTACTCCAACACCAGCGAAGCTGTCAGCACCGGGCCAGCGATAGCGCTGCCTCCGCCCCCGGCCAGCGAAGAAGGACTCGTCGCGACCCACGGCCCCAGTGGGCCGCCACGCTACCACCCCCAGGTGGGCGCCTCAAGCAGAGCTACGTGGCACGCGGAGCACTATGGCGCGGCCTTCGGGATGACGGCCCCAGAAGAATACGTGCCCCACATGATGGATCAAGGGCACGCGCATGAGGGCGAACAAGGCTCGCTCCTCGGGCCAAGCTGGGGGGACGAGGTGCCAGAAGCTGAGCTCTTCCAGGAGCCCCGGGAAGGCCCCGCCGGCCACGCGGGAAGCGACGATTATCGGGTACCGCTAATTCCTCAGGAGCAGGCGTACGCTAATCATGGATCGCAGGAGGTGTAGGTCACCACAGCAAGCGGCTGCCCCGCTCCCGTAGTTTCCTACCCCTCAGGAGGAGGGCGTCGGGGGCTGCAGGAGAGGGGCTGAGATCCGGCATCACCACCGCGGCGTTCGGATCAAGGCGTCCTCAGGAGGTAGGCCCTCTGCTGGGGAGGTGCCTCAGGGCCTGCCCCTGGCGGAGGACCCGTGGTCGTCGGGGGAACCGCTGGCGACCGCTCTACCCCATCGGCGGCGTCCTGGTTTTCGGCCGTCGTTGATGGCACTAGAGTGTGGCGCAAGGCGGGGCCCTCGTCTGGCGATATGAAGCAAGGACGGTACCTGTGAAGAAGGCACAGTGCCTATGAAGCTCGCCGCCCCGTGACACTCTCACGTAATAATGAGTGGGGCTGTACACGCCCCGGAGTCTCAGGGGTGCCGGCCTCAGGCCCTGGGGCTCCCTCCCACGCCCAGTGGCAGCACTTAGCTCCGCGCTGGTGAGAAGACGTCCAAGACTAGACTAGGTGCCGGACGCGGCCTTTTTTCTGCTTTCATTGCTTTTCCCTTGGTTGTCACTTTCCCCCGTTGGATTTAAGTTGGATTCGAGCTTGAGATTTGTGTGTGTTTGGGGAAGGGGTGCTTAGTCTCGTTCGAGCAATCTCTCGCGTTCCGGTTACCACTTTGCCTCAGCTGCCTCCCCTCGTGAGCCCCTCGCGAGCCGGGTTGGGCCTAGCTTGCGTGCAGCCCAGACTGCCGCCGCCGCGTCCTCTCAGGAGGCTTTTACTGCAGATCCTACGAGTTCGATCAGGAGACACTCGAGGCATCACAACCCTCCACAGGCTATCTCAGGGCCCGCACGGAACGAAGGTAAACTAGCCAGCCACTTGGCGCAGGCGTACGGGTGATATAACATCTACTAATACGCTGAACACAAGTTTTGCATGAGGGGCTCCCCCTCCCAAAATGCTCTTACAATCATTAGGGCAAAACCTGAGCTCTATTCGTGCAGGGTAAGGAAACAGGAATGATGCGCGGTCAGTCGGATAAATCCCCCAATGCATCCTTAGGGGCACCTCCCGAACTATCGCTGGCGTCGCTGGCCTCGCCATCGCTCTCTGCGTTGCCATCAGCGGCGTCAGGGCCGTTCACCACGCCGCCTTCATCAGCAGCCACGATCACGCCGTCGTTATCTGAAGTGAAGTCCCTGACGAGAGCATCCACGTTGTCTTCCACCCAGTGCGCCAGGTCGTCTCGGACGGCCTGAGGTATTGGGGCGATGGCGGCGTCGAAGTCGAAGTGGGGGTCCATATTTCGGAGATGGCTGAAGACGCGAGAAAAGGCGCGCCCGAGCAGGGCACGACTCCTCTCCTCCACCAACCTGCCGGCTCTGACCGACCGCACCTCCAGCTGCGTCACCACATCGGTGAAGAACTGAAGGTTGCCGGTGTAGTTAACTGCGTGCGGCTCGCCAACGGCTGCCTCGCAGATGTTACCCAAGGTTGTGTTGGCTCTCTCTCAGAGCGTGGCGAGCATGGGGCCGTGCTCATGCTCCAGGACCCGCCGCTAGCTTATCTCGTCCGCGTTCTGCCGCGCGACGGCCTCAGCCTCGTCCACCCGTTGTCGGAGAAGAAGCACCTCGGCACGGGAGGTAGTTAACTCCTCTTGCGCCACCTCAAGGGCGGCCCGGGAAGCATCGGCCCGCCGCGTCACTTCCTCCAGCTTGGCCCTCAAGGCAGCGGTCCTACCTTCGGCCTCGGCCCGGATCAACCACAGCCTCTCCTCGAACTCGTGCTCAAGGTTCAAGCGCGCCGTCGCCACCCGACGTCCGACCTCCTCCAGGACACGGGCTTCCCGCGCAGCGACATCATCCTCCGCCTGCGTCACCAAGCGTTCCCTTGTCTCCAGGCGTTCATAATCGCGCGCGCGTTCGGCGGCTTCCAGCGTCAGTGCCTCCTCACGCCTCTGGAGCTCTGTTGGGTCGACTAGGGCCACCTTCATCAACACAAGGGCCGTCTCGCGCAGCTCCACCTACTGCTCCAGTGAGTGGCACCGGGCCAGGAGTTCCCGCGCCCGCTCTTCCGTCGCCTCTCGCCGCCGGTCAGCTTCCCGGGCCTCCTCGACAGCTCGAGAACGGACCTCCTGAGAGGCCGCCAGCGACGCCTTGGCCTCCTCATTGTCAAGATCACGCTGGTGGCGCGCGAGGGCAACAGCCGCCTTCAGCTCGCGCCCCTCTGCAGCAGCCAGCGCAGCCCTCGGCCTCGGGCGCGTCTTCGTCGTGCCAGCTCTTCACCAAGCAGGCTCACGCGTCGGCCGCCCTCCGAAGAAACCCTTGGCGAAGAGCGCGGCGCTCCTGGGCGCGCTCGAGTACGTCTTCCACACCATCATCCGCCCCAAGCAAGCGCCGGGGGCCGCGAATCAGCACTCCCCTCAGGCGGGGGCTGGGGCTGGCGCCACCCAAGGCGGCCCGCACGCCTCGCCGGAAGCCCGGCCTGGAGCCAGCCCATCCCCAAATGAAGAGCGCAGGGAGTACCTCAGCCGATCACAGTCCACGACCAGACGAGAAGCCCACGGCAGGCTGGCTATTCCACGAGAAGGCTCGCGAAGGAGGGTCGCGAGGCGTGCAGGGCCGCGATGCGCCTCAGGATGGTCCGTCTCTCCGACCGGCCTCACCACAAGGGCTCTTCTGCTCGGAGTGCTCAAAGACGGTGGAGAGGGCGGAGCCAAGGGGAACGGCTCCTCAGCCATCTCCGTGAGCTCGGCGGGAAGGGCCCTGTGGAGCGAGGATCAGTAAAAGCAACAGAAGGATCAGGAGCTAGGAAAGGGGAAGGCTTACTCATCGGTGGTGAAATACTTCCTGCGCTTCAGCAGGCGACAAGGGTAATCGTCACCCAGGGCCTCCCTTCTCTTCCGGAGGGCCTCAAAGTCCACGCGGAAGCGACCCAAGAGTTGAGCGCAGGGGTTAGCCTGCGATGAGGGAGAAGCGTCGAGGCGACCCGCGTCAGGGGCGTCTACCTGATGCGCGCCGCCGGTCACCTCACCAAGAAGAATAACTGGGGCCCCAGGGGCCTCAGCCGCGGGCGCTACGGGTAGCGGCTCACCACCCTCAGCCACGGCAGCACGAGCCTCAGGAGCTGCTCCCTCAAGAGAGCCGCTCGGCGCCGTCACCCCGGCGGGGGCCCCCTCGGCCTTCGGCGGCCCATGCCTCCCTACTCCGCCGCTTGAGGAAGGGCCGCCGCTGCCGACTGAAAGGGCGGCCACCGCCGCTGGGTTCTCGCGAGGCCCCCGGAGGCCAGCGGGGCGCAGCCCCCATTCGTCGAAGATGGGCATCTGATTCACAAAGTCGCCCCTGCTCGGGCAGAGGTACATCAAGGCCCCCCCCCTTGCCAGATGCTGCCGGGGGTGGGGTCCCCGGTCAAGACCAAGAGCACCTTCCTCAGCACTTCAGGCGTCAGGTCCTCTTCCTGGAGCCTCATACGATCCTCACGCCTACCAAGGCACACATTGGCCGAGTGGCGTTGGAGAGAACAACGCAGCATAGCAGAACTCCTTCACCACCTTGGCGCCACGTCCAAGCGCCCTCAAAACGCGGCGGCGCCCATTTAAAGCGAGCCGGGAACTCGTGAGCGTCTCCTGACCCCAGCCTGAATTGGGGACAGCAGGCGAAGATGGCTCTGACAGCAGGGGGCTGGGCACCCCTACGTCCATGTACAGCCATCGCTCGCGGAACCCGGGCACGGGTGGAGGAAGGCTGAAGTCGATCCCTGAAGCCGTTGTTTCAGGTGCAGCAATGAAGCTCACGCACCCCAAGCATTGGGTGGGGTCGACAAGGCGCAGGGAGAAGAAGTGGCGCAGCAAGGCAACTAAAGGAGGGATGCCCATCATTGCCTCACAAACAAAGGCGAAGACCGCAAGGAGAGTGATGGATTCGGGACCCAGATGCATCATATGGATCTGATAGCGGGAGAGCACATCGTTGAAGAAATCGGAAAAGGGGGGAACCAGTCCCGCCCACAGGGCGTCGGCAAAATAACGAACCTCAGTGATTATCCTGTCGATGGAGAAGTGAGACGCGGGCCAGGCCGTCGTCCTCCCGCCTTCGTTGAAGATGGTGGCCAAAGCCGAGCTGACATTGCCCAAGCCCTCTCGATTGAGTATGATCGATCGATCGACGGCGGGGGCCGCCGACGACAGCGAGCGAGGTGGAGGCATGGGTTTCTTCCCTCTTCCCTTCTTCGTCGGAGCCATGGAAACATGAGGGGGGGGGGAAGGTTCGAGATTGGATTGGAAGCGGAAGCTGGAGTTCGAGAGGAGAAAGAACAGGGGACAGTCGAGCAACGAGAAGGGGAGCGGCTGTGTGCGACTACGAGTCCGCCTAGCATGGCACAAAATAAGGAGGAATGGGGGAACAGTGCCGCCCACGTCCAATCAACCGCCACGCTGGCGCCTAAGGCCGCAGGCTTGTTAGGGCCCGCGGCGCTCAGACTTGCCCTTCGCTTCTTTGGTCGGCCAAGTCCGGCGCGCTTTGGGCCCGGGCTCTGTCGGCGCTTACGGGAACAGGGGTCCCAGACTTGCTCGCTGCTGCTGCTGGCGGGGGGCTCAAATGGGGGCCAAGACGCCCATCTTCATCAACACTAGCTCAAGACCCTCACGAGGGGCCAAGCCTCATGGGCGGACGACAGGAGCTTCCTGCAGCACGGCCTCATCAGGCTGGCTCGTGAGGAGGCGGAGATATCAAGGCGGGTACCTCACGAGGTGCCCATGACGCAAGCCATGATTTACCAAGGGCGCCAGAGGCGGGCGCCAGCCCATGCCAATGTCCTCCCTTCCTCTTTGGTGCAAAGGGAGCAAGCCCAGGTGAGAGCATCAAGCAAAGGCATCCATTTCGGTGCAACAAGACCAGGACCGTCGCAACGGCAAGAAGGAAGTCATTGTGGAGCCCAAGCAGGCGTCACCACAAGAGCCTTTGGTAGGCGAGGACCAACTTTAGTCAGGATAAGTGTACCAGATGTTCCCATTTCAAAATGGCCAATTGTCGGCGCCCTTCCCGCTCAATATTTGGGAAGAGGCCCAGGGCCCCTGCCTATAAATAGGACTAGCCACCCACAGGGTAGAGGCATCTCAGATTGATCGAGTAGCATCCAAAGGAGACAGAGAAAGGCGACTGAACTCCTCCAAGCAGTTCATCGCACCAGCCAAGAACAGACCCTCGCGAGGCTGTTCTTCCTTGTATTGTTCATCACCATCAGCCGAAGAGGCAATCCACCACACCACAAACTAGAGTAGGGTATTACACCACAATGGTGGCCCGAACTAGTATAAACCTTGTGTCTCTTGTGCTGTTCTTTTCATAGCATAGATCCTAGCGAGGCGGCGGGGTGCAGGTAGGTAGAGGGCGAGATCTCCGCGCGCACCCCAGTGTTCGAACCTAGAGGGTCTGCCAGAACCCGAAATCCGACAAGGCAGGCAAGTTAAATGCCGAAAACAACGACAAGGGGCTGCATAGCGATGATGAGGAGGAGCCCCGGCCGCCGAAAAATAGAGGACAGAAGGGCTTCCCCCCGCAAGTGCGGACGGTGAACATGATATACGCAACCCACATACCCAAAAGGGAGCGGAAGCGTGCACTAAGGGACGTATATGCGGTGGAGCCACTCGGCCCAAAGTTCAACCCGTGGTCCTCCTGACCAATCACTTTTGATCGAAGGGACCACCCCACTAGCATCCGCCACGGCGGATTCGCCGCATTGGTTCTTGACCCAATCATTGACGGATTTCACCTCACTAGAGTCCTGATGGACGGTGGTAGCAGCCTGCACCTGCTTTATCAGGATACAGTGCGCAAATGGGCATAGACCCCTCGAGGATTAAAACCACAAAGACGACCTTTAAAGGCGTCATACCAGGTGTAGAGGCCAACTGTACAGGCTCAGTTACACTCGAAGTGGTCTTCGGATCCCCGGATAACTTCCGAAGCGAGGAATTAATCTTCGACATAGTTCCATCCGCAGCGGCTATCACGCACTGCTCGGACAAACCGCATTTGCAAAGTTCAATGCGGTGCCGCACTACGCATACCTCAAGCTCAAGATGCCAGGCCCTCGAGGAGTAATCACGGTCAATGGAAACACCGAACGCTCTCTCCGAACGGAAGAGCATACGGCGGCCCTCGCGGCGGAAGTACAAAGCAGCCTCTCAAGGCAATTCTCGAGTCCGCCTATTAAACGTCCGGACACTGTCAAGCGCGCCCGGAGTAACCTACAACAAGACCGCCCGACACATCCCGAGCACGCGTAGCAATGCGGTCCCAACCCCAGCCCTCGCGAAATTGCGAAACCAGTACTATGCGCACATAACTACGCTATGGAAATACCATGGGCATAAGGGGAGGGGCACGGCCACGGCATGCCCAGAATGCGGCTCAACCGCACTAGGGGCTCCCGATTGTGTCATTCTGTTTTTTCTCTTACTTTCAGGACTCCGTTCTCAAGAAGCCCTGTTCGGCACTAGAATCGCCGAACTTACGATGCAACAGCCAGGGAAGTAGAAAGCTACACCGAGTGTCCAGGTGGTCTCTATTACGGGCAGTATACCTGTTTTACATAAAATCCCGCAAGCTTACCCCTGGAGGGGGACATGTCAAAAGTCCCGTTCCTTGCTTATCGCACTATTTGTATCGTTCTTCTTTCATTGCAGTACCTTTTGAATAAACAATACATAGCTTTTGCCTATTATTGCATTCCTTTTTTTCTATCTATATATGTTCAGTTATGACATTGTGCAACCGTACAATTTGGTACGGCAAATACACCAGGGGCTTATGTACCCCAAAATATGGTGTGATAAGTCCGAACACTTTTACAAGTGCAGCACCCCGAACTTATAGCATTATATGCATCGGCTCCGAATCGTGTCTTGGGTCAATAGTTGGGTTTGCCCGGCTCCCATGTTTTGGTACCTTACGTTCCGTTATATCGGCTAAGGTAGCGCTGGGAGAACCACTGCGATTGTACCCCGGTTGAGCTGGGTTAAGCACCTCAGTGGAGAAAGCTAAAACTGACCATCATGATAGGGCTAGAGCCGGTCGCTGTTCGAGAGGTTTTCAAGTCCCTAAAGACTTATGCCGCTTAGAGCGAGGAGTCGGCATTGTCCGGCCTAGGCGTGGATAGCGCCCCGAACTCGGTCTTCCGAATACTAGGGGCTTCGCCGAAATTTAAAATTATAGAATTATATGGCTAAGTGAGAGTGTTCAAGCATTATAGTCCGGTTGCCTGGTTCGTTGCGTTGAGCGCCTCCCTCGAAGGACCCAAGAATGGGAACAAGAGCGCTCAAGTTTATCCCGAACACCCCAGCACTCGTGGCATGGGGGCTGAGGCCAACAACTCGCCATCTCTCAAATTTAATAAATGGCCGCACAGAAGGTAATATTTTAAATTCACAAGCGTTGCTTAGCGCATATGAATAAGTTTTCAGCGTACAGGATAACAAATGCGAGTTTAATAAAAAATTACATCTTTGGAGCATTCCCCCGCTATAAGGCGAGCACCCTTCAGGACGCCCTCATAATACATCTCGGGCTTGCGATACTCCTTGCCCGGCGGTGGTCCGTCCGTCACAAGCTTCTCCGCGTGCAGCTTGCCCCAATGCACTTTGGCACGGGCAAGGGCCCTACGGGCACCTTCGATGCAGACGGAGCGCTTGACGACTTCAATCCATGGACAGGCGTCCACCAGCCACCGCACTAGCCCGTAGTAGCTCCCAGGCATTGCTTCCTTAGGCCACATCCGAACTATGAGGCCCTTCATGGCCTGTTCGGCGACCTTGTGGAGCTCGACCAACTGCTTCAGCTGGTCGCTCAAGGGCACCGGGTGTCCGGCCTCAGCATACTGAGACCAGAACACCTTCTCCGTCGAGCTCCCTTCCTCGGCTCGGTAGAACGCGGCAGCATCGGACACACTGCGGGGCAGATCTTCGAATGCTCCTGGAGAGCTCCGAATTCGGGTAAGTAGCAGATAATTCACTTTCACGTGCTTGCTTTGCATAAAGAATGCCTTACCCGCCGCTATCTTCTTTATCGCCTCAATCTCCTGGAGAGATTTTTGGGCTTCGGCCTTAGCGACTTTGGCACTCTCAAGGGCCGAGGCGAGCTCGGACTCTCGAGTCTTCGAGTCATGCTCCAAACTCTCGTGTTTTTCCACGAGAGCCTGGAGCTCTTGCCGCACCTCCGCCACCCGCGCCTCCTGCTTCTCTCGCTCGGTGCGCTCCGCGGCCGCATTACTTTCGGCCCGGGACACCGCCTCCTTCAGGGTCGCCACCTCGTTCGTGGCCCCTGCAATATTCATGTTAGTCCTGTCATTTTTTGCAACCACATTTTTTATATATAATTCCATAAGGTATTACTTACCTTCCTTGTCCTCGAGCTGCTTCTTGGCAAGGCCGAGCTCGTTCTCGGACCGCTCCAGGCTCTCCTTCAATGCATTGACCTCCGCAGTCAGTGCGGCAGAGGTCAGCAGCGCAGCCTGCATTCCCATATTGACATACTTATGTTAGACTCCTGCGTATATCTTTTTATATCCTCAGTTCGGCTTTTCTTTCTGAACACCGAACTAAGCATCAGGGGCTACTGTCTATGCGGTAATATTCTTACATATCTTAAAAACTTACCTCAAAGCCTATTAGAAGGCTGGCACAGGCTTCAGTCAGCCCGCTCTTGGCGGACTGAACTTTCTGGATCACAACACTCATAACAGTGCGGTGCTCCTCGTCGATGGAGGCGCCGTTAAGCGCCTCCAGAAAGCTATCCGGTGCCTCCGGTTGGGCGGAGGTCACCGGCGTCGTGATCTTGCCCTTCTTCGAAGGGCGCTTTGCGGACTTCGAACCACTGAAGGTTCCGGTACGGAGTCCGGCACAGGGCCGGACTTAGAGCCCTATGGGGTTTCGTCCCCTTCGCGCCTGGAGTCCGGGAGGTTGCCTTGCGGCGCCTCTTGGACCACCTCCTCCTGGCCGGGCCACTTTTGGGACCCCACCTTGGCGTCATCAGCGGCGCGCAGAGAGGAGGCTGCCGGAAGTGAAGTGCTATTCACATCTGACGAATCCAGGGAGCCGCTCGTCGAAGCAGCGAGCTCGTCCTTGGGCGGGCTGCATGGTTGTATCCGGCATTAGAAGACACTATGCGACAAATGAAAAGCCATGAGATATTCCGGAATCCGGACACTTACGATCTCGCCAGGGGCTTGGCCCTCAATAGCCACTCCTCTTTGCTGTCGTCGGCGTTGGTGGAGAAGTCCGGAGGAAGGGTCCTTCCTTTCTTGGACCCTCCGGCCTCCCGAGGCGGGGCGACCTTCCTTTTCTTCTCTCCCCCTGCTGGGGGAGAGGCTTCTTTTTCCTCCTCCTCGTTTTCACGGGAGTATTCCGCCTCAGAGTCGTCGGACGATGAGTCCGACAACACCTGGCGCCGGGCACTCCTTCGATTCCCCATGGCCTTCTTCTTGGCCTTCTTCTCCGGCACCACGTAAGGTGCCGGAACCAGCAGCCCCGTCAAGCGGGCGTCCGCTGGGTCTTCTGGCAAGGGAGCCGGACAGTTAACCTGCGCGGACATGTTCTGCCAGTCCTGTCAAAGGTAAGGGAGTTTAGATCCCGCATAGAGTCAAACTATGAAAAACAAGAGTCCCGTAAAGGGTAAAATAGCTTACCTCGCTAGCTTGACGCTGCAAGCTAAATCCGCGATCTTCGGTAGCGGATGCGGGAGCCTCGACGCCCTTGAACAGCGCCTTCCAGGCATCTTTGTACGTATTGTCGAAGAGCTTGCTCAAGGTTTGGTGCTGTGCTGGATTGAACTCCCACAAGTTGAAGGCCCGTTGTTGGCATGGGAGGATCCGGCGGATGAGCATAACCTGGACTACGTTGACAAGCCTGAGATTCTTGTTCACCAGTTTTTGGACGCAGGTTTGGAGTCCGGTCAGCTCTTCCGAATTACCCCACGTCAGGCCCGTCTCTTTCCAAGAGGTGAGCCGCGTAGGGAAACCAGATCAGAATTCAGGGGCCGCTGCCCATTTAGGGTCGCGCGGCTCGGTGATGTAGAACCACCCCGATTGCCACCCCTTCACGGTCTCCACAAAGGAGCCCTCGAGCCATAGGACGTTGGCCATATTGCCCACCATGGCACCTCCGCTCTCTGCTTGGCGACCGCCCACTACCTTCGGCTTGACATTGAAGGTCTTCAGCCATAAGCCGAAGTGGGGCTGGATGCAGAGAAAGGCCTCACACACGACGATGAACGCCGATATGTTGAGGATGAAATTCGGGGCCAGATCGTGGAAATCTAGGCCGTAGTAGAACATGAGCCCCCAGACAAATGGGTGAAGTGGAAAACCTAGTCCACAGAGGAAGTGGGTGAGGAACACTACCCTCTCATGGGGCCTGGGGGTGGGGATGAGCTTCCCCTTATCGGGAGCCGATGCGTGATGTCGCTGGACAAGTATCCGGCCTTCCGCAGCTTTTTGACTTGTCCCTCCGTGACGGAGGAGACTATCCACTTGCCTCCCGCACCGGACATGGCTGGAGAAGGTTGAGGAGGGATGTGCGGACTTTGGCGCTGGAGCTCGAGTGCGCGGAAATGGATGAGCAAAGGAGGAAGAAGGCGTAGGTGAAAAGGTGGATCCTTATCCCCTTATATGGACGGACGAAGCTATGCGTCCCCACCAGCCTGGTAAAACTCGCTTATCTCCCAAGCGCCGTAATCAATGGCGCGGTTGGGGCACGATCTCCTCTTTGACAAGACGTGCCAAGGAAACCGCCTCGCTAAATGCGCTAAGGTGGGACAGTAAAAACGATTCGAATAAAGGCCTGGCCGTGGTGTGATGTCATGCGGCGGAATACGTCAGCAGATTTGTGTAAAGATTATTCTCTCTACGGTGGTATGTGGAACTTGTTTTGCAGAGCCGGACATTGTCCTTTTGTTCAAAATCTTCGGAGGAGGAACCCGCCTTGCAATGCCGAAGACAATATGCGCGCCGGACTCGTCGTCATTGAAGCCTGGTTCAGGGGCTACTGAGGGAGTATTGGATTAGGGGGTGTCCGGATAGCCGGACTATAGCCTTTGGCCGGACTCCTGGACTATGAAGATACAAGATTGAAGACTTTGTCCCGTGTCCGGATGGGACTTTCCTTGGCGTGGAAGGCAAGCTTCACGGTACAGATATGTAGATCTCCTACCATTGTAACCGACTCTGTGTAACCCTAACCCTCTTCGGTGTCTATATAAACCGGAGGGTTTTAGTCCGTAGGACGAACAACAATCATACCATAGGCTAGCTTCTAGGGTTTAGCCTCTCTGATCTCGTGGTAGATCTACTCTTGTACTACCCATATCATCAATATTAATCAAGCAGGAGTAGGGTTTTGCCTCCATCGAGAGGGTCCGAACCTGGGTAAAAACATCGTGTCCCTTGTCTCCTGTTACCATCCGCCTAGACGCACAGTTCGGGACCCCCTACCCGAGATCCGCCGGTTTTGACACCGACACCAACCCCTTATTAATCCACGATGCAAGTTGAATTGGGGGGCTGGATCGAAATGCAGGCGTAGCTTCCCACTTGGAGCCACGGGGCTCGGTGATATAAAACCACCCCTGCTGCCATAAGTCAGAAGATTTGTCAAAGGATCCTTTCAGCCAAACAATGCTAGCAAGCTTTCTCACCATGGAAGCACCGCACTCTACCTGCTCCCCCTCTATCACTTGCGGCTTCACATCGAAGGTCTTGAGCCACAAGCCGAAGTGCGGAGGAGTTCGGAGGAAGGCTTCGCACGTGACGATAAACACCGACGTACGGGGCCAGATCCTGAAAATCTAGCCCATAATAGAACATGAGCCCTCGGACGAAGGGATTAAGTGCAAACCCTAACCCGCGGAGTAAGTGGGACACAAACACGACCCTCTCGCTGGATCTAGGGGTGGGAATAACCTGCCCCTCGGCAGTAAGCCGATGAAGGATTTATGCGGTCAGATACCTCGCCTCCCGAAGCTTTGCAGTATCTCCCTCCGTGACAGAGGAAGCCACCCACAAGCCTTGACGGCTGGATCCGGTCATGATCGGAGCTTGTGGCGACTAAAACCCGGGAGTTGGAACTCGAGGTAGCAAGGGTTGAGGGGGAGGCAAGTGTGAGAGAAAAAAGACGGGTTTGTGCCCCTATATAATGACCGTGAATATCGGGTGTCTCCTCCTGGGCCTCAAAACTTGCCTATTCCCAAGGAGTTGTACCCAAGTGACGGTAGGGTTACCCACGTCCGGGTCAACAAGAATCCCTTAAAAAAGGGAGACACGATCTCCGCTTGGATAAGATGATTCCAATAAAACCACGTATTGAGACGTGGGACGACGGGCTTGCCAACGGTTCGAAAATAATTAACGAGCAGGCGTGATGTCATATTACCCAAAAAGTTGTCAGTAAATTGGGTCCGTGAAATATTATATCGTCTGCAGTTGTGCTTACAAGTCCGGATACAATCATTACATCGGAAGACTATCTTGGAGTTCAGAAAGGGGAACCCGCCTTGCAATGCCAAAGACAATCTGTGCGCCGGACTCCTCGTCATTGAAGCCAGGTTCAGGGGCTACTGAGGGAGTCTTGGACTAAGGGGTCCTCGGGCGTCTGGCCTGTTATCCATGGGCCGGACTGATGGGCTGTGAAGACACGAAGGCCGAAGAATGTACCCGTGAGCGGATAGGACTCTCCTTGGCGTGGAAGGCAAGCTTGGCGACCAACTATGAAGATTCCTTCTTATGTAACCGACTCTATGTAACCCTAGATCCACCCCCCCGGTCTCTATATAAACCGGAGGGTTTAGTCCGGTAAGCATATACTCATTACCATAGTCATACAGGCTAGGCTTCTAGGGTTTAGCCATTACGATCTCGTGGTAGATCAACTCATGTAATACTCATATTCATCAAGATCAATCAAGCAGGAAGTAGGGTATTACCTCCATAGAGAGGGCCCAAACCTGGGTGAACATCGTGTCCCCTGTCTCCTGTAACCATCGAGCCTAGACATATAGCTCGGGACCCCCTACCCGAGATCCACCGGTTTTGACACCGACAGTCGCTATCCGAATCGGCACCACCATTGTGTTCCTCTAGGCCCTCTGATTTCTCTAACCATCCTCTACTGCCCATGACCATGCCCAATACCAAGGACTAGTATAATAACACAACGTCCATTGCCTCTATTT
This sequence comes from Aegilops longissima, assembly GCA_021605205.1. Lineage (NCBI taxonomy): Eukaryota > Viridiplantae > Streptophyta > Magnoliopsida > Poales > Poaceae > Aegilops > Aegilops longissima. Next base: position 220,707,818 of record CM038681.1, read on the forward strand.
CTGAGATCATTTCTTAGTGTATAACAAGCACTTTGAAATTTGAAATCCTATGCTCGCAGATTCGCCTTGTCGCCCGCCCTACCCTGTACGCCTCAAAGTCTCCCCCTTTGGCCAGATCCTATGCCCGCGGCAGGTGCAGCCCGCCAACCCCTTCCTCACATGGTGGTTCCGACCAGCATTGGTCTCCCCATCTTTGATTCCGGACTCGGTGGCTAGGGGATCGCTCAGCTCCAGGCCAGGGAGAGATCCCTACTCGGCCTGCGGGTGTCGTTTTCCTTCTTGGAGGCGCTGCCAAGGCCTTCATTTGTGCCCTTCTTCGAGCTGAGGGGAAACTCTAGGTCCGGGTTCCTTGGACCGGATAGTGACGGTGTCTCGGCATTGTATTCCTTCTTGAAGGCACGATGTTGGAGTTCTCGTTGGCTTGGCATCGCCGCCCTTGGCTCGGGTTTGGTAGGTTTAGCTGTGTTGTATCCTCTGTACGGGCTGAGCATTCCTTGTCTCTCTGCTCCGAGTGAATAGCATAAAACTACAACTTTTCGCATTAGGGTTCGAAAAAACTACCATAAATTTGTTTGTGACTAATAACTACCAGAATCGCCGTCAGCTGTTTCAAAACACCCAAATCGCCCAGGATTTAACAATTGATCATGATTATGATAGTCGGGGCCCGCATGTAAGAGAACTAATTGTTTGACCGTTTGTTTGACCGTTAATTGACTTGCGGGGCCCACATGTCAGTGTATCTTCCATAGATTTAATTATATAATAACCCCTACAACTATTTAAAAAGTGATCAGGCCCCTGGAATAATTTTAAAGAAGCAATCGGGTCCCTGGGGAGGTTGTCCTGTAGCTTGCACACCCGCACGCGGCGACCTCGTCGGGCTGCATGGGACGGAGCATCTCCCAAGTGCTCCCTCCGGCCGCTCCCCCTGCTCGGCCGTGCTACAGGGCCGGCGACGCGCTCCCTCCGGCCGCTCCTGTGCCCGGCTGTGCCTCGGGCGAGCCGCTGGAGCAGCCGCCGACTCCCTCTGTGCCCGGGCCGCCGCCATGCCTAGGAGCTGGGATGCCGGGCGATGATCTTGGGGCGTCGCATTCCTTAGGGCAGCGTGTCCTACGAGCAGCCGGCGGCTCTCCCAAGTGCGTGGATGAGGGCAGGACTGGCGCTCCTCCCAGGCGCATGGACATGGACGAGGGCGCCCGCAGCCGCCGGCGGAGCGCGGGAGGAGATAGATGTGTGGCCTGCCTGCGGCGGCGCGGTACGGGCTGGTTGGGCGGTGGACGAGGAGCACCCGGGCACGGGGAGACGTAGGGAGAGAAGGAAGTGGGGCTGAGGAGAATACGGTGTTGAGCCCCGGTGATCGACGACGGCGGGCGGCGGAGGAGCCCCTCGATCTGTTCTTCTCCTTTGTTCGCTTGGCATGGGTGGCTTATTGGAATAGCTCCTTGGCTAACATGTGGGCCCCACATGTCAGTTAACGGTCAATCAAACGGTCAAACAAACAATTTGTTTAGAGGTGGGTCCGACTGTCATAAACCGGTTCAATTCTAAATCGCATGACGATTTGGGGTTTTTGAAACAGCAGACGCCGATTCTGGTAGTTATCAGTCACAAACAAATTTGTGGTAGTTTTTTGGAACCCTCACGCGAAAAGTGGTAGTTTTATGCTATTTACTCCTCTGCTCCGGGCACCATGTACACACATGCCTACATTCGTGTCATGTGTTGTATCCCTGTGTACTCATTCTAATCCTTCTATCAATGAAATGCTACGCAAGCTTTCTTATTCGTGAAAAAAATTTGAGGTGTGTGCAGTATCGCCAATTTTTTGATACGTTTTGGAGGCTTCATCCATAACAAATATCAGATCAACTAGGTTCTTCGTGCCATCACCTCGAGGTCGCTGCCTACCGCTATCACTTTCATCACACAATCTCCTGCAACCACTAGATATCCTTTTCTACCAGGTATTAGTCTCAGACTCTTAGAAGTTAGAGTTATGATTTCAAGTAACTTATCCCACCATTTGTCTTATTTCAATACAGTGATTTTGCTACTTATGATTTCAAGTAACTGATCACATCCATTACTCTGATTTTGACATCGTGATACTAAACAAGTTGTGTCTACAAGATTTGCAAACAATTTGTTCTCATGAGATGCGAACCTCAGAATTTTAGTGACTAAATCAGGATTGTTCGACGGCCTCAGATTAATTCTAACAAGTGGTATCACGAGCAAGGTTACGAGGATGTCGTGGTTTTTTTGATCCACAGGAAGGAGTGGAAGAATTTGTTGAAGTCGAGTTATCACGTTCGGCGATGGAAAATTCGATGGCATCACGAAGATATTTTGCTCGAGCTAGTAGTTGGAAGCAGCAACCGGAAGGTAGGAGTCGTGCAGGAGTCGTGCAGCAGTGTGGTTGCGCGAGGGCTAGATTGATTTGGTGCGTACGAAGTCATGGCTGCTACAGGAAGTTGGAGAGGTTAAGGCATGAGGTTTGTTGTTAAAAAAAGGAGCACGAGTGTCTAGGCTTCACAATTGAGATATGAGTTTGTGTTTGTGTGTGTAGGCAGCTAGGAGATGGATTTCTTCAAGTCTTTGTTGCTGGAGGTACATGGAGAAGCACACGCAAATAGTGACGAGGAAAAATAATTGTGCAAAGAATTGTTCCAGTCAGGTTTGCATGGAAGTTTTTTCTGTCAAGTTTGCAAAGAGGGCTCGAGGAGTATGTGAAGACGAGGACAGTGTGTCGTGCAGATCATGCATACACAGGGCGTCAAAGCAATGCACGGAGATGTGCAGGGCAGAAACGACGCGGGGTGGAGCATGGTTGCAGTTGGATAATTTCGACTTGGTCGGACTGGATTGTCTGATGGACCAACGTTGATGTTGGTCAAAGCAGAAGATGGCAGTGATTCCAGCGACGACGACATATGAGCATGATGCTGATGGTGGCCAACTTCTGGGGCATGGAAACACGTGGTGCAGGCCTGAGGGCTTGTGCGGCTTCGACAAGACTATGACACAGGGTTGATCCAAGACAGTGTGCATACAAGACAACTTGAAGTCGACGGGGCGTGGGGGTAGCATAGTGCAGCTACGTGGAGTCATGTTGAAGGTGGAGTTGGAGTGTAATGGAAGACTTCACTCTGAGCTGATGGAGGGGCTACAACATAAGTTAACAGAGAGTCAAAGCCTATTTCAGCAAGAAAGCAAGAGAAACGTGGATCGGACTGGGTACCAGTGGTCTAATGGAGACGTGATACTCGGCACCGGTCGGTGATGATCGGTGGTTCCTCTGTAGTGGGGGTTGAGTGGTGTAGGTTCTCAACCTTGAGAGACTCGACTAGGACAGCAGAGGCTCGACGCGGTGATAGCGGCAAGGTGTGCGGTAAGCACGCGACACTGCGACAGGCCAGGGCACTGGTGGTCAGACAAATTGTGCAGGGGGTGCTGAAGCAGTGTTGATGAGTACTGGATTCAAGTTGGTGACTGGGTCTATCGGTACCAGAAGATGGACAGGAGTTGACCATGGAGAATCTGAGAAAGTGACGGAGAGCCTAGAATTGTCAAAACCTGAGAGAGTACATGGCTGTATATTCTGTGGTGTTCGGTACACATGGCAAAGTGCGCATGACAAATACAGAAGGAGGCAGAGTGCTATAGTTGGGGGACACGTCAGAGACTATCCGGGAAAAGGGTGAGACAAATGTGAATTTGACTCAGGGTGACACAAGGCGACGGCGAAATTCCTTCAAGTTTCAGACAGACGGTCATGAAAGAGTAGTGATGTTGATTTCAGGTAACTCTAATATGTGGCGTCCAATATGTGAGTTTTTCACTTTCACACAGACAGTGGTCGGTGTGTGATAACATTGAACGGATACTCCAGAAGTTGGGAGCACACAATTGAGTAACGAGGAACTTAATTTTTGCTCTAGTGTTGACTGTGAAGAAGACGAGAAGGGACTATAGTTGCAGGTGGAGTCACATGGAGTCTGGGAGTAGCAGTGGTGCTCATGGCATATCTCAAGTCCAATGTACATGGAGGTTCGACACACGGATGAACCCTAGGTGGTGGAGAATATTCGCCAAGGTGGATTTTGTTAGAGTTGTGTCGAATATTGTGTACAAGGTAGGTTACAGTTGGACTCTGAGTTGTATTGTGTTTAGATAGGATATGGTGTCCACTAGTAGAAAAAGGGCCTAATGTGAAGAACATTAGTCCCGGTTTGTAACTGAACCGGCACTAATGTGCTCATTAGTGTCGGTTCCAACGGCTAGGCGGGCGGCGATCATTAGTACGGGTTTGTGGCGAACCTTTAGTACCAGTTTGTGCCACGAACCGGTACTAAAGACGTGGTGGCAGGCCTGTGTCAGGCTGGGGCCCCACCAGCACCTTTAGTACCGGTTGGTTATATGAATCGGGACTAGAGATGCACCTTTAGTCCCGGTTCGTATAACCAATCGGTACTAAAGGTCATCCTATATAAACCCCTTTGTTGAGTCTGAGCGCTCTGTTCTTCCCCTTTTTCCTCTCCTCTGTTTTCTTCATCTTCCTCTCGAGCTCACACTCCATTTTTGCCATAATTTGTGAAGATTTGAAGGCACCCCATCCATCCAAGTGATCAAAAAGGTTAGCAACTTTGTCCTTTCATCTCTCATTGCTAGATTAGCTCTTGCAATGCTCTATAAGTATAGTGATTTGTGGGTTTTATTTTGGGAGGAATTATATGTGGTAGTATTTGATTTATATGCAAGCTGGGGTCAAAATAACTCTTAGTTTGCATATGTAGGTGTGGTTTACTTAGTGCCTTCCTGTCTCCGTCCTAACCACCGTCGATAGCCCACACCGTCCCGTCACCGGCACCACCTTGTGGTGAGCCTCTTGTTCTTATATTTTTATATAAAAAATCATGTTTGTGTGATTTAGATATATAGTTACTCATATAATTATCTTACCCATACATTGTTTGTTATACATAGTGCCATGGTTTTGATATCCGTCCCCGTCGGTCCTCGTCCGGGTTATGATTCAGATGTGGTATATTCTCATTTGTAACTATTTGTTGCATTTTGTGTTTATGACAAATTATGCCCATCAAGTTGACATAGATGTTTTTATCTACGAGGTATGTCAGTTGGAAATTCCAACCGACCCTATTGTCGAGAGGTTAAATTTAGTTGAAAGAGAAAACGAGTATTTGAAAGATAAATTGAAAAGAATTGAGGGGGAGAAGATGGAATTGGAGTTGCATGTTCCCGATGTCGTTGATGATCACAAGATCAAGATGAAGAAAATGTGCTTGAAGATTAGAAAGATTAGAAAACATGACATTGATAGTGAGGCTTGGTATAATTATGATGTTGGATCAATTGTTACCTTAGTTGTGATCTTGATCGCATTTGTTGTTGCATTTAAACGCTTTAGCTAGAGAGTTATTTGTATGTTGCATTTAAGTGTTGAATGAACTTTATGTATGAACTTGTATTAATTTGGTCTATTTGGTGCTGTGTAATGAAAATGAGCCGGCAATGGATGTACGATGACCGATGCTCTCCCCAGTTCATTAATGGCGTGCATACTTTTCTGCTTGCGGCTGAGGCAAATAAGCGGGTGGATGGTTTTATGCCTTGTCCATGTGCTAGCTGTAAGAATGATCAGAATTACTCTAAGTCAAGAACCATTCACGTCCACCTATTTGAGTCTAGTTTCATGCCCCACTATAATGTTTGGACGAAGCATGGAGAAAGAGGGGTTATGATGGAAGACAATGAAGAAGAAGAGGACGACGACAGCTATCCTGGCCATGGGTTCCCTGAATACGATGGTACAACAATGGGGGAAGAAGCCGAGCCGGCAATGCGGGAAGAAGCTGAAGAAGAGGCATCAGATGCGCTCGCTGATGATCTAGGTCGGGTCATTGCCGATGCAAAGAGAAACTGCGCAAGTGAAAAGGAGAAGAAGAAGTTCCAGCGCATGTTAGAGGATCACAAGAAATTGTTGTACCCGAATTGTGAAGCTTACAAGAAAAAGCTGGGCACCACACTGGAATTGCTGCAATGGAAAGTAGAGAATGGTGTATCTGACAAGGGATTTGGAAAGTTGTTGATAATGTTAAGGAAGATGCTTACAAAGGAAAACGAATTTCCCGAGAGTACGTACGAAGAAAAGAAGGTTGTCTGCCCTCTAGGATTAGAGGTGCAGAAGATACATGCATGCCCTAATGACTGCATCCTCTACCACAGTGAGTAGGAAGATTTGAATGCATGCCCAGTATGCGGTGCATTGCACTATAAGATCAGCCGCGATGACCCTGGTGATGTCGAGGGCGAGCACCCCAGGAAGAAGATTCCTGCCAAGGTGATGTGGTATGCTCCTATAATACCATGGTTGAAACGTTTGTTCCAAAACAAAGAGCATGCCAAGTCGATGCGATGGCACAGAGAAGACTGTAAGAAAGACGAGAAGTTGAGAGTACCCGCTGATGGGTCACAGTGGATAAAAGCCTCGTGACTGCCACGTGATTATGATGCAACTGCTTCCGGTTGCATTGAGGGGGCTTCTACCGGAATACGTTCGTTTGCCATTTTGAAGCTACGTGCATTCCTCAATGCAATCTCTCAGAAGGTAATCGATCCAGAAATCATACCAAGGTTAGAGAATGATTTGGTGCAATGTCTTGTCAGTTTCTACTTGGTGTTCCCACCATCCTTCTTCAACATCATGATGCACGTCCTAGTTCACCTATGCGAAGAGATTAACATTCTGGGTCATGTATTTCTACACAATATGTTGCCCATTGAGAGGTTCATGGGTGTCTTAAAGAAATATGTTCACAACCGTGCTAGGCCAGAAGGAAGCATCTCCAAGGGCCATGAAAATGAGGAGGTCATTGAGTTTTGTATTGACTTTATTCCTGACCTTAAGCCGATTTGTGTTCTTGAATCACGACATAAGGGCAGATTGGGTGGAAAATGGCATGCTAGGACCGGAACAAATAATATGTATGGACGGGCATTCTCTCACTCAAGCACAGTACACAATTCTACAAAATTCTGCCTTGGTGGCTCCGTATATGGAGGAACACAAGAATATTCTACGCTCCAAACACGGGAGCGGTCGGCGATCGGATTACACGTGAACAAACGGGGACTTTCGCCGGTTGGTTGCAGACACGTGCTATGCATGACGCCGCTATTGAAGATGACCTGTACTTGCTGTCCCAGTTACCATCTTCGAATATAATGACTTTCAAAGGGTACAAGATAAATGGGAATAAATTTTACACGATCGCCCAAGATAAGAAGAGCACCAACCAAAACAGTGGTGTCTGCTTTGATGCAGCAACCAACAGGGGAAAGGACACATATTATGGTTACATAGAGGACATATGTGAACTTGACTATGGACGTGGTTTGAAGGTCCCTTTGTTTCGGTGCAAATGGGTCAATATGACATGAGGCGGGGTAACGGAAGACCCGTAGTACGGAATGACAACAGTGGATATCAACAATCTTGCGTACACAGACGAACCATTCGTCCTAGCCAATGATGTGGCGCAGGTTTTCTATGTGAAGGACATGTCTACCAAGTCGAGAAAAAGAAAAGATAAGGAAGCGAATACATCATACGATGAGCCAAAGCGCCACATAGTTCTTTTAGGGAAAAGAAACATCTTAGGAGTGGATGACAAGATAGACATGTCAGAAGATTATGAAAAGTTTGATGAAATTGCTCCCTTCATAGTGAATATTGACCCGAGCATCCAGTTAAATGATGAAGATTGTCCGTAGTAACGGTGCAAAGGGACACACGCGAAGAAAAGGTTTCACACCCAAAGATCCCACTCTGGGATGTGACCGGCTTCACTGTCCTCACTTTCTTCTCTAGTGAGTTTCCGGACTTATATATCTGGAAGGTACCACTTTGGACAAACCGTAGGGAATCTTTGTAATAGTTAGGGTGCTTATATATTTTGGCATTTGAAACGTGTACTTCTTGTGCGTTCAGTATGCACCATTCAAAGCCACGTCATCAACTTTCTACCCTTTCTGACATCATTTGCTATTTTTCATGCATTTACTGGTTTTTTGAGCTATATGACCCTGAAATTGAAAAGCACTACAAATGAACTCTGAAAAGGTTGAAAGATGGCATGCTATCATCATTTCACCCACATAGCATGTGCAAAAAAGTAGAGACACTTCATGTACAAAATGGACAATCTCTTTCGAAGTATCAGGGTTTCGGACGAAAATTCATCTGTTACAAAGGCATTTCATTTTTTAACTTATTACAACTCTAGACTTTTTGTGCATTCAGTACGCACCATTCAAAGCCACGTCATCAATTTTCAACCCTTTCTGACATCATTTGCATGCATTTACTGAATTTTTTGAGCTAAATGACCCTGAAATTGAAAAGCACTACAAATGAACTCTGAAAAGGTTGAAAGTTGGCATGGTATCATCATTTCACCCACATAGCATGTGAAAAAAGTAGTGAGGGTTACGGCAAAAACTGGATGCACTTCGTGTACAAAATGGACAATCTCTTTCGAAGTATGAGGGTTTCGGACGAAAACTCATCTGTTACAAAAGCATTTCATTTTTAACTTATTACAACTCTAGACTTTTTGTGCGTTCAGTATGCACCATTCAAAGCCACGTCATCAACTTTCAACCCTTTCTGACATCATTTTCTATTTTTTATGCATTTACTGAATTTTTTGAGCTAAATGACCCTGAAATTGAAAAGCACTACAAATGAACTCTGAAAAGGTTGAAAGTTGGCATAATATAATCATTGCACCCACATAGCATGTGCAAAAATGTAGAGAGGGTTACGGCAAAAACTGGATGCACTTCGTGTACAAAATGGACAATCTCTTTCGAAGTATCAGGGTTTTGGACAAAAACTCATCTGTTACAAAGGCATTTCATTTTTTAACTTATTACAATTCCAGACTTTTTGTGTGTTCAGTTAGCACCATTCAAAGCCACGTCATCAACTTTCAACCCTTTCTGACATAAATTTCTCTTTTTTATGCATTTACTGAATTTTTTGAGCTAAATGACCCTGAAATTGAAAAGCACTACAAATGAACTCTGAAAAGGTTGAAAGTTGGCATGGTATCATCGTTTCACCCACATAGCATGTGCAAAAAATTATAGAGGGTTACGCAAAACAGGATGCACTTCGTGTACAAAATGGGCAATCTCTTTCGAAGTATCAGCGTTTCGGACGAAAACTCATCTGTCACAAAGGCATTTCATTTTTTAAATAATCTAAGTATTACCAAATTGAATATAATGATAAAACACACTACTATTAAACATTAGAAAAAAGAATCACCAAAAAATCTATTTTTAAAGTAAAGTTATTCACAAACTAGTGATTCACACAAATTTCAAATAATTCAAACTTAAACTATTCAAATTTGAAAACTACTAGCACTAATAAAAGTTTGTAATTTTTGTACCTAAAGCAAAAATATTCACAAAGAAATTCTAAATACAACAAAAAACAACTCACAAATAAATAAAAGAAAATAAATAAAGCAGAAAAGAAAAAAACAAATAAAAAAGCCCGCCTACTGGGCCACAGTGGCCTGCATATGACTAGAAACCCTGTAGTTTGGCCAGGATGCAGGCCCGCAAAGCCCAATAGGCCGTCAGGGCAGCGCTGAAGTTTAGGCGGAGAAGCCTGCTTTAGAGAGGAGCTCGAAGGAGCAGCCGCGGCTGGGTTTATAAATCAGTGCGGCTTCCCTTCGCTCGGCAAGGTGGGACTAAACTTTGTGCACCGCGGGGTGGCAGCGCACCCCCTTTAGTACCGGGTCGTGGCTCCAACCAATACTAAAGTGGGGGTCAGTCTTTACTACCGGTTGCAGCCACAACCCGGTACTAAAGGGGGTCGCTTCCCACCGTTTGGCCTGGCCAAATTTGACATTTAGTACCGGTTGGTGGCTCCAACCGGTACTAAAGGCCCCTCCTATATATATAGCACTTACGAAAATTTACATTTTCATCTCCACTTCCTCTCCTCTGCTTCGAAGTCGCCGCCGCCCCCGTCCTGTGCCGCCACAGTCACCGTCCCCGTCGCCGCCCCCGTCGCGTGCCGTCGCCGTCCCCGTCGTCGTCGCGTCTCGCCGTCGCCCGTCGCCGCCGCCCGTCATCAGCGCCCTCTATCGCCGCCTGGTCGCCCAAGACTGTGAGCCCCTACGCATGCCATGGCATGCCACCGCCATACACACACACACGTACGCGTGCGCGTGCACACACACATTGTTTTACTTATTTTCTGTTTTCTGTTTTTTAGATTAATGTCAAAGTTTTAGCTAGCTAGATGAATTAGATTAAATGTCAAATTGTTAATTAGATGATCAAATTAGATAAATTAATGTCAAATGTTAGATGAATTAGATGAATTAGCTAGATAGAAATGTTAGATTAATGTCAAATGTTAGATGAATTAGCTAGATAGAAATGTTAGATGAATTAGTTTTTTATACTTTTAGTTATAGATGAATTAGATATATTAATGTTAGATGAATTAGTTTTTTATACTTTTGTCAAATGTTAGATGAATTAGCTAGCTATATATCATATGTCAAAGTATGAATTTTGACATATATATGCAATATTTGATCATATATATTAATTTGCATATAGTATTTGTTCTTGACGTCAATGATGCCCGGCCCGCATCCTCGCCGTCGACCCGTTCGCGACGAAGTCCTGCTTCAGAGGAGCCATGTCCGGGACTGGGCTCCGCCGGGCTGGCACTGGGAGGTGCTACCTTAAGGGGCGCGCCGCTTGGTTTGGAATCCGGCCCCGGGTCCCATTGTCGACCCTGAGCTCCTTTGGTGGCGATCGCATGGGTACATTCGGTGCGGAGGGAGCCGGCCCCGCCGGAGGTGGTACGTCACCGTGTCAGGGGGGAGGACGAGCACGTCCGTCGCTACATGGCTGCTATGGATGTCAGGTTCTCCAATACCTGGAAGATTCTTCGGGAATCTCACCCGAGCTATGATCCTGTGATGGTTCCTTCTCTTTGGGTGTCCACCGCGAGTGAACTAGATTATTCAATAGTATTCGATCTATATTAGCTAGCTAGATAGTGATGTATACAATATATAATATTCGAGACGATGTATTCGAGATTATATATTTTATTAGATAATATTCGAGACGATGTATTCGAGATTATATATATTATTCGATAATATTCGAGATGATGTATTCGAGATTATATTCGATGATGCATATTATGTACTATGATTCAGTTTTTCCTTATAGATTGCAATCATGCATTGTAATTTGAATACTAAATTGTTTTATGTTTCTTCTGGATTAGTTAAATAAAAGCTATGGACAATACCGGCAGAGAAGGAGAGGAGGCCTTGCTCAACATCATACGCTCATCCCCTTGCCCATATGAGTTTGAAGAAGATGACGACGTGCAATATCTGAACCCTACCGATGAGGGTATGTTATTTGATGAAGACGAATGAATAGATGAAGTCCAGAACTATGATTACGATGATGAAGAAAATATTGATCTTGAAATAACATACACCGGTGTGGTATATTTATATAAGTAGGCATCTGGTGATCATCACATGTTTTAATTGATTTGAAGATATATAAACGAATCGACCTTTCTTATTTCAGCCCTCCGGATCGAGCAAATCTTCTACAGGCAGCAGATGGTATGAGGCCCGCCAAAAGTTGAAGGATGGCGTAAAGTACAACATCGATGCCATCAAACCTAATGGCGAACCAAGCGAGCCTAAGAAGAATGCGAACAAGTTCGTTTGTCAGTGCGGAGTTCTCGTGAAGGACCAAATCCTGATCTCCATTCAAGAATGGAAAAAGGCAGCAAAGGAACGTCCAGATCTTACTTTTGTCGACCAAGGAGCAAAAGATCAGCTTTGGGAATCTCTCATGTCACATTTCACCCTACCAAATCATTTCACAGATGCAAATGTGCAGAAAGTCAAGGACGCTGCTCTTAGGAAGATGGCAATTGCATTCAACACCCACAAAAAACTACTAGCACTAATAGGAAGTTTGTAATTTTTGTACCTAAAGCAAAAATATTCACAAAGAAATTCTAAATACAACAAAAAACAACTCACAAATAAATAAAAGAAAATAAATAAAGCAGAAAAGAAAAAAACAAATAAAAAAGCCCGCCTACTGGGCCACAGTGGCCTGCATATGAGTAGAAACCCTGTAGTTTGGCCAGGATGCAGGCCCGCAAGGCCCAATAGGCCGTCAGGGCAGCGCTGAAGTTTAGGCGGAGAAGCCTGCTTTAGAGAGGAGCTCGAAGGAGCAGCCGCGGCTGGGTTTATAAATCAGTGCGGCTTCCCTTCGCTCGGCAAGGTGGGACTAGACTTTGTGCACCGCGGGGTGGTAGCGCACCCCCTTTAGTACCGGGTCGTGGCTCCAACCGATACTAAAGTGGGGGTCAGTCTTTACTACCGGTTGCAGCCACAACCCGGTACTAAAGGGGGTCGCTTCCCACCGTTTGGCCTGGCCAAATTTGACATTTAGTACCGGTTGGTGGCTCCAACCGGTACTAAAGGCCCCTCCTATATATATAGCACTTACGAAAATTTACATTTTCATCCCCACTTCCTCTCCTCTGCTTCGAAGTCGCCGCCGCCCCCGTCCTGTGCCGCCACAGTCACCGTCCCTGTCGCCGCTTCGTCATGCGGTCGCCGTCCCGTCGTCGCCGCCGCGTCTCGCTGCCGCCCGTCGCCGCCGCCCCATCGCAGCGCCCTCTATCGCCGCCCCCGTCGCCGCCCTGGTCGCCCAAGATCAGGAGCCCCTCAAGACGCCATGGCAGCACCGCCATACACACACACACACGTACACGTGCGCGCGCACACACACATTGTTTTACTTATTTTCTGTTTTCTGTTTTTTAGATTAATGTCAAATTTTTAATGTCAAAGTTTTAGCTAGCTAGATGAATTAGATTAAATGTCAAATTGTTAATTAGATGATCAAATTAGACATATTAATGTCAAATGTTAGATGAATTAGATGAATTAGCTAGATAGAAATGTTAGATTAATGTCAAATGTTAGATGAATTAGCTAGGTAGAAATGTTAGATGAATTAGTTTTTTATACTTTTAGTTATAGATGAATTAGATATATTAATGTTAGATGAATTAGTTTTTTATACTTTTGTCAAATGTTAGATGAATTAGCTAGATATATTAATGTTAGATGAATTAGCTAGCTAGATATCATATGTCAAAGTATGAATTTTGACATATATATGCAACATTTGATCATATATATTAATTTGCATATAGTATTTGTTCTCGACGTCAACGATGCCCAGCCCGCATCCTCGCCGTCGACCCGTTCGCAACGAAGTCCTGCTTCAGAGGAGCCATGTCCGGGACTGGGCTCCGCCGGGCTGGCACTGGGAGGTGCTACCTTAAGGGGCGCGCCGCTTGGTTTGGAATCCGGTCCCGGGTCCCATTGTCGACCCTGAGCTCCTTTGGTGGCGATCGCATGGGTACTTTCAGTGCGGAGGGAGCCGACCCCGCCGGAGGTGGTACGTCACCGTGTCAGGGAGGAGGACGAGCACGTCCGTCGCTACATGGCTGCTATGGATGTCAGGTTCTCCAATACCTGGCAGATTCTTCGGGAATCTCACCCGAGCTATGATCCTGTGATGGTTCCTTCTCTTTGGGTTTCCACCGCGAGTGAACTAGATTATTCAATAGTATTCGATCTATATTAGCTAGCTAGATAGTGATGTATACAATATATAATATTCGAGACGATGTATTCGAGATTATATATTTTATTAGATAATATTCGAGACGATGTATTCGAGATTATATATATTATTCGATAATATTCGAGATGATGTATTCGAGATTATATTCGATGATGCATATTATGTACTATGATTCAGTTTTTCCTTATTGATTGCATGCATGCATTGTAATTTGAATACTAAATTGTTTTATGTTTCTTCTGGATTAGTTAAATAAAAGCTATGGACAATACCGGCAGAGAAGGAGAGGAGGCCTTGTTCAACATCATACGCTCATCCCCTCGCCCATATGAGTTTGAAGAAGATGACGACATGCAATATTTGGACCCTACCGATGAGGGTATGTTATTTGATGAAGACGAATGAATAGATGAAGTCCAGAACTATGATTACGATGATGAAGAAAATGTTGATCTTGAAATAACATACACCGGTGTGGTATATTTATATAAGTAGGCATCTGGTGATCATGACATGTTTTAATTGATTTGAAGATATATAAACGAATCGACCTTTCTTATTTCAGCCCTCCGGATCGAGCAAATCTTCTACAGGCAGCAGGACAGTGCGAGGCCCGGCCAAAAAGTTGAAGGATGGCGTAAAGTACAACATCGATGCCATCAAACCTAATGGCGAACCAAGCAAGCCTAAGAAGAATGCGAACAAGTTCGTCTGTCAGTGCGGAGTTCTCGTGAAGGACCAAATCCTGATCTCCATTCAAGAATGAAAAAAGGCAGCAAAGGAACGTCCAGATCTTACTTTTGTCGACCAAAGAGCAAAAGATCAGCTTTGGGAATCTCTCATGTCACATTTCACCCTACCAAATCATTTCACAGATGCAAATGTGCAGAAAGTCAAGGACGCTGCTCTTAGGAAGATGGCAATTGCATTCAACACCCACAAAAAAACTATATGGGCCAAGTACGTCGAAGGAGGAAAGAAGACTCCAGAATTCACGGGAACACTAGAGAAGCACAGAGATCACTGGCCCGCTTTCGTGAAATTCAAGGAATCGGAACTATCTAAGGAATGCTCGAGAATAACCAAGATCAATGCCGCAAAAAAGGAGCATTTCCATACACTGGGGCCAGGTGGCTACGCGGTGGCCCAGCCTAAGTGGGATAAGTCTGAGCAACAGATGCTGGATGCAAGGGTCACTCCAGTTACATTGAGCTGGCCGGAAAGCTGCAGGACTTGGTTCTATGCGCATGGAGGGGGGCATTGGACCCAAAGACAAACCAGGTTTTGAAGAAGGCAAGTCTTAAGGAGCCGACGACAACATACTTGTTGCAATAGAAGAGGCTCGAACGGGGGTGTTCACGCCCAACAGAGAGAACGACGAGCTTACGCATGCCCTGGGAAATCCTGAACACCCGGGAAGAACACGAGGCAAAGGCGTTGTTCCATGGTATGAGGGGTTTGCGGACTGGAACACCGACTACAGAAGCCGTGCGAGAAAGAAGATGGAGGAGGAGAAGAAGAGGAAGATGGAGGAGGAGCAGAGGAAGCAGGAAGCAGAATGCCTTAAAGGCCTAGAATCAGCGCACGTAGAGTTGGCACTCCAATTCCAGCGGCAGCGGTAGCAGATCGACTCACTTAGCCAAGAAAGGGTGTCTCAGTAGCAGCAGCAGCTAGCGGATGATCCAGCATTGGATAGCACCGTCCCGTCCATGCCGAGAAGCAGCGTGGGTTCCGCCCCGGGTGAGGCATTGCTGGATAGATACCCTGTGGATGACATCATGGAGAACACTAATTGTGAGCTACACTTCAAAATGAAGAACATATCCATGAAGATGGCAGATGCCATTGTTTATACAAATCCCCCCGAAGCAACCTTCCATTGCAACCCGATTCTATCTGGCTATCCTCGTGTCGTGGTTGATGAATTGGTGGCACAATATTCGAGGCTAGAGCTTGACATTCTTGGAGGTGACGAGGAGCACACACTGGGAGAGGCCATACATCGTATCATCCTATGGAGAAAGGATTGCATCATCTTTGCAAGGCCACCGACACCGCGTCAGCCGACTCCTCCTCGAAGTCCGCCACCACATCAGCAGACTCCCGCTCCTCCAAGTCATCAGCCACCGCCTCAGCAGAGTCCTGCTCCTTCAAGTCCGCCAACGCATCAGGCCACTCCTCCTCCTCCAAGTCCGGCACTGCGTCAGGCCACTCCTCCTGCTCCAAGTCTGGCACCGCGTCAGCCCACCCTCCTCCTCCAAGTCAGCCATGTTAGCCGTCTCTGCCGCCTCAGTTGGCTCTGCCGCCTAAGCAACAGCGGAAGAGAGCCGCCACAGCTATGGTGCCTAGCGGTAGAAGTCAAGGTATAGGAGGCAAGCGATTTCAATTTGGTCCAAGCCTCGCGCCTCTTCAGAAGAGGCCTTATGACATGACCGAGGAGGAAAACAAAGCCGAACGCAGGGCCCAATTGGACGCACATTTTGGACCGAAACCACCACCGCCGCCAAAGGAGAAAGTGCTTGAGGATGTCATTGAACACTTTATTCATATGTCTAAAGCACCAGCTCCCAAGCCTAGGGACTCAGACTATGAGCACCAAATCAAGAAGGGATATAAAGCATGAAATAATGAGTCAAGCTCGAGCTCCAGCCAAGCAGCTGCCAAAAAAGCGGGAAAACTGTTCCCTAGCTGGGAGAACAGGCGGTGCAATCGATCCCCCCGCTCATTGTACCAACACATGCGAGTACCGGCGCCGATCAGCTGGTAATAACCGACGCTCATATAAGGATGGCTAAAGAGGCCGGTGTTACTGTTTATCAACTCCTAGAGATCGAGCCCATGGATACGATTAGAGAGGAGGACATAAAACGGAAATATGCCCGCGGCAAGCCTATGGTGAAGCCTGAGGAGGTCAAGTTTCTAACAACGAGAATGTATGAATTGCATCAATGGTGCATGAGAGAAGTCAATACTACCAATCGAGAGTCCCTCATGGTGAAAGTACCTAAAGGCTATTACTACCATGGAAAAGATCTGTGGGTTGAGTTTCAAGAAATGTTTCAGTTATTCAATCAAGACGCACTCGACAAATCTATCGTCAGTTGCTATTGTTTGTAAGTGGTTTCCTTCTGTAATTAATTTAATTCTCCAGCTAGATGTAGTGCTCGTTCTATTCATTACCGGTAATTATCCTCACTATATTCTCTTCTGTGGTATTATGCAGAATGAAGATGTTTGAAATGAAAAAAGCTGGACGCTATGGAATTGGGTTCATTGACCCAAATAACATTAATGAAAAGACATGGTCACAAGAATATGATCGACCACACATAGAGAAAAGCTTGCTAGAGTTCTTGAAGCGCCTAAATGCCTGTCCATAAATACTACTTCCTTACAACTTCTAGTGAGACACATTGTCTTGTAGTAAAAATTCCGTTTTTGCTTACTATCTAGATGTTCATAAGTGTATAGGGTTCAGGGTAGTTGATGAGTTAAGCACATGCCCACTTAATTATACATGCAAACATGTGCGCATGCAGATACCACTGGATCTTGTTAATCATAGAAGTTGATGAGGTGAAAGTTCAAGTATTGGACTCACTACTTAAAAAAGATACTGACTACAAAGTCTTGAAGGGGATGGTCAACAGGTAATTTCAATCATTATCGAACTATATGTCGGCCTCTTTATAGTTCGTCATTTCCTGATATCAACTAATTAATTAATAACTCCTTTATTCATTTTCTTTGCCGGCGGGCAAGGCTTGGCAAAAGTTTATCAAACCGGTTGATGGCCAATGGAGAAAAGAGCTGAAATGGATCCGACCCAAGGTAATAGTAGCTAGCTACCATATCTCCGTAATTCTAGTTTCAATGCCATTAATTATCATGTTTGTCTAATTATTATCCGATTGAATTCTATTCTCGTAAAGGCCCTGAAGCACGCACCGGGGACTGATTTATGTGCGTTCTATGTTTGTGAGAACATTCGCATGATGACTACTGAAAGGACCAGAACCGATAGAGACCTCTGGGTACGTTTGCGAGAACACTATTCACGTTTTTACATCATTATCTAATATATATACACACAACTAAGAATACTCATGTATATTTTGATCTCTTCTTTAAAGATGAAGGAGATGCGGGATCGGCTACTATGGGAGGCTCACGTACGAGCACTTCAAGAGGAAATAGCGGGATTTCTGCTCGCTCAGGTCATAGATCCCAAAGGAGAGTTCTATTACCCGATACCGAGGTGATGACTCCATGTAATGATCTGCAAATTGTAGGAGAAATTGTATATATATACATGTGTATGTGGGAATGGTGGTGTGAGACATTCGATGATATATATATATATACATCTATATATATAGAGGATAGCACTATTCTAATCCCAGGATTAGAATAACTATTTGAATCACGGTCAGCCTATATAGGGCGCGACGAGGTGTTCCTGAACTACCGAATCGCTACAAGAAAAAGGTCTACACCTCGATCCCGACCTCCACCACCTCCCGCACCTCTCTCTCTCCCCTCGATCCTGACCCAACTATCGCCCCCAGAAACTACCGACCAATCCGCCGCCGCCGCCGCCCCTGACCCCTCGCCCCGCCGCGGCCGCCCTTGACCCCTCGCGTCACCGCGACCGACCTAACCACCCTGCCCGCCGCAACCGCCCCTGCCCCTGACCCCGCGCCCCGCCGTGGCCGCCCTTGACCCCTCCCGTCGCCGCGACAGCCCTGACGCCGCCTGCCGCAACTGCCCCCCCGCCCCTCACCCCGCGCACCGCCACAGTCCCCGCCATTGATCCCAGCTCGCCGGCGCCGCCCCGAACATCACCAGCACCCGGCGTGCCTCCCCGGAACCCGCCAGCACCTAGCGCGTCTTCGGTCCACCACCCAACGCGAGCTCTTCACCACCAACCTCACGTCGCAATCGCTGCCACCATCCAGCGCGCCGCCGACGCAACTGCCTCCCCCCATGAGCGTCGGCGCGCATGAATCCGGCAGGATCCCGACCGGACAGGGCCAGGGATGACATCCGCGAGTGGTCGCTGCGGACTGCGTCGAGTCGTCGGAGTGGACTGCTCTGTATCGTCGGCGGGTTGGCCTGCGGCTGCTGCCGTAGCCTTTTGAGGTGGTGACCATCATCCTCTACCCCCAGATCCTAGTATTCTCTCCTCCACACCACAAAGGATGACAGAGAGATCTTGGTTGACGCTACTCTTCTTCTACCATATCTTCAGGTTCAAAAACGAGGTTCAGCTTTGCGGCGGATGAAAGTTCAGCTCGCGGTGCACCGGCAACATCAACGTTTTCGCTGTGCAGTGTGGGCTATGGCATCAACACCATCCGGGAAAACAAAGGGAGAGGCATAGGAGATTCCTCCTTCGCTCGCTGTTCAACAGGTCAGAGTGCTTTAGTGCCATGCCAACACACATTGGTGTATAGCTCCTCCTGGATTGCGCTATGTCTAGGTTGAACAAAATATTCGTGGCAAGTCAAATGAAAAACTAGTGGCAGGCCCATGCTCCACTCTTTTACCGCCATCTCTGCTTGCTGGTTCCTACCTCGACTGCACCGGACGATAGGAAGATAAAAAAAGTTTGATGCTTACTTATTTTTCTATAGCGTCAAATTCAAAAAGTTCAGCTTCGCTCCTGGTTGAAGTTCAGTTGTCACTGAAGCTTATGTTGTTCACGACCGCGTGGCTGTAGAACATCCAAGCATGTCGAGTAATTTTCTCATGCCTGTTCAGTTACAATAGCAGCTCCAGTGTGACAGTAGGCGATGGTGAAAACTGAAGTCTGAAACGAGTGTTGTTGGGTACATGTGGCAGCATATATTCTGAAGTTTGTTGGTGAAAAACAAATGCTACAACATCAGTTGGTGTCATTGGGGTCGTGCGGCCAAAGCAACATTCTCCCCCTGGGTGTACTCTCTCTGTCTCTTTCTCTTTGCAATTCTAATCTATTTGTAGATTTTATCTCACATACCTGACCATAGTAGCAGACTAGTAGTGTTGTATGGTCAGCTGCGTAATGGAGTTTGTGGAGTGCACTAGCAGCACTACTATGTCTAGTTGAACTCACATGGATTACTTTTATAAGTTTAAACTACTTTTGGAAATTTGAGCGTGGTATTCCTTTTTCTTCAGGAAGCCATTTTCCTTTTAGAAAGAGCTACATTTTGCGTCAGTCTACTTACATTTTCTTCAGTAAAAGAGATAAAGTTCATTTATACGAGTACATATGTAGATCTAGTGTCCATTCTATTTATAGTTTGGAAGTCCACGAAAAATATGTAAGTTCAAAAACACATTGGGGAAAACCAAGTAAAAATTCACGCAGGAAGTTCAGCATTAAAAATTGAGGAAGTTCAAACGAGAACAAAAGGAAGAAACTATAACGGCACAAAAAATAAAAAAGGATCACCCCATGAAACATAGTAAGTTTAAAGAATAAAACAAATTATTATTTTTGAGTAACTTTAACCTGTGAACCCAAAAAATTAACGAAAATAATAGTTTATAAAAATGAATTTTCACCATTTCTATATAAAAAGAATTAAAAGTACAAATTAAAAATAACAAAAGTGGTTCGATGTTTACTACGAAACTCGTTAATAAATAGTAAAATCTAGAAGTGCAAATTAAAATCGAGAGTAGTTCGATGTTTATATACAAGGAAGAAAACAAGCGTTACCTAGAAAATGTTAACTCTCACAGTTCAAATTTAATAAACTACAAAGCTCGAGGAAAATATTATGTGTGTACAAAAAAAGTACAAGCTGTGTAAGGTTGAGCTCCGCAATGTGGCATTCACACCGGTAGCGCTACACACACACAAACACACACACACATTGTTCCTTGCGCATGCATGTTTTTTCTCTCTATTTACTACCATGTTTGGTGAATGCGCGAAGTCCTGCTACTACTAATAGAGAAGGAAAATTGCTTGTAAAAAGCATAAGCTTTCCAAAAGTATGTCATACATGTAATTTCAATAATATAATTTGAATGTTTTTTGTATATCGTTCAAAACAAGTTTTACCGTGTTGAAAAGATGCTCTTAACCCGTCATGATTTTTCTAAAAAATTAGAGATCAGTTCAAAGTGAAACCAATTAGAAGTTCACGTACTACATGGTGTGTGTTTTCATTTGAGAAAATAAGAGTTTTTGTTATTACATTACATTTAAAAAATAGAGATTTACAAAAACTTACGAGGACGTTGATATTTAGAAAATCTAAAAGTTTAAAATAAATTAAGCAAGAAGTTAAAATAAAATGTACTTCAAAATCTTTGTAAAAAGGATTTCTCCCATTCATAAATAATCGAGAAGTTCAAATTAAAAAAGAGGAACATTTCAAAAGAATTTATAAAAAAAGGTTTACCCAATTATAAAAAAACTAGTAGTTCAAACTAAAATAACGGTGCGGTTCAATGTTTATAGGACTTCCCTGTTACTAACCAATGAAACTAAGAAGTTCAAATTTTAAAAATGATGAAGTTCGATGTCTATAAAAAATTAGATTTTTCTCATCACTAAAAGAATACAACCAAGAAACAATGTGGAAACAATCAGAAGTTCATGTACTACATGGTGTATGTTTTATATGAGAAAAGGTGTAAAAAGGCAAAGTCCAAAATTTGTGTTGCTAGAAGTTCAAGTGCTTGGCCCGATAAAGTTCGACAATTCTTGTGAGAGAGGTTGAACAAAAATACGTGACAGAAGTTCAAGGTGAAAACAATGGGAAGTTCAATTATTACACAGAATGCGTTTTAGATAAGAATATAAGAATAGAAAACTAAAAGCTTAAAAGATTTGTTTCAAGAAGTTCACGTGCTCTGTCCGGGGAAGTTCAAAAATTCTTGCGAGATATGTTCACCTTGTATTTCCATGTTCGGAAACAAAAAAAAATTGTTTTTTGCAATTTAAATAATTCTCTCAATCCACAAAGAAGTTCAGTTATTATTTGGGAGCAATTTGATTTCAAAAATAAAATAAAAAAATTCAAATTATAAAGATTAAGAAAATAAAATCAGGAAGTCCATATTAAAAAGATGGAGAAGTTCAATGATTATAGAAAACTCATATTTTCGTCGTTATTAAAGGTGGAAACAAGAAGTTCAAAAAAAAAAAATAACAACAAGGTCAACTTTTAAAAATAGAGCGCTTCAAAATTCATAAATAAATAAATAAATAAAGCCAGGAAGTCCATATTAAAAAGATGGAGAAGTTCGATGATTATAGAAAACTCAGATTTTCCTCGTTATTCAAGAATGGAAACAAGAAGTTCAAAAATAAAATAGCAAGAAGTTCATAAAAAGATTTTCACGTAACCGAGAGAAGTTCAGATTGATAACTGACAGAAGTTCACGTACTACATGGTGTGCATTTTGTATTAAAAAGAATAAAAAAGCAAAGACTAAAAAGTTTTTTTGCTAAAAGTTCAAGTGCTCTGTCCGGGGAAGTTCAAAAAATTCTTGTGAGAGAGGTTGAACAAAAATACATGACAGAAGTTCAAGATGAAAATAGCGGAAGTTCAACTACTACGAAATGCGTTTGGATAGGAAAATAAGAATAGAAAACAAAAAGCTTAAAAGATTTTGTTGCTAGAAGTTCACGTGCTACTCCGGTGAAGTTCGAGATCTCTAGTGTGAGACGTCCAGGCCTTCGCTACATGTAAAAAACAGTGAAAAGACGTTGTTTTACGCATTCAAAATATATTTTGAACCGTTCCGAGTATGAAAAACTCATCAACACAAAAAAGTTGCGTGTTTTTAATAGCTTTCCATCGATATATCATTTGCACAATTACGGTAAGTTGTTTGAGAATTACGGGTGAAAACATCACGTCAAAAAACAGAGTGAAGTTCAAACAGACATGCTCCAGAAGTTCAACTACTTCACGCAGTGCATTTCCGTTCACAAATGAACGCATAAATCATGATCTCGCCATTTTTCTAATTTACCTCGAAACGACGGTAATATCATTTGTGTAAGTTCAAGTCCTTGGTCGGAGAAAGTTAATTGTGAGAGACATTTGTACAAAAGGAATATTATTTGTGTAACACTTACGAATGGATGAGAAAATTACAAACAAAAATACGTCCCAGAAGTTCAACGTGAAAACAGCAGGAAGTTCAACTACTACGCTAAATGAATTTCAGATGAAAAACTTTCACAATCGTCACGAGTATGAAAAAATGATCAACACGGGAAAGTTGCGTGTTTGCAGCAGCTTTCCATCGGTATATCACCCGCTCAATTCCCGTGAGTGGGATGGAGAGCTACGAGCAGTGGATGAAGATCTACGAGCAAAAAATCACGTAAAAAACAGAGTGAAGTTCGGTACACGCCGAGAAGTTCGGGTTCTTCACGGTGCATTTTCAAGAATACTGCTTTTGCGGTAGAGGCAGAACGAATGATCCCGCCGTTTTGGGAATTACTTGAAAACGGCTAGGAATCAGAGAGAACCATCAACACGAAAAAGTTTCGCATTTTCCGTAGCTTTTCAACAGTATATTATTTGCCCAATTCCGATAAAGTTTGTAGAAATTACGGCGAAAATACGTTTTTTGCCATTTTCAAAACTGACTTAAAACCGTAAAGAATTGGGAGAAACAATACATACCAAAACGTTTCGCATTTATTCAAGCTTTCTAACGCCATATCACTTGCTGCATTCGGATGCACGGTTAAAAAATTAGCTCAAAAATACGAACTCGGCAGGACTTGGACCATTTTCTAAATTACTCTTAAACCATTCAAAATTAGAAAAAAAATTCCAGATGAAAAAGTAGCGCATTTTCATAAGCTTTCCAACGCCATATCATATGCCTCCATTGGATTAGCCGTTTAGAAATAGCATCGAAAAAAGAACTCTGCTGTTCGGTTTTAGAAATTTTACATTTTTTCAAATTACTCTTTAACCATAGGGAATTTAAAAAACTTTCAACATGTGGAAGGAGCGGTTTTGCAGCAGCTTTGCAACGCCATATTATATGCCTCATTTCGATAAACGGTTTAGAAATGCGATCGAAATTATGATTCACGTTTTTTATGTGAAGAAAAAACGGTTTTCAAAACTGCTCTTAAACCACTTATATTTTGCGAAAATTTTAACTTGGGTCATGATACTCATGTCCATAGCTTTCCAACGGTATATAGCAAGCCCTATTTGGGCAATGTTGCTGTCGGCGTTCTGAGAACGGGGGTCCCCAGACTTGCCTGCCTGCGGCCTGCGGCGTGGCTCAAAGGAGAACCAGCACGACCCATCTTCATCAACCCAAACTCAAGACCCTCGCGAGGGGCCAAGCCTCGCGGGGCGGACGACCAGGAGCTTCCTCAGGCACGGCCTCGTCAGGCTGGCTCATGAGGAGGCGGAGAGTTCAAGCGTGGTACCTCGCGAGGTGCCCGTGAGGCAAGCCATGACAACCAAGGGCGCCATCGGGCGCCAGCCAGCAGCGTCCTCCTTTCCTCTTTGGTGCAAAGGGAGCAAGTGCGGCGAGAGCATCAAGCAAAGGCATCCGTTTGATGCAACAAGACCAAGACCAGCCCCAACGGCCGGAAGGGAGTCATCGTGGAGCCCAAGCGGTGTCATCACGAGCCTTTGGCGGCGAGGACCAACTTTAGTCGAGATAAGTGTACCCTGTTCCCCTTCAAAATGGCCAATTGTTGGCGCCCTTCCGCTCAATATTTGGGAAGAGGCCGGGGCCTTCGCCTATAAATAGGAGTAGCCACACTCGAGTGGGGGGACGATCGGATAGGAAGAGAGCTGGCATTTGGAATCCAGGGAGAGAGATAGAGACCCGATCCTCAAGCTAGAGCGACGGAACACCACCTAGCAGTTCATCACACCCACCAAGAACAGACCCTCACGAGGCTGTTCTTCCCTGTACTTTTCTCATCAGCCCAAGAGGCAATCCAAAGACACCACAAACTAGAGTAGGGTATTACACCACAGCGGTGGCCCGAACTAGTATAAATCTCGTGTCTCTTGTGCCGTTCTTTCTAGTAGTTTAGGTCCCTGCGATTTGGCGAGGTGCGAGACGGTGGAGGTTGGATCTCCGCGACGCACTCGGAGTTCGAACCTTAAGGGTCTCTCGAACCCGAATCCGACATTTGGCGCGCCCGGTAGGGTGCGCGGAATCCATCTTCGCCACCTCATGTCCCATCGCGCCGCCACCACCATGTCCGCGACCAGCGGGCAACCCAGATCCTCGGGCGGCGTGGCCCGCCCACGCAGCCGCTTCGCCTCGGGCGACCACATGCCCTGTGCAGCTCACGGTCCGCAGGCGCTGCGGGTCATGGGCGACGCGACGAGCTTCGGCAGTTCTCACGCCATGCGGCAGCGCGGTCGGCAAAGAAGAGCCTCCAATCACGCCGCGACCACATCACGTACACCCGCCGAGGCAGGCGAACTCGAGGGCGCGCTCACGGTGGCCCGAGCTGCTGCGATGCAGAGCTCTTTGGAGAGCGGCCGCGATGTGTTCTTGGAGCGAGTGGCGGAGCTCTGAGCCCGCCGCCTCGGGCTCACCCTTCGCACCCAGCTTCCATCTCAGGCCGAGGGCGGCCCGCACGGGCTCCACGCGCCCAGTGCTCCAAAGATACTCCAACACGGCGAAAGCTGTCGGCTGGCCGGGCGGCGGGTTGCCCCGCCCGCCCGCGGAGAAGAAGGACTCGGCATAACTCACGGCCTCGTGGACGCGCGCCACCACCCTTTACGGGCGCGTCATGCGAGCAGCAAGGCATGCTCAGCATTACGGCGTGGCCTTCTGGATGACGATCTTTGGAAGAATCGTGCCCACATGATGGACCAAGGGCACCCGCATGAGGGAGAACAAGACTCGCTCCTCATTGGTAGCCGGGGGATGAGGCGCCAAGCCGCAGCTCTTCCAGGGAGCCTCGGGGCGGTCCCACTGGTCACGCCGGGCGACGATTATCGGGTACCGCTACTTCCTCAAGAGCAAACATCGCTAACCATAGGTCGCAGGAGGTGCAGTCGCCACGACGAAGCGCTGCCCGCTCCTCAGCCTCCTACCCCGGGAGGGGCGCGAGAGGCTGCGGAGAGGGGCGAGATCCGACATCACCACCACGGCGTTGAGCAAAGCGTTCTCGGAGGTAGGCCCTCTGCTGGGAGGTGCCTCGGGGCCTGCCTCAGCGGAGGACCCGTGGTCGTCGGGAACCATCGGCGATCGCTCTACCCCACCGACGGCGTCCTGGTTTCCGGTCGTCGTTGGTGGCACTAGAGTGTGGCGCAAGGCGGGGCCCTCGTCTGGCGATATGAAGCAAGGCCGGTACCTGTGAAGAAGGCCCAGTGCCTGTGAAGCTCGCCGCCCCGTGACACTCTCACGTAATAATGAGTGGGGCTGTACACGCCCCGGAGTCTCAGGGGTGCCGGCCTCAGGCCCTGGGGCTCCCTCCCACGCCCAGTGGCAGCACTTAGCTCCGCGCTGGTGAGAAGACGTCCAAGACTAGACTAGGTGCCGGACGCGGCTTTTCTTCTGCTTTCTTCGCCTTTCCATTTGATTGTCGTTTTCCCTCGCTGGATTTAAGTTGGATTCGAAGTTGAGAATTGCGTGTGTTCGGGGAAGGGGTGCTTAGTCTCGTTCGAGCAAATCTCTCGCGTTTCGGTTACAACTCCGCCTCAGCTGCCTCCCCTCGCGAGCCCCTCGAGCCGGGCCAGTTTAGCCTAGCTGCAGCAGCGCAACTTTGTCGCCGCCGCATCCTCTCCGGAGGGTTCTTACTGCAGGTCCTACAAATTCGATCAGGAGACACTCAGATCGCCTCAGCCTCCCACAGGCTATCTCGGGTCTCGTACGAAACAAAGGTAAACCAGCCAACTAGCACGTCGCTTAGCCAACCACTTGGCGCGGGCGTATGGGCGATGTAACACCTGCTAATACGATGAACACAAGTTTTACATGAGGGGCTCCCCCTCCCAAAATGCTCTCACAACCATCAGGCCAAAACCTGAGTTCTATTCATGCAGGGTAACGGAACAGGGACAACACATAATCAGTCGGATAAATCCCCCAATGAATCCTCAGGAGCACCTCCCGAGCCGTTGCTGGCGTCGCTGGCCTCGCCGTCGCTGTCTGCGTGATCGTCGGCGGCGTCTGGGCCGTTCACCACGCCGCCCTCATCGGCGGCCACGACCACGCCGTCGTCGTCCGAAGCGAAGGCCCGGATGAGGGCATCCACGATGTCTTCCACCGGTCGCCAGTCGCCTCGGGCGACTGGGAATCGAAGCGATGGCTGCGTCAAAATCGAAGTGGGGGTCCATGTCCCGGAGATGGCTGAAGACACGAGAGAAGGCGCGCCCGAGCAGCGCACGACTCCTCTCCTCCACCAACCTGTTGGCGCTGACCGACCGCGCCTCCAGCCGCGCCACCACGTCGGTGAAGAACTGAAGGTTGCCGGCGTAGTTAACTGCGTGCGGCTCGCCTACTGCCGCCTCGCAGATATTATCTAAGGCTGCGTTAGCTCTCTCCCGGAGCGTGGCGAGCATCGGGCCGTGCTCATGCTCCAGGATTCGCCGCTGACGCATCTCGTCCGCATTCTAGCGCGCGACGGCCTCGGCCTCCTCCACCCGTTGGTGAAGAAGGAGCGCCTCGGCCTGAGAGGTGGTGGACTCCCTCTGCGCCACCTCGAGGGCGGCCCGAAGAGCATCGGCCCGCCGCGTCGCCTCCTCCAGCTTGGCCCTCAAGGCAGCAGTCCTGCCTCAGCCTCGGCCCCGATCAGCCCCGATCTCTCTCTCAAACTTCGCGCTCGAGGTTCGGCGCTGCCGCCACTCGGCGTCCGGCCTCCTCCAGGACGCGGCCTTCCCGTGCAGCGACCTCATCCTCTGCCCGCGTCGCCAAGCGCTCCCTCATCTCCAAGCGCTCGTACTCACGCGCGCATTCGGCGGCTTCAAGCGTCAGCGCCTCCTCACGCTTTTGGAGCTCCGCCGAGTCGCCGGAGGCCACCTTCATCGACGCAAGGGCTGCCTCGCGCAGCTCCACTTGCTCCTCCAGTGAGTGGCGCCGGGCCAGGAGTTCTCGTGCCCGCTCCTCCGCCGCCTCTCACCGCCTGTTAGCTGCCCGGGCCTCCTCGACGGCCCGAGAACAGGCCTCCCGAGAGGCTGCCAGCGACGCCTTGGCCTCTTCATCATCAAGATCGCTACCGGCAGCGCGCAAAGGCGGCAGCGCCCACTCACGCGTCTCTGCGGCCAGCGCAGGCCTCGGCCTCAAGGCGCGTCTTCGTCAAGAAGCTCTTCACCAAGAAGGCTCACCGCGTCGGCCGCCCTTGAAGAAATCCTTGGCGGCGCGCGCGCTCCCCGGCCTTCCACGCCGCCCTCCACACCATCAACCGCCCAGCGGGCGCCGGAGCCACGATCAACACTCTCCCTCGGGCGGGGCTGGGCTGGCACCCTCGCGGCGGGCGCTGCGCGTGCCGTGCAAGCCCGGCTCGAGCCAGCCCATCCCAGACGAGGCGCGAAGCGCCTCGGCCAATCGCCGTCCACGACCAGCGAGAAGCCCACGACAGGCTAGCTATGCCACGGGAAGGCTCGCGAGGAAGGATCGCGAGGCGTGCAGGGCCGCGACGTGCCTCGGGACAGTTCACCTCCCCGGTCGCCCTCACCACAAGGGCTCCACTGCTTGGAGCACTCAAGGACGGGAGGCGGCCGGGGGGGCGGCTCCTCACCGTCTCCGTGAACTCGGCAGAAGGGCTGCAGGCAAGGATCGATCTGAGCAGCGAAGAATCGGGAGCTGGAGAAGGAGAAGGCTTACTCATCGGTGGCGAAGTACTTCCCTCGCTTCAAGAGCGACAAGGGTAATCATCGCCCGGCCTCCCTTCTCTTCCGTAGGGCCTCGAAGTTCACGCGAAGCGACCCAAGATTTGAGCGCAGGATCAGCCTGCGCGCGGGAGAAGCATCAAGGCGACTTGCATCGAGGCGCTCACCGACGCTGCGCCGCTAGTCGCCTCACCAAGAGAAGCAGCAAGGGCCTCGGGGGCTCCATCCGCGGGCGCTGCGGGTGGCTGCCTGCCGTCCTCAGCCGCAGCGGCATGAGCCTCAGGAGCTGCCCCCTCATGAGCATCGCCCGTCGCTGTCACCCCGGCGGGTGTCCCTTCGGCCTCTGGCGGCTCGTGCTTCCCTGCTCCGCCACTTTAGGAGGAGCCGCCTTGGCCGACTGGAAGGGCTGTCACCACCACTGGATTCTCGCGAGGCCCCTGGAGACCAACGGGGCGCGGCCCCCATTCATCGAAGATAGGCATCTGGTTCACCAAATCACCCCTGTTCCGGCAGAGGTACAACAAGGCCCCTTCATGCCGGATGCCACCGGGGTTAGGGTCGCCAGTCAGGACCAGGAGCACTTTCCTTAGTGCCTCAGGCGTCAGGTCTTCTTCCTGGAGCCTCATACGATCACCAGGCCCGTTGAGGGCCCACATCCGGTGGGAATGGCGTTGGAGAGGAGCAATGCGGTAGCGATCAGGAACTCCTTCACCACCTTGGGCGCCACACGACAAGCGACCTCGAGAACGCAGTGGCGCCAGACAAAGATGAGCCGAGGGCTTGAAAGCGTCTCCTGCCCCACTGAATGGGGACAGCGGCGAGGTTGGCTCGATGGCGGGGCTGGGCACCCCACATCCACGTACATCCACCTCTCGCGGAACTCAACCGCGGGCGGAGGCAGGCTGAAGTCAATCCCTGAGGCCGCTGTCTCGGGAGCGGCGACGAAGCTCACGCACGCCGAGCATTGAGTGGGGTCGACAAAGCGCAGAGAGAAGAAGTGGCGCAGCAAGGCAACCGAGGGAAGGATGCCCATCATTGCCTCACAAACGAAGGCGAAGACCGAGAGGAGAGTAATGGACTCGGGACCCGGATGCATCATGTGGATCGATGGTGGGAAAGCACGACATTGAAGAAATCGAGAGAGGGGAACCAGCCCGCCCGCGTGCGTCGACAAAATACCGACCTCGGTGACTATCCTGCCGATGGAGAAGTGGGGCCTTGGGCCAAGCCGTCGTCCTCCGCATTCGTTGAAGGAGGTAGCGAGCCGAACTAACCTTGCCCAAGCCCTCTAGATTGAGTATGATCGACGGTCGACAAAAGGCCGCCCGGCGGTGCGCGGCGCGAGGCACATGTTTCTTCCCTTTCCCCTTCTTCGTCGGAGCCATGGCGATTGAAAGGCGGAGGGGGAGATTCGAGATTGGATTGAAAATGGAAGCTGGAGTTCGAGAGGGGGAAGGACTGGAGCGCACAAGCAGCAGAGAGGGGAACGGATGTGTGCAGCAGCGTGTCCGCCTAGCAAGGCACGAAATAAGGAGGCATCATGGGGAAGCAGTGCCGCCCACGTCCAATCAACCGCCACGCGTCGCCGAAGGCCGCAGGCTGTAAGGGCCCGCGACGCAGCTTGCCCTTCGCCTCTCGCCTGCCAAGTTCGGGCGCCCAGGCCGGGGAGCTCTTGTCGGCGTTCGAGCAGGGGTCCCAGACTTGCCTGCTGCGGCCCGCGGCGTGGCTCAAAGGAGGCCCAGGCGACCCATCTTCATCAATGCAAACTCAAGACCCTCGAGGGGCCAAGCCTCATGGGCGGACGACCAGAGCTTCCTCGTGCACGGCCTCGTCAGTGGGCTCATGAGGAGGCGGAGAGTTCAAGGCAGGTACCTCGCGAGGTGCCCGTGGCGCAAGCCATGACGACCAAGGGCGCCATCGGGCGCCCCAGCCAGCAGCAGCCCTCCTTTCCTCTTTGGTGCAAAGGGATCAAGCGCATGCGAGAGCATCAAGCAAAGGCATCCATTTCGGTGCAACAAGACCAAGACCAGCCCCAACGGCTGGAAGGGAGTCATCATGGAGCCCAAGCAGGCGTCATCACCAGAGCCTTTGGCGGCGAGGACCAACTTTAGTCGATAAGTGTACCCACTTCCCCTTCAAAATGGCCAATTGTTGGCGCCCTTCCCGCTCAATATTTGGGAGGAGGCCCAGGGCCTTCGCCTATAAATAGGAGTAGCCACACTCAGAGTGGGGGGACGATCGGATAGGAAGAGAGCTGGCATTTTGAATCCAGGGAGAGAGATAGAGACCCGATCCTCAAGCTATAGCGACGGAACACCACCTAGCAGTTCATCACACCCACCAAGAATGACCCTCATGAGGCTGTTCTTCCCTCAGACTATTCCTCATCAGCCCAGAGGCAATCCACCACACCACAAACTAGAGTAGGGTATTACACCACAACGGTGGCCCGAACTAGTATAAATCTCGTGTCTCTTGTGCTGTTCTTTCTAGTAGTTTAGGTCCCTGTGATTCGGCGAGGTACGAGACGGTGGAGGGTTGGATCTCCGCGTGCACCCCAGAGTTCGAACCTTAAGGGTCTGCCGGAACACGAAATCCGACAGTTGCGGGAAGTTCAACCTAGCATAGGGGGAAGTTTAGGTCGAACAACTCAGGCAGTAAAATCGCAAAAAACGCGAGTTCTTCACGACCCGAGTGCAAAATCCGCCTATGAGCGAGATTCCTATCTAAAACGAGTATTTAGTTGCTAAAAATCGTTTGAAGATTACACTTGTATCACATGGAACACGACTAACCATAAAAACTTGCGGTAGAAGGCACAGTTATAAGATAGCCCAAGGTCGGGTTCGCAGAGAGAAGTTCAAAGCGTTACTCAGGCGATTCAGGTTGTGATCGAGAATATTATTCGATCCGTGATCGAATAGCGTTTATGTATATATATATATATATATATATATATATATATATATATATATATATATATATATATATATATATATATATATATATGATTGGTTCTATGAGAAATTCTATTTTTATATATGCATAACGTGTACAATATGTAGTATCGTAAAATACCAAAGAAATGAAAAAGTTAAATTGAAAACACAAAACTAAAGGAAAAAAAACAAAACCCCCCAATCATTTTAGTACCGATTGGTGTTACCAACCGGTACTAAAGGTCTCCCCGCCCCCGGCACTGGCTCGTGCCACGCGGTGGCCCTTTAGTGGCGGTTCGTGTTGAACCGGTACTAAAGGGGGGGGGCTTTAGTCCCCACCGTTTAGTGCCGGTTACAGAACCGACACTAAAGGGCCTTACGAACCGGTGCTAAAGCCGGTTCTGCACTAGTGGTCGTGTCCAAGTATGACACTTGTATCCTAGACGTCTTATATATATCGGGGGTAGACACACGATGTAACTGAAGGAAATATGCCCTAGAGGCAATAACAAAGTTGTTTTTTATATTTACTTATATCATGATAAATGTTTATTATTCATGCTAGAATTGTATTAACCAGAAACTTGATACATGTGTGAGTACATAGACAAAACAAAGTGTCCCTAGTATGCATCTACTTGACTAGCTCGTTAATCAAAGATGGTTCAGTTTCCTGACCATAGACATGTGTTGTCATTTGATGAACGGGATCACATCATTAGGAGAATGATGTGATGGAAAAGACCCACCTGTTAGCTTAGCATAATGATCATTAAGTTTTATTGCTATTGCTTTCTTCATGACTTAAACATAATGAAGGTGTTTGTTGGGTTGGCATAGATCGAGATTAGGATTTGTCACTCCGAGTATCGGAGAGGTATCTCTGGGCCCTCTCAGTAATGCACATCATGATAAGCCTTGCAGGCAATGTGACTAATGAGTTAGTTATGGGATGATGCATTACGAAATGAGTAAAGAGACTTGCCGGTAATAAGATTGAACTTGGTATGAAGATACCGATGATCGAATCTCGGGCAAGTAACATACCGATGACAAAGGGAATGACATATGTTGTCATTGCGGTTTGCCTGATAAAGATCTTCGTAGAATATGTAGGAACCAATATGAGCATCCAGGTTCCGCTATTGGTTATTGATCGGAAATGTGTCTCGATCATGTCTACATAGTTCTCGAACCCGTAGGGTCCGCACGCTTAACGTTCGATGATGATTTGTATTATGAGTTATGTGTTTTGGTGACCAAAGATTGTTCGGAGTCCCGGATGAGATCACGGACATGATGAGGAGTCTCAAAATGGTCGAGAGGTAAAGATTGATATATTGGACGAGAGTATTCAGACACCAGAATGGTTTCAGAGTGTTTCGGAGATTTATCGGAGTGCCGAGGGGTTACCGGAACCCCCCGGGGAAAGTAATGGGCCACATGGGCCATAGGGGAGAGAGGGCAGCTCACAAGGGGTAGCCCCCCCATTGGGAGTTCGAATTGGACAAGGGGAGGGGGCGCGGCCTCCCTTTCCTTCGCCCTCTCCCTCTCCTTTCCCCTTTCCCCCTCCGAAAGAAGGAAGGGGGGTGGTCGACTAGGACTAGGAGTCCTAGTGGGTTCCCCCCACTTGGCGCGCCCCCTAGGGCCAGCCTCCTCCCCTCCTACTTTATATATGGGGGCAAGGGGCACCCCAAAACACATCAATTGTTTCTTAGCCGTGTGCGGTGCCCCCACCACCGTTTACTCCTCTGGTCATATTGTCGTAGTGCTTAGGCGAAGCCCTGCACGGATGACATCACCATCACCGTCACCATGCCGTCGTGCTGACAAGAAACTCCCTCGACACTTTCCTAGATCAAGAGTTCGAGGGACGTCATCGAGCTGAATGTGTGCAGAATTCGGAGGTGCCATACGTTTGGTGCTTGATCGGTTGAATCGAGAAGATGTTCGACTACATCAACCGCGTTAAGCTAATGCTTCCGCTTTCGGTCTACGAGGGTACATGGAAACACTCTCCCCCTCTCGATGCTATGCATCTCCTAGATAGATCTTGCGTGATCGTAGGAATTTTTTTTAAATTGCATGCTACGTTCCCCAACAGTGGCATCTGAGCCAGGTCTATGCGTAGATGATATGCACGAGTAGAACACAGAGAGTTGTGGGCGATCATAGTCATACTGCTTACCAACAATGTCTTATTTTGATTCGGCGGTATTGTTGGATGAAGAGGCCCAGACCAACCTTACATGACCACGTTCATGAGACCGGTTCCACCGACAGACATGCAACTTGTTTTGCATAAAGGTGGCTGGCGGGTATCTGTTTCTCCAACTTTAGTTGAATCAAATTTGACTACAACCGGTCCTTGTTGAAGGTTAAAACAACAAACTTGACGAAAGATCGTTGTGGTTTTGATGCGTAGGTAAGAACAGTTCTTACTAGAAGCCCGTAGCAGCCACGTAAAACTTGCAACAACAAAGTAGAGGACGTCTAACTTGTTTTTGCAGGGCGTGTTGTGATGTGATATACATTATTGTATGATATGATCATGTTTTGTATAAGTTATCGGCAACTGGCTGGAGCCTTATGGTTGTCGCTTTATAGTATCAAATGCAATCGCCATGTAATTGCTTTACTTTATAACTATGCGTTAGCGATAGTTGTAGAAGCAATAGTTGGCAAGACAAGAATGATGCTACGATGGAGATCAAGGTGTCAAGCTGGTGACAATGGAGATCATGACGGTGCTTTGGAGATGGAGATCAAAGGCACAAGATGATGATGGCCATATCATGTTACATATTTGATTGCATGTGATGTTTATCTTTTATGCATCTTACTTTGCTTAGTACGACGGTAACATTGTAAGATGATCCCTCACTAAATTTCAAGGTAGAAGTGTTCTCCCTGAGTATGCACCATTGCGACAGTTCGTCGTGCCGAGACACCACGTGATGATCGGGTGTGATAAGCTCTACACTCACATACAACGGGTGCAAGACAATTTTGCACGTGCAGAATACTCGGGTTAAACTTGACGAGCCTAACATGTACAAACATGGCATCGGAACATTGAGTCCGAAAGGTCAAACATGAATCATATAGTAGATATGATCAACATAGAGATGTTCACCATTGAAAACTACTCCATCTCACGTCATGATCGGACATGGTTTAGTTGATATGGATCACGTGATCAGTTAGATGACTCGAGGGATGTCTATCTAAGTGAGAGTTCTTATGTAATATGATTAATTGAACTTAAATTTATCATGAACTTAGTCCTGATAGTTTTTGCATATGTATGTTGTAGATCAATGGCCCGTGCTACTGTTCCTTTGAATTTTAATGCATTCCTAGAGAAAGCTAAGTTGAAAGATGATGGTAGCAACTACACGGACTGGGTCCATAACTTGATGATTATCCTCATTGCTGCACAAAAGAATTACGTCCTTGATGCACCGCTAGGTGCAAGGCCTGCTGCAGGAGCAATTGCTGACGTTATGAACGTCTGGCAAGCTAAATCTGATGAGTACTTGATAGTTCATGTGCCATGCTTTACGGCTTAGAATCGGGACTTCAAAGACATTTTGAACGTCATGGAGCATATGAGATGTTCCAGGAGTTGAAGTTAATATTTCAAGCAAATGCCCAAGTTGGGAGATATGAAGTCTCCAACAAGTTCTAAAGCTGCAAGATGGAGGAGAACAGTTCTATCAATGAACACATACTCAAAATGTCTGGGTACCATAACCACTTGACTCAGCTGGGAGTTAATCTTCCGGATGATAGTGTCATTCACAGAGTTCTTCAATCATTGCCACCAAGCTATAAAGGCTTCATGATGAACTATAATATGCAAGGGATGAACAAAACGATTCCCGAGCTCTTCGCAATGCTCAAAGCTGCGGAGGTAGAAATCAAGAAGGAGCATCAAGTTTTGATGGTTAACAAGAGAACTAGTTTCAAGAAAAAAGGCAAAGGAAAGAAGGGGAACTTCAAGAAGAATAGCAAGCAAGTTGCTGCTCCCGGGAAGAAGCCCAAGTATGGACCTAAGCCTGAAACTGAGTGCTTCTACTACAAAGGGACTGGTCACTGGAAGCGGAACTGGCCCAAGTATTTGGCGGATAAGAAGGATGGCAAAGTGAATGGTATATTTGATATACATGTTATTGATGTGTACCTCACTAATGCTCATAGTTGTGCCTGGGTATTTGATACTGGTTTTGTTGCTCATATTTGCTACTCCAAACAGGGGCTACAGATTAAACAAGGATTGGCTAAGGACGAGGTGACGATGCGTGTCGGAAATGGCTCCAAGGTCGATGTGATCGCCGTCGGCACGTAACCTCTACATCTCCCTTCGGGATTAGTTTTAGACCTGAATAATTGTTATTTGGTGCCAGTGTTGAGCATGAACATTATATCTGGATCTTGTTTGATGCGAGACGGTTATTCATTTAAATCAGAGAATAATGGTTGTTCTATTTATATGAGTAATATCTTTTATGGTCACACACCCTTGATGAGTGGTCTATTTTTGTTGAATCTCGATCGTGGTGATACACATATTCATAATATTGAGGCCAAAAGATGCAAAGTTAATAATGATAGTGCAACTTATTTGTGGCACTGCCGTTTAGGTCATATTGGTGTAAAGCGCATGAAGAAACTCCATGCAGATGGGCTTTTTTAATCATTTGATGATTTCGAACCATGCCTCATGGGCAAGATGACTAAGACTCTGTTCTCCAGAACAATGGAGCGAGCCACTGACTTATTGGAAATAATACATACCGTTGTATGCGATCTGATGAGTGTTGAGGCTCGCGGCAGGTATCGCTATTTTCTGACCTTCACAGATCGTTTGAACAGATATGGGTATATCTACTTAATGAAACATAAGTCTCAAACATTTGAAAAGTTCAAAGAATTCTAGAGTTAAGTGGAAAATCATCGTAACAAGAAAATAAAGTTTCTACGATCTGATCGCAGAGGCGAATATTTGAGTTACGAGTTTAGTCTTCATTTAAAACAATGTGGAATAGTTTCCCAACTCACGCCACCTGGAACACCATAGTGTAATGGTGTGTCCGAACGTCGTAACCGTATTTTATTAGATATGGTGCGATCTATGATGTATCTTACCGATTACCACTATCATTTTGGGGCTATGCATTAGAGACAGCTGCATTCATGTTAAATAGGGCACCATCTAAATCCGTTCAGATGACACCATATGAACTGTGATTTGGCAAGAAACCTAAGCTGTCATTTCTTAATGTTTGGGGTTGAGATGCTTATGTGAAAAAGCTTCAGCTTGATAAGCTCGAACCCAAATCAGAGAAGTGCGTCTTCATAGGATACGCAAAAGAAACTTTTGGGTACACCTTCTATCACAGATCCGAAGGCAAGATATTTGTTGCTAAGAATGGATCATTTCTAGAGTAGTTTCTCTCAAAAGAAGTGAGTGGGAGGAAAGTAGAACTTTATGAGGTAATTGTACCTTATCTTGAATTGTAAATTAGTTCATAAAAAAAAATTGTTCCCGTGATTGTCGGCATTCTGGGACCGGGGGTGCCCAGACTTGCCTGCCTGCGGGCTTGTGCGTGGCTCCACCAACGGCCTGGTACGGCCCATCTTCAGCAGCAACCACTCAAGACCCTCGCGAGGGACCAAGCCTCGTGAGTCGGACAACACCAAGACCTCCTGAGGGAGCCTCACTAGGCTGGCTCCCGAGGGGCGGAGATCTCTATGATAGGGTACCTCGCGAGGTTCACGTGACGTGAGCCATGACGACCGAGGCCAGATGGGCGCCAGCGGGCGCAGTGTACCAGTTCCCTCTTTGGTGCTAAAGAGGCAAGCGCAGGCGAGGAGTCCCGAGGCGTCAGGAAAAGGTTTCCATATTGGTGCAACAAGACCAAGGCCAGCAGGACGGCAGGACGGAGGTCACTGCGGAGCCCACGACAGCGTCACCACTAAAGCCTTTGGCAGGCGAAGACCACCTTTTGTCAGGATAGCTTGTACTAGTTGTCCCCCTTCAAACTTGGCCATTGTGGGATCCCTTCCCGCCTAACATTTGGGAAGAGTACCAGGGCCTCTATAAATAGGACCTTGCCACCACCGTAGCAAGGGGACGGATCATTTAGGTCACCCTGACACCCACCAGCTCATCGTGCTCAAGAACACCTCTCGTCAGGAGGCTGTTCATCCATTGTACTAGTTCATCCTCAGCCCCTCGAGGCAATCCACCCACAAACTGGAGTAGGGTATTACACCGCAAGGTGGCCCGAACCAGTATAAACCCTCGTGTCTCTTATTCCTTGGGTTCGTCGAGCTAGGAAGAGAGTGTTCTTCGTGCACACCCCAAAGTTGGAACCTCAACGGTTTGCCGGAATCCACGATCCGACATTTGGCGCGCCAGCTAGTGGTGCGCTGAAGCCTTTCTTTGGTCAACCGACGTACCACTCCTCCGCCGCATCCATGGCTGACGCTCGCCGAGCCTGTGCTGAGCGTTGGGCCGCCCTTGCTGCTCACGTCGCTCAGACGGCACCCGTTGGCGGACCTCCCCGCCGCTCTCCATCACCCGTTGCCAATGTCGCTATCGACTGGAAACGAGCAGCAAGCCTCGTAACTGCACCCCTCTGTGCGGCGGGACGGACGCATCACCACCCCACCTTCGCTAACCCCGGCCAGCTCGTTGTCCCACGCTCGTCGCGCACCCACGGACATGCAGGCCGCGCTGCTCATGGCACGTGAGCTCCTGCGTTACCGCCCGGTCGACGAACTCTACGAAGACTGGCTGGACCGCGTCAACGAGCTCGTCAGCGCCACTGGGGGCACTCCCGCACCATCACTCTCACTGCCTCACCCACCTCCAGCCGTGGGCGACGTAGCCCATGGAGCGCCTCCACCACCTCCGCATCAACACGCCGCCCTTGCCCTAAGACGCGTGGCCCCGCGGCGCAACCCACCGCGCAGGGCGACCACACGTGAAGAAGGAAGCTGCCAGGAGACCCCGCAGCCGCAGGAAGACGCTCCTGTGCTCCCTGCACCACCACGTCAAGATCGCGCGCCGCCTGCAGCGGTGGCGTGAGGGTACCAAGACCAGGCTCCACCTCCACGACAGGCTCTAGTGACCATGGCGGGCTGCCACGCCTTCACCCCCGAGCTGCGCAGCATCGTCTGGTCTGGCAAGTTCAAGCCCGACTTACCTCCGCGCTACGATGGCACCCCTGACCCTGCTGAGTTCTTGCAGCTCTACGAGCTAAGCATTGAGGTGGCCAATGGCGACGAGAAGGTCATGGCGAACTGGTTTCCCATCGCTCTCAAGGACGGCGCGCGCTCGTGGCTCCTGAACCTGCCCGCTGGATCGATCTCCTCCTGGAGCAAGATGCGCGAGCGTTTCGTCGCCAACTTCCAAGGCACTCACGACCGCCCGCCTGCGGTTGGTGACCTATGACGCATCAAACAGCAGCCAGGGAGACCCTGCAGAAGTACATCCAGCGTTTCAACAACGTTCGCCCCAAGATTCCAAAGGTGACGGCTCCGATGGCGTCCGCGATGTCAAGATGAAGGAGGAGCTCGCCATACACGAGGACCTGTGCACAGCTCTGGAGATGTTTAACATGGAAACCAAGTGCACAAGGGCTTAGGAGGGACGCCTCTCCCTCCTCGAGATCCCAGCCGCCGACCAGGAAGACAAGAAGGCCAAGTCCAAGGACGTGAAGTGCAAGGGGGCTGCCGTGCTCGCGGCGGAGCCGGAGATGAAGAGCGGCTGTGACCACCCCGAGTCATCCAAGGCCAACCGCCCATTATGCGCCTTCCACAATGTTGACAGACACAACACCAACGACTGCTAGGAGCTCAGGGCCATCCGCGATGGGCATTTCGGTCGACGCCCCGAGCGCAACAACCGAGGCTACAGACGTGGGGGAGGCCGCAGTGGAGGACGCTGGGACGACCGCGTCCCCCGTCAGGAGTGCCGCGACCGACCTCGTGAGGACCGCTGGCAGGACCAGCCTCGCGAGGGTGCCCGGAGAGACCAACCTCGTGAGGACCGCCCCCAAGGCAACGCTGATCTCCCTTCGCTGCCGCCGCCACCAAGAAGGAACGACGACCATCATCAGGACGAGGGGGATGGGGGCTTCCAAGAGCCTTGCTCCATCGCTTGCATCTTGGGTGGCGCTCAGGCCCCATCCTCTCAGCGTATCTTCAAGTAGTTTGCCCGCGAGGTGAATGCGGCCCTTGCCAGGCTCGATGCCACGCGCCCGCTCAGGTGGTCCAAGTGCGCCATCACCTTCAGCTCCTCTGACTAATTCAAGTGCGCGGCAACTGTCGGCGCCCTCCCGATGCTCTGCTCACCCATCATCAACAATGCCCAAGTCACCAAGACCCTCATCGACGGCGGCTCGGGGCTCAATGTCCTGTCCGTCGAGACGTTCGACCGCCTCCAAGTGCCATACGATCACCTACAGCCTACCAAGCCTTTCTCAGGAGTGACCGATGGCTCCACCACCCCGATCGGGCAGGTCCGCCTTCCTGTCACTTTCGGCAGGCGTGACAACTACCGCACGAAGCTCATCGACTTCGACGTCGCCCATATCCGCTTGTCGTACAACGCCATCCTCGGGTACCTAGCCCTGGCCAAGTTTATGGCAGTGACCCATCACGGCTACAACGCCCTCAAGATGCCCGGGAGCTGCGGCACCATCACGGTCACCTGCGAGGACAAGGACGCGGTGTGCTCCCTCGAGCGTGCTTACCAACCTGCAGCGGCCGAAGACCCAGATAACGAAGGTGTCGTCTACCCTCCTGAGGCCATCCCCAGGAAGAAGAAGCAGCTGCTCCATCAAGGGCTTCAGGAGAGCGGTGCCTCAAGCGGCACCACCTCAGGGCATGCTCCCGTAGATGGGGCACCTCCCTCCCTCGCATAGGAAGGCGCGCCCGGCGCCCTCCTCAGGTTGGGCTCGAGGGCTCTCTTCTGGAGGGCCTCAGACCTAGCCAACGTCGCGAGGGAGGCGCTTGGGCACCACGTGGAGGCATGCTTCACCGCACGCTTCCCTCATCAGGGCACAAGGCACGAGGTGCCCGGTGCTCAGGATTTCATCACCAAGACCACCAAGGAGCTTCAAGAGGCAAGAGCCATGCGTGGCGACCGCTGCCCACCACCTAGTGCAGCTCCTTGTCCTGGCAGGGACGACGAGCTGCGCATCTGTGTCGACATTCCTGGGCTCAACAGGGCCGCATCTGAGGGGCATTTCTGGCCATCGAGCATTGGTCGGTGTGAGGGTCCCCCTCACAGCTACGTTCGCATGCCTTTCGGCCTACCGAACACGGCTGTCACCTTCCACCGGCTCATGCAGGGTGCCCTGGCGGCTCGCGAGGCCAGGCGCCAGGATGTCCCGGGGGAGGAAGAGCCAGAACCTCCGGGGTCCCCTGGGAACCGGCCACCGGACGACCCATAAGGAACGACCTCTTCAGCACGCATCTTCAGCTACTCCAACACCTCGTCGACAATGGTACCCGGTGACACTTTCTAGTTTATTCAGCTGGGGGCGCCCCTCGGGCTGCATGATTCCAAGGTCGCACGGGCCTGTCCCAGCGACATGTATCCCTTTGCATTTTTAGCTTACTCTGTTGGGGTGCCCCATGGGCTGCATCATCCCCAGGCCGCATGGGTCCGCCCCTGTGGCATGTATCGTTCTTGCATCTATTTGAACTAGCTTGCCTCCTTGCATGATTTACCTTATGATCACCACCTACTTGCCTGTTGCCCTTTGTGGCCACCTGTGTTGCTGACCGGCCTCCTGCTCATCCCGCAATGGGGGCTATACATGCTGGCACGACGCTTATGCTCGGGTCCGTCCCTGCAGTGCTGACAAACCTGAGTGGTCGAGCTCTGGCTCGCGGCACGCCCCGCGCACGTCACCTCACCAGGCCCTCAGTGCCCTCATCTTCTTGCGGAAAGATGAGCGGCAGGACAACAAATTGATTAGAGCTATATCACCCCCTCGGACTAACCCGCAGGAACCTCCAGAGCTTTCTACGGGTAGCCCTGTCAGCTGCTCCTTTTCATGCGATTCGCTTGCATGTTAAAGGGGAGGCTCCTGAGCATCGCGCCTTAGGGGCCCTTACTGACTCTCCAGCCCCCATCCCCTAGCCTTGACCACGACATCGCTACCTGGCATACCAGCGGCAGCTGAGCCTCGCTCGAGGGTCGGGACCCGAGGACGCAGATCACTTAGAAGAGCGTGAGAGGGGGAAGCTGGCGCAGACCTAACCTAGCAGAATCACATTGTTGACGCATAAATCGGGCGCTGCGCAAGGAATCGCTTCAGGCTCGCTAAGATAAGTCACACATTCAAGCTGGCCCAACACTTCAGCTTAGGATTTTCGACTCTTGTAGCCTTGCTCCAGCAATGCCTCCTTCCTTTTCTGCCTTTAGGAAGTTGCTTGCATGCCAAGGGGGACCTCTTGAGCATCGCGCCTCGGGAGCTCTTACCGGACCTTGGGCCGCTCACCTCCTGGACTTGACCATGGCGTCGCGACCTAGCATACCAGCAACGGCTAAAGCCTACCTGGGGACTGGGATCTATCGGCGTAGAGCACTAAGCTACCGCGAGGATGAAAAGGGGGGACAATGCCAAAGCAACATGCGCGATCGCGAATTTCATAATAGGAACAACATTGATGCAAAAAGCACTACATATTCTTTACACACCCCACGGGGTTCTTCTCGATTCCTTGCAGATAACAAAAGAAGGAGGTTTCTAGGAGTCATATCTACAGATATCGCCACCGATGCCATCACCAACAGTGGGCCACAAGGGGCCATCCAGATCAATGGTGACGACAAGCGGACGCTGTTGGTGCACTCCAGGCACGGCGAGAGCTCGGGGGCACTGATACATCTCCATCGTATCTACTTTTCCAAACACTTTTGCCCTTGTTTTGGACTCTAACTTGCATGATTTGAATGATACTAACCCAGAGTGACGCTGTTTTCAGCAGAATTTCCATGTTGTTATTTTTGTGTAGAAATAAAAGTTCTTGAATGACCTGAAACTTCACGGAGAATATTTTTGGAATATATAAAAAAATACTGGCGAAAGAATCAAGACCAGGGGGCCCACACCCTATCAACGAGGGTGGGGGCCCGCCTACCCCCTGGGCGCGCCCCCTATCTCATGGGCCACCTGGAGCTCCATCGACCTCAACTCCAACTCTATATATTCACGTTCGGGAAGAAAAAAAATCAGAGAGAAGGATTCATCGCGTTTTACGATACGGAGCCGCCGCCAAGCCCTAATCTCCCTCGGGAGGGCTGATCTGGAGTCCGTTCGGGGCTCCGGAGAGGGGAATCCGTCGCCGTCGTCATCATCAACCTTCCTCCATCACCAATTTCATGATGCTCACCGCCATGCGTGAGTAATTCCATCGTAGGCTTGCTTGACGGTGATGGGTTAGATGAGATTTACCATGTAATCGAGTTAGTTTTGTTAGGGTTTGATCCCTAGTATCCATTATGTTCTGAGATTGTTGTTGCTATGACTTTGTTATGCTTAATACTTGTCACTAGGGCCCGAGTCCCATGATATCAGATCTGAACCTATTATGTAACACCCTCGATGCGGCTATATCTCCCACGTGTCGAAGCACGACTTAGAGGCATAAC
Organism: Aegilops longissima; assembly: GCA_021605205.1. Lineage (NCBI taxonomy): Eukaryota > Viridiplantae > Streptophyta > Magnoliopsida > Poales > Poaceae > Aegilops > Aegilops longissima. The sequence continues at coordinate 220,750,999 of CM038681.1, forward strand.
CGCATTGAAAGCAATGTCGCAAGTGAGGTAATCTTCACACAACCCATGTAATACATAAGGGAAAGAGATACATAGTTGGCTTACAGTCGCCACTTCACACAATACATAAATAAACATCCATCATTCAGATTACACTCAAGGTCCGACTACGGAACCAAAATAAAAGAAGATACCCCAAATGCTACACAGATCCCGATCGTCCCAACTGGCTCCACTACTGATCATCGGGAAAAGACACATAGTAACGACCACGTTCCTCATCGAACTCCCACTTGAGCTCGGTTCGTCCACCTGCACCGCCATCGCCGGCACCTGCAACTGTTTTGGTAGAATCTGTGAGTCACGGGACTCAGCAATCTCACACCCGCGAGATCAAGACTATTTAAGCTTATAGGAAGGACAGAGTTTTGAGGTGGAGCTGCAGCAGCGACTAGCATATATGGTGGCTACATTCGCAAAAGAGAGCGAGAAGAGAAGCAAGGCACGGGTCGTGAAGCTAGTAGCGATCAAGAAGTGATCCTGAACTACTTACGCCAAACATTACTCCAACACGTGTTCACTTCCGGACTCCGCGAGAAGAGACCATCACGGTTACACACGCGATCGATGTGTATTTTAATTAAGGTCAACTTCGGGTTTTCTACAACCGACATTAACAAATTCCCATATGCCTCATAACCGCGGGCATGGCTTTGAAAGATAATACCTGCGGGGTGTCCCAACTTAGCCCATTATAAGCTCTCACGGTCAACGAAGGATAATCCTTCTACCGGAAGACCCGATCGATCTCGAATCCCGGACTACAAGACATTTCGACAAAGAATAAAACAAGACCAAAGAAAGCCGCCCGACAGCCGACAAATCCCGATAGGAGCTGCACATATCTCGTTCTCGTGGCACATCCGGATGAACACTACGTCGGAAACCAAGATGCCCCAAGTTGCCTCGGGTGGCACCGCAAGTGGCTCTAGTTTGGACCAACACTCGAGGAGCATTGGCCCGGGGTTAAATAAAGATGACCCTCGGGCTCGCGAAAACCCGGGGGAAAAAGGCTTAGGTGGCAAATGGTAAAACCAATGTTGGGCCTTGCTGGAGGAGTCTTATTCAAAGTGAACTGTCAAGGGGGTCCCATAAATCACCCAATCGTGTAAGGAACGCGAAATCAAGGAACATAACACCAGTATGACGGAAACTAGGGTGGAAAGAGTGGAACAAAACACCAGGCATAAGGCCGAGCGTTCCACCCTTTACCAAGTATATAGATGCATTAATTATAGCAGATATATTGTGATATCCCCAACAAGTAAATATGTTCCAACGAGGAACAACATCTCCATGTTCCAACAAGGAACAAACTTCATCTTCTCCTGCAACTAACAACGCTATAAGAGGGGCTGAGCAAAGCGGTAACATAGCCAATCAACGGTTTGCTAGGAAAGGATGGTTAGGGGCTGACATGGCAATATGGGTGGCATGATAAGCAAGTGATAGGCATCGTAGCATAGGCATAGCAAAAGAGCGAGCATCTAGCATAGCAAAGATAGAAGTGATTTCGAGGGTATGGTCATCTTGCCTGCAAAGTTCTCAGAGTTGTCGAAAGCTTGATCCTCGTAAGCGTTCTCAACAGGTTCCTCGTTCACGCACTCGCCTCCGGCTCTACCCAAAGCAAGAACACAAACAAAGGAACCACAATAAATCATGGTGCAATGCACAAGCAACATGATGCAAAACATGGCATGATATGCGAGATGTGATATGCAATGCGTATGCGTGCTCCGGAAGGAAAATGATGAACCAGGCATCAACTTGGCAAACCAAGTATGCCGCTGGAAAGATGAGATGATTTCGGTTGAAATCGATATAAAGATCACCGGAATCGGATGCACGGTTTGCAAATGACAAGCAAAACAAGAATTGCACAAATCTGCCATTAACAGCATGATGCCACATAGCAAGCAACAAGAAAATAAGCTACTGCACCCAAACGTACCAGAAAAGCATATGGCAGTGATCTACTCAAGATGCTTGACAAAAGATGAACACTGAGCTACGGCTAAATCACATCATAACAGGTCCAAACAAGCATGTCAAAAGTGCAAAACATATCAACTTCACAGTCTTAGTGAAATTACTGAACATGGCAAAATCAGCATCAGAAAGCAATGTTCAGAGCAAGAAAACAGCATGCTACAGGAACTTATAATAGCAAAGCAGGGCATGGCATGAATCTACTCAAAGCATAGAACAAAAGTCCCTTACTGACCATGAGCCAAAAGGGATCAGAAAATATAGTAACACCCATGTCAATATAGCAAGTTTTGTTAATGATTCAACAACAGGCATGACAAAACAGATAACAAGTAGGCATGTTTAAGAGCTCAATGCACTCACTACAGAGCATTTCATGATAAAATAAGCATACATCCATCAAGAAGACATGGCATAGAAGACATACATTGCAAGAACAACATCATAGCATACACGGATCAACTACAACAACCTTGGCGAAATTGAATAACATGTAAACAATCTGCCAGGAAACATTTTATAGCAAAAGTAGAGCTCGATTGACTCAAGCTATGGCACTCCGGAATTGCAAACAAAGCCATGGATGGATAGAGCATAACCATATGTTCAAACCATCCTTACTGAAGTATCTCAAAATATGCATGGATCTCTCGGTAGCATCAAGTTAACATGGCATAAAAATATCAAGAAAACAGGGCTGAAATCAGCAACATCAGAAGCCTAGTTTGCATGCTTGTGCTAGTCACCACAGAGATCACAAAAATACATGGCATACACCCCTGGAAAGATGGCATGGCATATTACAAAACACATGTAGGACTCAAGATCATAGGGTGCACACATCAATCATGGCAAAAATGACAAAAGTGCATGTTACATTAAGAAATGAAACTAACATCACATAGCCCTCTTCTAACAGCATTTCGGGCACCAAGATGAGCTCAAATGAAAATGATGCAATGAGATGAAATGATCTACTCTTCGAGACGAACATTTTGACATATTACAAGCACGAAACGGAGTCATAGGTGCAAAGTTATGGCACGATGAAAATGCAACAAATTATCACAGAATTAAAGACTTGGATGAATTCGGGGGGAAGGAGAAAGTCAACCCCGATCTAGATCCGATCTGGCCGGAGGTCAAGGTCGCCGGAGACGGCTCGCCGGAACTCAGGCCGGGAGGAGAGGGAGGCCGGGCCGGCCGGAGGAGGAGGCGACGGCGGCCGGGCGACGGGCCGGGCGGGCCGGGCGCGGCGACCGGCCTTGGCGGCGGCGATGACCGGCGCGGATGACCAGGGCGGCGGCGGGCGGCGGGGCGGGCCGGCGGCAAGGGGGCGGGCGCGGGCTGGAACAAGCGGCGGGCTCGGTTAGCGCGCTTGCTTTGGTTATTGCGCATGCAGCAGACGTTCGGCCCGTCCCGGACGTGTCCGGCGAGGGAAAGGAGCGGGGAGCTAGGGTTTCATCCGGAATTTGGGGGGGAAGGCTATATTTATAGGTAGAAGGAGCTAGGAAGCTCAAAATGGAGTGCGGTTTTCGCCCACACGATCGTGATTGAACGACGGAGAGCATGGAAGTGACTTAGATGGGTTATTGGGCTGTTTTGAAAGGGTGTTGGGCTGCAACTTAAAAGAGGCCTTTGCGAGAGTGCGGTTAACCGTTGGAGTACCAAACGAGCTCCAAATGACCCGAAACTTGACAGGTGGTCTACCGGTGGTGTACCAAGGCCACTTGACAAACCTTGGTCCATTCCGAGAAAGTTTAGTACCCGCTCACGGAAAAACGTAAATGGGGACGCCGGGGGACATAGGAGTGCCGGATTGCAAAACGGACAACGGGGAAAATGCTCGGAATCAAGAGACGAACACGTATGCAAATGAGATGCACATGATGACATGATATGAAATGCATGACATGGACAAAATGCAAAAAACGAAACACAAAAACCCAACCACGGAGGGAATATCATATCACAATGCCGAAAATGGCAAGAGTTGGAGTTATAAATATGGAAAGTTACATCCGGGGTGTTACAACACTCCACCACTACAAGAGGATCTCGTCCCGAGATCTAGGACTGAAAGAACTCTGGATATTCGGAACGGAGGTAATCCTCGCGGTCCCAGGTGGCTTCCCGGTCGGAATGGTGTGACCACTTCACTTTCAGGAATTTGATTGACTTGTTGCGAGTCTTGCGCTCGGTTTCTTCAAGAATAGCAACGGGGTGCTCATGATAAGAGAGATCTTCTTGAAGGTCAATTTCTTCGGTTGATAGTGCGTTCAGGGTCTTGAAGCACTTGCGGCTGTGACACATGAAACACATCGCACGTTCGCGAAGTTGGACGGGAGCTCAAGTTGATAGGCGAGATCGCCTCTTTGCCAATGATCTTGAAAGGACCCACGTATCTAGGGGCAAGCTTCCCTTTGATACCGGGCGACGAGTGCCTTTCATTGGAGAGACGCGAGGTAGACATGGTCTCCGATTTCAAAAGCCACATCACGGTGCTTGTCATCATAATAGCTCTTCCGCGCGATTATGCTGCTTTGAGATTCTCACGAATGACTTTGCACATTTCTTCGCTTCGTGATCAAGTCGCTTGCCAAGAAGTTGGCGTTCACCTGTCTCGGACCAATTGAGAGGAGTACGACACTTTCGCCATAGAGAATTTCGAATGGGGCCTTGCCTCAACTCGCTTGGAAGCTGTTGTTGTAGGAGAACTCAGCATATGGAAGACAATCTTCCCACTTCATACCAAGGAAATGACACAAGCCCCGAGCATATCTTCAAGGATTTGATTGACTCGCCGACTTGGCCACTTGTTTGAGGATGGAAAGCTGTCTTTGAAACGAATGTTGGTGCCCATGGCCTTCTGAAAAGAATCCCAAAACTTGGAGGTAAAGATGCTGCCACGGTCTGAAGAGATCAATTGTGGAATGCCGTGCAAGGAGACAATCCTGGAGGTGTATAGCTCTGCCAACTGAGCTGCTGTGATAGATTCTTTGATAGGAAGAAAATGAGCCACTTTAGTAAGCTTGTCAATGACAACGAAGATAGCATCATTTCCACGCTTGGACTTAGGAAATCCAGTCACGAAGTCCATTTCGATATGATCAAACTTCCATTCCGGAATAGCAAGAGGTTGGAGGAGACCAGCTGGTCGTTGGTGTTCTGCTTTCACTCTTCTGCAGACATCACACTCATTCACGAATTGAGCAATTTCTCGCTTCATTCGAGTCCACCAATATGACTGCTTGAGATCATGGTACATCTTCGTACTTCCAGGATGAATGGATAGAAGCGAATTGTGTGCCTCATTCATAATGACTTTACGTAGATCACCCTTAGGAACCACAATCCGTCCTCAAGAAAAGAGTATCTTTGTCATCAATGTGGAAGCACTTGTATTTGAAATGCCCTTGTCGATACCACGCTTCACCTTTTTCACCATGGTATCCAGGAGTTGAGCCTCACGAATTTGATCTTCCAAAGTAGGAGAGACTATGAGGTTGGCAAGAAAGCCTTGAGGACAACTTGAAGATTCAGCTTATGGAAAGCTTCACAGAGATCCGTTGGAAGGGCTTGAGGATTAAATTGTTGCAATAAGCTTTCCTGCTCAAAGCATCTGCAATGACATTGGCCTTGCCCGAGTATATTCAATACTTGGGTTGTACTCTTGAATCATTTCACCCATCGAGTTTGCCTGAGGTTGAGGTTGGGTTGAGTGAAGATATACTTGAGACTCTTGTGGTCAGTGAAAATGTCCACTTTCCTTCCCAACAAGAGATGTCTCCATGTTATCAATGCATGGACAACTGCCGCCAACTTAAGATCGTGAGTGGGGTAGTTCTTTTCGTTGGGCTTCAGCTGACGAGAGGTATAGGCCACAACTCTCTTCTCTTGCATTAACACAGCACCGAGACCTTGAAGAGAAGCATCACAGAAAACTTCGAATGGCTTGGATTCATCAGGAGGAGTCAAGACAGGAGCTGTGACGAGTTTCTCTTTGAGGGTGTTGAAAGCAACGTCACACTCAGGAGACCAGACATACTCCACATGTTTCTGGAGGAGGTTGGAAAGAGGCTTTGCAATCTTAGAGAAATTCTCAACGAATCTTCGGCAATAGCTTGCAAGACCAAGAAAATGCGGAGCTGTTTGACATTCGAGGAGGTTCCCAATTCACAACTGCGACACCTTCTCGGGATTAACAGCGATGCCCTTGGCGGAGATGATGTGACCAAGATAAAGCACTTCATCAAGCCAAAATTCACATTTGGAGAACTTCAGATAGAATTGATGCTCTACGAGCTTGTCGAGCACCAATCGCAAATGTTTGGCATGATCCTTCTTATTCTTGGAGAAGACCAAAATATCATCAAGATAGACCAAGACGAATTCATTGGTGTAGGGGTTGAAGATGAAGTTCATCATCCGAGAGAATGTTGGAGGAGCATTGACAAGGCGAAGGACATGACAGATATTCATAAGAACCAAAGCTTGTTCTGAATGCTGTCTTGGGAATATCTTGTTCACGAATGCGAATCTGATGATAACCCATACGAAGGTCAAGCTTGGAGAACACTTTAGCACCTTTGAGTTGCTCGAAAAGCTCATTGATGTTGGGAAGTGGATACTTGTTCTTGATTGTCTTCTTATTCAATGGACGGTAATCGATGCAAAGTCGGTCCGTGCCATCCTTCTTCTGGACAAAAAGAACACCACAACCCCAAGGAGATGAACTCGGTCTGATCAAACCCAGACGCTCTTGTTCATCGAGCTGCTTCTTCAATTCCTTCAGCTCATCAGGTCCAAGCTTGTATGGACGCTTGCAAACGGGTTCAGTGCCAGGCTCAAGATCGATAATGAACTCAACTGGCCGATGAGGAGGCATTCCTGGAAGCTCTTCTGGAAAGACATCTTGGTACTCACAAACGATTGGAATCTGAGAGATAGCATCCAATTCGCCCTTCTCATTGAGAGAAAACAACCGAATGGTTTCATCACGAGCGGCATAGATGATCACATCATTAGAAGAGTGAGTCAATTGAATTTCCTGGCAGCACAATCAAGCTGAGCTTTGTCTTGATAAAGCCACCCATCCCGAGAATTAGATCAATATCCGAGTCACCAAGGACAATTGGTTTAGCCAGAAATCTATAGTCGCCCATCTTGATAGAAACATCCGGGATGCAAATATTAGATGTCATTTGCTTACCCGGGGACACAATCTTCAACGGAATAGGAATCTTTTCCGTCACAAACTCATGCTTGGCAACAAAAGGTCTCGAAATGAAAGAAAGCGATGCACCAGTATCAAATAAGACTTTTGCAGGAATATCATTAACTGAGAGATTACCCATTATCACATCAGTAGATCCGCTTGAGCTGCATTTATCATATTCACCTTGGCATGCTTTGGATTATGCTTGACCACTGCATTGCTGGAAGATTTCACAGGAGGAGGAGGCGGAAGGCGCCTTTGGTTGAAGCACTTGTTCGCATAGTGACCTTTCTGCACGACATTTGTTGCAAGTCACCTCCGAGAGCGGACGGTGGTAAGGAGCATTTGACCTTGGAGCTTGAGAATTAGACTTGTTCGGTAGCCTGGTTGGGCGGGTGGGAAGATCCACGACCACCGAGTTCTTCTGGCGATAAGGCCGACGGAACGGAGGAGGAGGAAGGTAGAACTTTTGCTGCTTAGCTGCCACTTGAGAGGAAGAAGAAGACTGAACTGCATCCCGATTCTCTTCTTAGAAGCCTCACATTTGAGTTGGGCAGCTTCTTGCTTGATGCCATGTTGTAGAATTCATCATACTTTTCTCGCTCAAAAGCACGAGAGCTAATTGCAGATCTTCTCCGAGACCACCTCTGAATTGATAGATCATACTCTTTTCATCGTGGACGCCTTGCTTAGCAAAGCGAAGCGAGTTTCGAACTGGATATTGTATTGATACACGACATGTTGCCTTGCTTGAGATTGCGGAACTCCTCACGCTTGCTCTCAACAACACTTTTGAATGTGGTGAGCTCAAGTCTCGGCGGAACTCATCCTGTAATGACACGACCTCCTCTGGAATCTTTGTATTGCTGGTACCACTCAAAGCAGCTTGGTCCTTGAGTTGAAACGAAGCAAACTTGACAAAGTCCTCGTGTCCGACATTGCTACATTCAAAATGTTTGCAGATGTCCACAAGCCAATCGTCGGCGTCTGTGGCCTCGACACAGAAACTGAAAGACTTCGGCTGATTAGCGAGGAACTGACTGAGGGTAGCAAAGTGCGGCTGGTTGTTGCCTTGGCCTTGATTTCCTTGACTGCATTGCCCTTGAGTACGCTCTTGCAAGAGTTGCAAAATCATCTGAGCATTGGCATTGGTGGCTGCCATGATAGCTTGCTAGGCCTCCGGAGGCGGAGGTGGAGGTGGAGGGTTCGACTGATTCCCTTCATTGCGTTCCGGATTCAGACGCGTTGGCGGAGCCATCCTGAAGAGGGTGACATCCGTTAGCACTTGATAGACCGATAGACAAGTAGAATCAAGGGATAGAAATTGCAACATATAGTCTTCACAATAAACATTCGAACAAGGATGAATGAATGAATTCCAAAGTTAACATCACACGTCCATTAAGGTGAGAAGCCACTTGATTAAGGGTTGATGAAAAAAAAACTAACAAGGTACGACTGGAACAAATAAGTGGTACGGATTACCCAATCACAAACCAAATATCTGCGGGAAGAAATGCTAGGAGCTACTTGAATCCCACCTATAAACTCCCAAACTTTCTGGTTATGCAATCTGTGTTGGGGATACAGGGACACAAAATATATCACCCAAACTAACAATACCTAGATCCAGCTGTATCCATCCGTCAACACATAACCAAGAAACCTTCGAAATCGTGTACCTCGACCTTGAAAAACATCCGTTATACTGAGTCATGGCAATACTCGAGCTCGCCCGATCTTCGGGTTATCGGGTTATCTCACCAACAACTGTACAAAAGAGATTTCGATGTCGGTAAAACTCGGGTATTCGAGAATCTGCAACGATAAAATTGTGACGACAACACCTCGGAGCTCAACTCCCGGGACACTGCCACAACCCCTAAATGTCGAGGCACCAAGAACAATGTTCTCGTCACAAAACCATCGGAACGATTCCAAGATACCAGCGTGATCCTAAAATTTTTTAGTGAAATTTGAGGAGAGGAGAGTCAAAACTTCTCGTCGGAGACCTCACCAGAGCGACGAAGGGACTGGGGAGTAAAAAGAATCCTACTCTCCGATATATATAATCCTAAGACTCAAAACATTTTGTTCTAGACTCAACAACGCCAAACAAACAATCAAGCGGGGCTCCTAAGTCGGGAAGGCTCGATTACCAACTTGTAGCGCCCTCGATGCGGCTATATCTCCCACGGTCGAAGCACGACTTAGAGGCATAACCGCATTGAAAGCAATGTCGCAAGTGAGGTAATCTTCACACAACCCATGTAATACATAAGGAAAGAGATACATAGTTGGCTTACGATTAGCCACTTCACACAATACATAAATAAACATCCATCATTCAGATTACACTCAAGGTCCGACTACGGAACCAAAATAAAAGAAGATACCCCAAATGCTACACAGATCCCCGATCGTCCCAACTGGGCTCCACTCACGATCATCGAGGAAAAGACACATAGTAACGACCACGTTCCTCATCGAACTCCCACTTGAGCTCGGTTGCGTCACCTGCACTGCCATCGTCGGCACCTGCAACTGTTTTGGTAGAATCTGTGAGTCACGGGGACTCAGCAATCTCACACCTGCGAGATCAAGAATATTTATGCTTATAGGAAGGACAGAGTTTTGAGGTGGAGCTGCAACAAGCGACTAGCATATATGGTGGCTACATTCGCAAAAGAGAGCGAGAAGAGAAGCAAGGCACGATCGTGAAGCTAGTAGGGATCAAGAAGTGATCCTGAACTACTTACGTCAAACATTACTCCAACACCGTGTTCACTTCCCGGACTCCGCCGAGAAGAGACCATCACGGTTACACACTTGTTGATGTGTATTTTAATTAAGGTCAACTTCGGTTTTCTACAACCGGACATTAACAAATTCCCATCTGCCTCATAACCGCGGCACGGCTTTGAAAGATAATACCTGCAGGTTCGTCCCAACTTAGCCCATTATAAGCTCTCACGGTCAACGAAGGATATTCTTCTACCGGAAGACCCGATCAATCTCGAATCCGGACTACAAGACATTTCGACAACAATAAAACAAGACCAGCAAAGCCGCCCGATTGTGCCGACAAATCCCGATAGGAGCTGCACATATCTCGTTCTCGTGGCACACCCGGATGAACACTACGTCGGCAACCGAAGATGCCCCAAGTTGCCTCGGGTGGCACCGCAAGTGGCTCTAGTTTGGACCAACACTCGAGGAGCATTGGCCCGGGGTTAAATAAAGATGACCCTCGGGCTCGCGAAAACCCGGGGAAAAAGGCTTAGGTGGCAAATGGTAAAACCAATGTTGGGCCTTCTTTGGAGGAGTCTTATTCAAAGCGAACTGTCAAGGGGTCCCATAAATCACCCAACCGTGTAAGGAACGCGAAATCAAGGAACATAACACGGTATGGCGGAAACTAGGGTGGCAAGAGTGGAACAAAACACCGGGCATAAGGCCGAGCCTTCCACCCTTTACCAAGTATATAGATGCATTAATTATAGCAGATATATTGTGATATCCCCAACAAGTAGATATGTTCCAACAAGGAACAACATCTCCATGTTCCAACAAGGAACAAACTTCATCTTCTCCTGCAACTAACAACGCTATAAGAGGGGCTGAGCAAAGCGGTAACATAGCCAATCAACGGTTTGCTAGGAAAGGATGGTTAGGGGCTGACATGGCAATATGGGTGGCATGATAAGCAAGTGATAGGCATCGTAGCATAGGCATAGCAAAAGAGCGAGCATCTAGCATAGCAAAGATAGAAGTGATTTCGAGGGTATGGTCATCTTGCCTGCAAAGTTCTCAGAGTTGTCGAAAGCTTGATCCTCGTAAGCGTTCTCAACAGGTTCCTCGTTCACGTACTCGTCTCCCGGCTCTACCCAAAGCAAGAACACAAGCAAAGGAACCACAATAAATCACGGTGCAATGCACAAGCAACATGATGCAAAACATGGCATGATATGCGAGATGTGATATGCAATGCGTATGCGTGCTCCGGAAGGAAAATGATGAACCAGGCATCAACTTGGCAAACCAAGTATGCCGCTGGAAAGATGAGATGATTTTGGTTGAAATCGATATAAAGATCACCGGAATCGGATGCACGGTTTGCAAATGACAAGCAAAACAAGAATTGCACAAATCTGCCATTGACAGCATGATGCCACATAGCAAGCAACGAGAAAATAAGCTACTGCACCCAAACGTACCAGAAAAGCATATGGCAGTGATCTACTCAAGACGCTTGACAAAATATGAACACTGAGCTACGGCTAAATCTCATCATAACAGGTCCAAACAAGCATGTCAAAAGTGCAAAACATATCAGCTTCACAGTCTTAGTGAAATTACTGAACATGGCAAAATCAGCATCAGGAAGCAATGTTCAGAGCAAGAAAACAGCATGCTACAGGAACTTATAATAGCAAAGCAAGGCATGGCATGAATCTACTCAAAGAATAGAACAAAAGTCCCTTACCGACCATGAGCCAAAAGGATCGAAAATATAGTAACACCCATGTCAATATAGCAAGTTTAGTTAATGATTCAACAACAGGCATGACAAAAACAGATAACAAGTAGGCATGTTTAAGAGCTCAATGCACTCACTACAGAGCATTTCATGATAAACTAAGCATACATCCATCAAGAAGACATGGCATAGAAGACATACATGGCAAGAACAACATCATAGCATACAGGGATCAACTACAACAACCTTGGCAAAATTGAATAACATGTAAACAATCTGCCAGGAAACATTTTATAGCAAAAGTAGAGCTCGATTGACTCAAGCTATGGCCCTCCATAATTGCAAACAAAGGCATGGATTGATAGAGCATAACCATATGTTCAAACCATCCTTACTGAAGTATCTCAAAATATGCATGGATCTCTCGGTAGCATCAAGTTAACATGGCATAAAAATATCAAGAAAACAGGGCTGAAATCAGCAACATCAGAAGCCTAGTTTGCATGCTTGTGCTAGTCACCATAGACATCACAAAATACATGGCATACACCCTGGAAAGATGGCATGGCATATTACAAAACACATGTAGGACTCAAGATCATAGGGTGCACACATCAATCATGGCAAAAATGACAAAAGTGCATGTTACATTAAGAAATGCGAAACTAACATCACATAGCCCTCTTCTAACAGCATTTCGGGCACCAAGATGAGCTCAAATGAAAATGATGCAATGAGATGAAATGATCTACTCTTCGAGATGAACATTTTGACATATTACAAGCACGAAACGGAGTCACAGGTGCAAAGTTATGGCACGATGAAAATGCAACAAATTATCACAGAATTAAAGACTTAGATGAATTCGGGGGGAAGGAGAAAGTCAACCCCGATCTAGATCCGATTTGGCCGGAGGTCGAGGTCGCCGGAGACGGCTTGCCGGAACTCGGGCTGGGGAGGAGAGGGGAGGCCGGGGCCGGCCGGAGGAGGAGGCGACGGCGGCCGGGCGGCCGGCCGAGCAGGCGACCAAGCACGGCGACCATGGGCATGCCTTCAGCGGCGCTGGGTCGGCGCGGGAGGCAGGCGGGCGGCGTGGCGCGGGCTGCGCGCCTGCTCGGGCTGGGAGGGCCCTTTGGGCCCAGCGGGCCTGGGCTGGGCGCGATCGGCGGCGAGCTGGGGACCGGGGGCCACGTGGCAGCCCTGGTTGGCTGCGGGGCGTGGTGGACGCGTCCGTGCAGGGACGAGGAGCGGGGAGCTAGGGTTTCATCCGGAATTTGGGGGGGAAGGCTATATTTATAGGTAGAAGGAGCTAGGAAGCTCCAAATGGAGTGCGATTTTCGCCCACACGATCGTGATCGAACGACGGAGAGCATGGAAGTGACTTAGATGGGTTATTGGGCTGTTTTGAAAGGGTGTTGGGCTGCAACTTAAAAGAGGCATTTGCGAGAGTGCGGTTAACCGTTGGAGTACCAAACGAGCTCCAAATGACCCGAAACTTGACAGGTGGTCTACCGGTGGTGTACCAAGGCCACTTGACAAACCTCGGTCCATTCCGAGAAATTTTAGTACCCGCTCACGGAAAAACATAAAAGGGGACGCCGGGGGACATAGGATTGCCGGATTTCAAAACGGACAACGGGGAAAATGCTCGGAATCAAGAGACGAACACGTATGCAAATGAGATGCACATAATGACATGATATGAAATGCATGACATGGACAAAATGCAAAAAACAAAAGACAAAAACCCAACCACGGAGGGAATATCATATCACAATGCCGAAAATGGCAAGAGTTGGAGTTACAAATATGGAAAGTTACATCCGGGGTGTTACATATTATGTTTTCATGAATATATGTGAGTTCTTGATCCTATCTTGCAAGTCAATAGTCACCTACTATGTGTTATGATCTGGTAACCCCGAAGTGACAATAATCGGGACCACTCCCGGTGATGACCGTAGTTTGAGGAGTTCATGTATTCACTAAGTGTTAATGCTTTGGTTCGGTACTCCATTAAAAGGAGGCCTTAATATCCCTTAGTTTCCAATAGGACCCGGCTGCCACGGAAGGGTAGGACAAAAGATGTCATGCTAGTTCTTTTCCACAAGCACGTATGACTATATTCGGAATACATGCCTACATTACATTGATGAACTGGAGCTAGTTCTGTGTCACCCTATGTTATAACTGTTGCATGAGGAATCGCATCCGACATAATTATCCATCACTGATCCAATGCCTACGAGCTTTTCACATATTGATCTTTGCTTAGTTACTTTACCGTTGCCACCGTTACAATTACTACAAAACTGCTACTGTTACTTTTGCCACCGTTACCGTTACTTCCATACTACTTTGCTACTAAATACTTTGCTACAGATATTAAGTTTTCCAGGTGTGGTTGAATTGACAACTCAACTGCTAATACTTGAGAATATTCTTTGGCTCCCCTTGTGTCGAATCAATAAATTTTGGTTGAATACTCTACCCTCGAAAACTGGTGTGATCCCCTATACTTGTGGGTTATCAAGACTATTTTCTGGCACCGTTGCTGGGGAACATAGCTCTATTCTTTGAGTCACTTAGGAAATATATCAGCTGATCACTATGAGGAACTTGAAAGACGAAAAAACCAAGATTTATCCCTCAACTATGAGGGGAGGTAAGGAACTGCCATCTAGGTCTGCACTTGATTCACCTTCGGTTACGAGTAAATTGGCGACACCTACACGTGCTATTGATTCTGATAGGTCGCATGTTATTGATGATACCACTTCTGCTATGCATGATACTTATGATGAAACTACTTCTATGCTTGATACTACTGTGCCATTAGGTGAATTTCTTGATGAACAACTTGCTAGGGCTAGAGAGAATGAAATTATTGAATCTAATAATATTGATGAAAGTGATGATGAAGATTCTCCCCCTAGATATGAATTGCCTGTTGTGCCTGAGGGTTATGTTATGGATGAAGAAACTGCTAGAGATTGTCTTGCTTGCAATGATAGATATGATCTTAAGAAATTATTAGCTAAGCTGAAAGAAAAATCTTTGAATGCTAGAATGAAATATGACCCTGCTTTTGCTACTTCACCTATTTATATTTCTGATAAGGATTATGATTTCTCTATCGATCCTGAGATAAGTACTTTGGTTGAATCTGATCCTTTTTATGGCTATGAATCTGAAAATGTTGCGGCACATCTTACTAAATTAATTGATATAGCCACCCTATTCACTCATGAGGATAAAATTCGTTACTATTATATCCTTAAATTATTTCCGTTCTCATTAAAGGGTGCTGCTAAAACATGGTTTAATTCTCTTGATCCTGGTTGTGTGCGTAGTCCCCAGGATATGATTTATTAGTTCTCTGCTAAATATTTTCCTGCTCATAAGAAACAAGCTGCCTTAAGGGAAATATATAATTTTATGCAAATTGAAGAAGAGAGTCTCCCACAAGCTTGGGGGAGGCTTCTCCAATTACTTAATGCTTTGCCTAATCATCCTTTCAAGAAAAATGAAATACTTGGTATCTTTTATAATGGACTAACCGATGCTTCCAGAGACCACCTGGATAGTTGCGTTGGTTGTGTTTTCAGGGAAAGAATTGATCAAGCTGAATTGCTATTGAATAATATGTTGAGTAATGAAAATGATTGGACACTTCCTGAACCAACTCCTAAGCCAACTCCGAAGAAAAGGGGTATTCTATTTCTCAGTCCTGAAGATATGCAAGAGGCAAAGAAATCTATGAAAGAAAAGGGTATTAAAGCTGAAGATGTTAAGAATTTACCACCTATTGAAGAAATACATGGTCTTGATAACCCGACACAGGTAGTAAAGGTAAATTCTCTCTATAGATTTGATGAAGGTGATATTCCTCGTATAGATTTGATGAAGGTGATATTCCTCGCTATAAGTCTGCTAGCCAATGCTTAGATGAGTTTGATAATTTTATTGTTAAACAAGAAAACTTCAATGCTTATATGATTGAACACTAGAGTGATCATATGTCTAGAGTTAAAGGTGAACTTGAACTCATTGGTAAACATGCTTCTATGGTTACCACTTAAGTAGAACAAGTGCTTAAAGCTCAAAATGATTTTCTCAGTGAATTAAGTAATAAGTAAAATGATAATGTTGTTAGAGTTATGACTAGAGGGGGTAAAATGACTCAGGAACCTTTGTATCCTGAAGTACACCCTAAGAGAATTGAGCAAGATTCTCAGAGAACTAATGTTGATGCACCTAGTCCGGCTGAAAAGAAGAAAAAGAAAAATGATAGGACTTTGCATGCTTCTAGTGAACCTGTTGTTGACACACCTAAGAATCCCAATGATATTTCTATTTCTGATGCTGAAACACAATCTGGTAATGAACATGAACCTAGTGATAATATTAATGATGATGTTCATGTTGATGCTCAACCTAGCAATAATAATGATGTAGAGATTGAACCTACTGTTGATCTTGATAACCCACAATCAAAGAAGCATGGTAAAGAAAGAGAACCATGGGCTCAGAAACCCATGCCTTTTCCTCGTAAACCATCCAAGAAAAAGGATGATGAGGAT
This sequence comes from Aegilops longissima, assembly GCA_021605205.1. Lineage (NCBI taxonomy): Eukaryota > Viridiplantae > Streptophyta > Magnoliopsida > Poales > Poaceae > Aegilops > Aegilops longissima. The sequence continues at coordinate 220,767,308 of CM038681.1, forward strand.
TGTGAGTGCTTTGCTGAAATGGTTAGACCCATCTTTTTGCGTATGCATTTGAGTGATATGCTTAAAATGAATCCTTATGCTAAGTATATGAAAGAAATTGTTACAAATAAAAGAAAGATACTGGAAACTGAAATTTCCACCATGCTTGCTAATTGTCGGGGATATACCCCGTGGCGTAAACCGGCCGGAAGTATAACCCGGCCGGACTGGACGACTCACTGGTAACCCGCCTGGAGCTTGGCGGTTCACGGGCTACCCGCCCAGTCTTGGCGGTTCATTAGTAACTCGGTGGGCGGGTTAGATGGATGACGAGGCCCAAGGCCCAGAAGGCCGGTTCACGTTTAATGGTGGGCCGGTTTATGAGGAAAGCGTAAGGACTATTCTCCTACAAAGGAAGCAAGACTAGGACTCCACTTGTAATAGATTAATCCTAATCCTACTAGGACTAGTCATGTAACCCGCCCCTTCAACATATATAAGGAGGGGCAGGGCTCCCCAAAGAGGGAGAGGCTACAAGCAAGAAGAAACAATCTTAGGGCTAGACACAAAGAGGAGAGCCGGTTTACGGCGACTCCCTCGTGATGATAATGAGACCTAGCCTCAAACAGCATGTAGGGTTTTTACCGGATGATGTTTCCCGGGGCCCGAAGCTGTCTAAATCCCTGTCTTGTGTTGCGTCTCTCGATTCCGCTCAACCCCTCTCAAGCTACCACATAGATGCGTTGGCCTCGCGACTAAGTCCTGGCACTAAGGACATCTGCCGTGATAAATCCACGACAGTTGGCGCCCACCGTGGGGCCTGCGCACGGTGGTGATGAGTTCTTGAAGGGATCACTCCAAGGGATCAAGAAGCTTGCGAATATCTGGATCAGGAAGAGTTCGCACGGAAGGATTCATATTAACTCTGAGTTTATCAAATTGAAACTGCCAGGTCTCGAGGATAACCCGGTGGAGAAGCTAGGGTTTTTTTTTTCGCCGCCGCACGCGTGTATGACCATCGGTCAATCCAACGGATCGATGACTTCTGCTAGTACTAGTCCGAGACTAATTGGTGTAGATCAACGGCGGCTGGTGGTATTTGCCCGGTAAAAAAGAAAAAGGATACCGGCCAGTGCACAGAGACTCGTCTACCTACGTGAAGATTAAGCAAAAAAAAAAGGGGAAGAAGAACAGAAGGGCCGCGACCCGTCTTGCACCCGGGCTGCTCCGTTGACCCGCCCTGTCGTTGACCGTGCCTTACATCGAGCCGGTAGGTCGCCTCCGCCGTAGCCGTCAGCTCGAGGCTGCTGGTACGACCTCAAGTAACTGGCCGTTGATCCGCCACTCCACCGCTGCCGTCCCGCGCTGAGTCGCCCTCCGTTCCCCTGCGACCCGGCCTGCTGAACTACTGCCGTGAGTCGCCGAGGGCTCCGCCTCGCCTGCGAGTTGCCGCTCCTGCCATCGGGGCTGATTACGCGGCCGCGTTCTGCGCTAGCTCTGACCCGCCGTGGAGCGCCTTGCCTCGCGATGTTGCCTGTGAGCCGCCTCGCCTCACGTTACCACGTCAATCCGCCGAATCCTCATCTTGCTGGGTGTGCGTCCGTGAACGCGGCCCCTTCGCCGCCATGGCTGTGGCTTCGCCTGTTGACCCGGCCTCATTGTGTTAAACCGCCCTTGTCAAGTCGTTTGGGGTGTCCCGTCTCCGCGGAGCCGCCGTGCCAAGCTGACCACCTGCCCGAGGTGCCGCCGCCTCCGAGTTGAACCGCCGGAGCCCGCGCTTCCTCCATTGGACGCTTCCGCCACTGTTGATTTGCTTCGACCGCTGCTTGTTGGCTTCTCATGCTGACCCGACAGATTGCTGCTGCCGCGATCACCGTTGTGCTGAATCGCCATCGCCCGTTGGTGAGCCGCCTCGACCACCGTCACTGCAGGCTGCCCTCGAACGCGTCACGCTGATTCAGCCCGCGATCGCGCTGCTGTGTGTTCTCTGCAGCCGCTGAACCGGCCCAGTCACCGTCGTTGGCTTCTCATTCCATCTATGCGGATGTCGCCACCGGCCGCCCTTTTTGCTTTCCGCCGGCGTGGTCCGTTGCGAGCTGCCGCCCTCACCTGGCTGACCGCCTCCGGGTCGTCGTGCCCGATGGCCATTTCAGCTGCTGCCCGCGGATTACCTCTGCGACACCGACCTGCTGATCCGCCCGTTTGATTTGCCGCCCGTCGGGGCCCGTTAAACGCTGCTACCTCGTCCTCCGCTCCGCGTCGGTTCATCTCTGCTGCTCGCCACGCACATACAAGGGATCGAGACCAGCTGCGTTGTCCTCTGTTGAACGAGACAATAGTAGCAATCTTCCTACTACAAATTAGTACACTGCCACGGGTTGGAAAAAGTTGATCTACAAATTTTCTATTGGCCAAAACTGCTACAAGGGGAGTGACCAGATCGGTTCAGTCTTGGCAAAATTCATACGGGAAATATACACCAAGGAGACTAAAGCTACCACGTGGTCAGACAATCCATCATGCTACTAGATGTTGTTGCTTTCGTTGGAAGTCATGGACAATTGCTAGTCACCGGCCATGCAGTGGTTTGCCTGGCGCCAAAGGTGCAAGGAGAGTACATGCATATTCTTGGAGTAGTACAATGCTATGACCGGTTTACCATCACGTTAAGACAAGAGAAGACCGTGTGGAGTACTGAAAAAAAAAATCATGGAAGCAGTATAATTCAGATCAATTGAAAACCGACGACGGACATGACTGGCCCGACGTCCCAGGAAAAGCTCAGGTGCTATCCATCTCATTTATTTTTTCAATATACTTTAATTTCCTCCGGGAACAATTGTCCTCCCTTTAATATTTTTTGTTCCATGATCATGGCAGAGACGACAAGATCACCTGTCATTTAAATACATCAGAACAATTATTCACCGTCGAAGTGGAGTTATATCGCGGATATGGAGTGCATACTATCGTCATGGTGCACTAACATTTATCCGTGCTGCCGTGCTCAACAGAAGTGCTTGCGCTACCGCCCTTGCGGTCTGGTCTACATCAACATACCGGGCCGCACCTGTCTGCAGGAGTTGTTTATTAAGTATGAGCAAGTCACAGCTTGGGTAGCCCGGATTTTTTCAACAAATTGGAGGCAAATTATCATATGCTATCGACCGCCGTCTGCACTGGGTGGCTCAATGGGCAGGCACACAAGTCGCCGCCACTATAGTTTGGTTAAACTTCAAAGAGCCAGTTGGAAGGAACTATTGGCCGGGTTGCTGACACGGCTCATACGGGATCATTTATAACCCGCCGCAGTCACCTCAAACTTCTGTGGATTCACATCGTGCTATCAGCACCAATGATATACAAGTTATGCTGGTTTATATGACGGTCAAATATGGAGAATCTCAAGCCAACTCCTCGAGTCACCTTGAGACTCGGGGGCTACGATGACATGATTAAGCAAATCTTGCCAGTTTCAGCAAATTTAAAGAACCCCAGGACGATGGAGGGAAAGATAACCCGGTCCCGGAGGCTACTGTTAGTTGAAAGGCCATCAGAAAATTTCCGGCTTAGTAAGTATATGACAGTTACAAAATCCCGGCTCAATGAAGAAGTTCCGGATCATCAGAAAGGATTCCGGTTTAAAATCCGGCTCAAGGGAAGTCAGTCTCACTGAAGCTCTCAAGTATCCGGTTTACAATCCGGTTCAAGGAAATGTATTCTCCCACAAAGCTCTCAAGCGCTCAAATCCGGTTTAAAATGCCGGTTCAAAAGGAATTAACTTCGCAAGTTCGAGTTGAAAGGCCATCGAGAAAATTTCCGGCTGAAAATGAAGATTCCGTTTACAATCCGGTTCAAGGGAAAGATGTCTCCGCAAAGCTTTGAAGCTCTCAATGTCGGTTCAAAATCCCGGTTCAAGAAGGATTTATCTCTTGCAAAAGTTAAAGGTGCCAAAGAGGACCTGCTGCCATGATCTTGCGGTTCAAACATGGGTATCATGCCTTATTGGCTTATCATATTATTGATCACATGGGGCTTCGCTTCATAAAGCGGGTCTCTGTCTTTCTCATCATGCGTGGTTACATGGGTGATTCTGTTTTAAAGCGGCCTCGGTTTACCCTTGACATTTGTTTTTATCACTTGGGGGCTTGGTGGTGTCCGAACCAATGCAACACCTCTTGATAGGCGAAAGCCACCAGATCATTTGGGGACACGGTAAAGTCTGAACCGGTCACGCCTCTTGGTCGGCCTACAGGCCTTAGAGTCATTTGGGGGCTTGGTCGAACCCGAACCAATGTCATGCCACTTGGCCGGCGTAATGCCACGAGTCTTTTGGGGACCTGGCCGACTAGCACCATCGCTACACCTTCGGGGAGCTTGGTTGCGTCTGACCATGGTAATGCCATCTGACCAGCTCAGTAAAGCTTTTCTTTTGCAAAAAGTTGTTGCCTCTGTTTCCATATATTTTTCATAATTGGTATTCGATTTTTGTTGCGTTTTTTAAACCGACAACGTTTTCATCCGGTTCGACTGTCAAGTGACGGAACACGGTCAATTCTTAAACCGGAGACTATCTGCCCGGTTTGATTTTCTGTTACCATCCTATTATGGAGTAAACCGGTGTTTATCAACCCGGCTTGACTTTCAATTACAAGTTGTCAATACTGGATCAAGTTATAATCCGGAGACTATCAGCCCGGTCTGGTTTGACTACGAGTCGCCAGTATTATATATGGTTAAACCGGTGTTTATCGCAACCCGGTACGGTTTATCATCAACCGGCACAGTATAAAAGGAGTTATCATTACTCAAGATTGGGGTTATCACTCTTACTACAAAAATTTGGTAAGCCAATGATGTTATTCAATGTCACAGGTATGATATATTTCATATTTGATTATTTTTAAGTACAGCCTTGGTTATAAACCCGGGTTATATGTTGGGCATTATGATCCGTCCGGCGGTAAACCGCCAGGACACTTTAAACTTGTTGTATGCAGAAACAGGTTGAATAAAGCATGATTATAAATTGTCCGGTGTTTATTAAACCGGCCTGGCTTTAAGACGATAAGTCGCCAGTATATGATGGGAAATTATCCGGTGTTTATTAAATCGGTCTGGCTTTGGACTAAAGTCGCGATATATATTTGGATTAGCCATTGGAATCATGCGCTTATAAATCATTGGATTATATTATTCAAATAGCCAACATGGCTGGATTTTTATTATGGTTATTAATATTATGATTGAGGTTTTCAAAGTCGCTTTAAGCGCAATGGATATGAATATGATTTATTCTGCAATGGAAGGAATAGTCCCAAGTCGCTGCAGGCTCACGACCCGACACTTGGGTTACTAGGGACGTATTGTAGTCTATGTATTCACACGCAGTATTACGATTTCCGGATAATACAGCTTATAGCATGAATAAAAGACAATTATCATGAACAAGGAAATATAATAATAATGCTTTTATTATTGCCTCTAGGGCATATTTCCAACAGTCTCCCACTTGCACTAGAGTCAATAATCTAGTTACATTGTGATGAATCGAACACCCATAGAGTTCTGGTGTTGATCATGTTTTGCCCGCGGAAGAGGTTTAGTCAACGGATCTGCGACATTCAGATCCGTATGCACTTTACAAATTTCTATGTCTCCATCCTGAACATTTTCACGGATGGAGTTGAAGCGACGCTTGATGTGCCTGGTCTTCTTGTGAAACCTGGGCCCTTGGCAAGGGCAATAGCTCCAGTGTTGTCACAGAAGAGTTTGATCGGCCCCGACGCATTGGGTATGACTCCTAGGTCGGTGATGAACTCCTTCACCCAAATTGCTTCATGCGCTGCCTCCGAGGCTGCCATGTACTCCGCTTCACATGTAGATCCCGCCACGACGCTCTGCTTGCAGCTGCACCAGCTTATCGCTCCACCATTCAACATATACACGTATCCGGTTTGTGACTTAGAGTCATCAGATCTGTGTCGAAGCTAGCGCCGACGTAACCTGCTACTTATTTGAGCTCTTCGTCACCTCCATAAACGAGAAACATGTCCTTTGTCCTTTCGGTACTTCAGGATATTTTGACCGCTGTCCAAGGTTCCTTGCGGGATTACTTTGGTACCTTCCTACCAAACTTACGGCAAGGTTTACATCAGGTCCTGTACACAACATGGCATACATAATAGATCCTATGGCTGAGGCATAGGGATGACACTCATCTCTTCTTTATCTTTTGCGTGGTCGGCATTGAGCTGAGCTCAATCTCACACCTTGCAATACTGAGCAAGAACCCCTTCTTGGACTGATCCATTTTGAACTTCTTCAAAATCTTATCAAGGTATGTGCTTTGTGAAGACCTATGAGGCGCCTCGATCTATCTCTATAGATCTTGATGCCTAATATATAAGCAGCTTCTCCAAGGTCCTTCATTGAAAACACTTATTCAAGTAGGCCTTAATGTTGTCCAAGAATTCTATATCATTTCCCATCAAAAGTATGTCATCTACATATAATATGAGAAATGCTCTGAGCTCCCACTCACTTTCTTGTAAACGCAGGCTTCTCCATAAGTCTCAGATAAACCAAACGCTTTGATCATCTCATCAAAGCGAATGTTCCAACTCCGAGATGCTTGCACCAGCCCATAAATGGATCGCTGGAGCTTGCATACTTTGTTAGCGTTCTTAGGATCGACAAAACCTCCGCTGCATCATATACAACTCTTCCTTAAGATATCCGTTAAGGAACGCTGTTTTGACGTCCATCTGCCATATCTCATAATCATAGTATGCGGCAATTGCTAACATGATTCGGACGGACTTAAGCTTCGCTACGGAGAGAAAGTCTCATCGTAGTCAATCCCTTGAACTTGCCGATAACCCTTAGCGACAAGTCGAGCTTTATAGATGGTGACATTACCATCCGCGTCCGTCTTCTTCTTAAAGATCCATTTGTTTTCTATCGCCGCCGATCATCGGCAAGTCACCAAAGTCCACACTTTGTTTTCATACATGGATTCTATCTCGACTTCATGGCTTCTAGCCATTTGTTGGAATCTGGGCCCGCCATCGCTTCTTCATAGTTCAAGGTTCATTGTTGTCTAACAACATGATTTCCAAGACAGGTTGCTGTACCACTCACTGTGCGGAACGTGTCCTAGTGGACCCACTGGTTCAGAGCAACTTGATCCGAAGTACCTTGATCATCATCATGAATTTCCTCTTGGTTGGTGTAGGCATCACAGAACATTTTCCTGAGCTGCACTACTATCCTGTTCAAGAGGTAGTACTTCATCGAGTTCTACTTTCCTCCCACTTACTTCTTTCGAGAGAAACTTTTTCCGAGAAAGGATCCATTCTTGGCAACAAAGATCTTGCCCTCGATCTTAAGTAGAAGGTATACCCAACGGTTTCCTTAGGGTATCCTATGAAGACGCATTTTCCGACTTGGGTTCGAGCTTTTCAGGTTGAAGTTTCTTGACATAAGCATCGCATCCCCAAACTTTTAGAAACGACAGCTTAGGTTTCTTCCCAAACCATAATTCATACGGTGTCGCCTCAACGGACTTAGATGGTGCCCTATTTAAAGTGAATGTAGCTGTCTCTAGAGCGTATCCCCAAAATGATAGCGGTAAATCAAGAAGAGACATCATAGACCGCACCATATCCAATAGAGTGCGACACGACGCTCGACACACCGTTCATACCGAGGTGTTCCAGCGGCGTTAGTTGTGAAACGATTCCACATTTTCTTAAGTGTGTACCAAATTTGTGACTTAAATATTCTCCTCCACGATCCGATCGTAAGAATTTTATCTTTCGGTCACGTTGATTCTCTACTTCATTCTGAAATTCCTTGAACTTTTCAAAGGTCTCAGACTTGTGTTTCATCAAGTAGACATACCCATATCTACTCAAGTCATCCGTGAGAGTGAGAACATAACGATATCCTCCATGAGCCTCAACGCTCATTGGACCGCACACATCGGTATGTATGATTTCCAACAAGTTGGTTGCTCGCCCATTGTTCCGGAGAACGGAGTCTTGGTCATCTTGCCCATGAGGCATGGTTCGCATGTGTCAAATGATTCATAATCTAAAGACTCCAAAAGTCCATCAGCATGGAGCTTCTTCATGCGCTTGACACCAATGTGACCAAGGCGGCAAGTGCCACAAGTATGTGGGACTATCGTTATCAACTTTACATCTTTTGGTATTCACGCTATGAACATGTGTAATACTACGCCGAGATTCATTAAGAATAAACCATTGACCATTGGAGCATGACCATAAAACATATCTCTCATATAAATAGAACAACCATTATTCTCGGATTTAAATGAGTAGCCATCTCGCATTAAACGAGATCCGTATACAATATTCATGCTCAAACTTGGCACCAAATAACAATTATTAAGGTTCATAACTAATCCCGAGGTAAATGAAGAGGTAGCGTGTCGACGGCGATCACATCGACTCTGAACCATTCCCGACGCGCATCGTCACCTCGCCCTTCGCCAGCCTCCGCTTATTCCGCAGCTCTGCTGTGAGTTACAAATATGAGCAACGGCACCGTATCAAATACCCAGGAGTTACTACGACATCGGTAAGGTACACATCAATTACATGTATATCAAATATACCTTTGGTGTTGCTGGCCTTCTTATCCGCTAAGTATTTGGGGCAGTTCCGCTTCGGACCCTTCCCTTGCAATAAAAGCACTCGCCTCGTGCTTGGGTCCATTCTTTGACTTCTTCCCGCAACTTGCTTATCGGGCGCAACCTCCTTGCCGTCCTTCTTGAAGTTCTTCTTGCCCTTGCCCTTCTTGAACTTAGTGGTCTTATTGACCATCAACACTTGATGTTCTTTCTTGATTTCAACCTCGGCTGACTTCAGCATAGAGAACACTTCAGAATGGTCTTTACCATCCCCATGTTGTAGTTCATCACAAAGCTCTTGTAGCTTGGTGGGAGCGATCGAGGATTCTCACAATGACCGCCTCATCGTGGAGGTTAATATTCACTGGGTCATACGGTTGTGCAACCCAGACATCTTCAGAATGTGCTCACTGATAGAACTGTTTTCCTCCATCTTACAACTATAGAACTTGTCGGAGATGTCATATCTCTCGACCCGGGCGTGAGCTTGGAAAACAAGTTTCAGCTCCTCGAACATCTCATATGCTCCGTGATGCTCAAAACGCTTTTGGAGCCCCGGTTCTAAGTCAGTAAAGCATGCCGCACCGAACGAGGGAGTAATCATCAAGACGAGACTGCCAAGCATTCATAATGTCTTGGTTCTCTCGACGGAGCGTCACCTAGCGGTCCTTCTAGGACATATTGTTTCCGGCAGCTATGAGGATGATCCTCAAGTTCCGGACCCAAATCAGTATAGTTGCTGCCGCCATCTTTCAGCTTGGTTTTCTAGGAACGCGTTGAAGTTCAAGTTGACATGAGCGTTGGCCATTTGATCTACAAGACATATCATTCAAAAGTTTTAGACTAAGTTCATGATAATTAAGTTCATCTAATCAAATTATTTCAATGAACTCCCACTCAGATTAGACATCCCTCTAGTCATCTAAGTGATACACGATCCGAGTCGACTAGGCCGTGTCCGATCATCATGTGAGACGGACTAGTCATCGTCGGTGAACATTCTCATGTTGATCGTATCTTCTATATGACTCGTGTTCGACCTTTCGGTCTCCGTGTTCCGAGGCCATGTCTGTACATGCTAGGCTCGTCAAGTTAACCCTAAGTGTTTTATGTGTGTAAATCTATCTTACACCCGCTGTATGTGAACGTAAGAATCCATCACACCCGATCATCACGTGGTGCTTAGAAGCGATTTAACTTTAGCAACGGTGCACGCTTAGGGAGAACACTTCTTGAAATTGTTGTAAGGATCATCTTATTTACTACCGTCGTTCTAAGTAAACAAGATGTATAAACATAATAAACATCACATGCAATTATATAGTAGTGACATGATATGGCCAATATCATAAAACTCCATTGATCTCCATCTTCGGGCTCCATGATCATCTTGTCACCGCATGACACCATGATCTCCATCATTGTGCTCTCCATGAAGTTGTCACGCCAACGACTACTTCTACTTCTATGGCTAACGCGCTTAGCAATAAAGTAAAGTAAATTACATGGCTTCTTCAATGACACGCAGGTCATACAAAATAAAGACAACTCCTATGGCTCCTGCCGTTGTCATACTTATCGACATGCAAGTCGTGATTCCTATTACAAGAACATGATCTCATACATCACAATATGTCATTCATCATTCATCACAACTTGGCCATATCACATCACATGTCAATTGCTGCAAAAACAAGTTAGACGCCCTCTAATTGTTGTTGCATCTTTTACGTGGCTGCAATTGGGTTCTAGCAAGAACGTTTTCTTACTCTACGAATAACCACAACGTGATCTTGTCAACTTCTATTTACCCTTCATAATCCGCTCCAACTAAAGTAGGAGAGATGACACCGCCAGCCACCTTATGCAACTAGTGCATGTTAGTCGGTGGAACCGGTCTCACGTGAAGCGTCACGTAAGGTTGGTCCGGGCCGCTTCATCCCACAATACCGCGGAAGCAAGATAAGACTAGTAGCGCAAGTAAATTGACAAGATCCACGCCCACAACTAAATTGTGTTCTACTCGTGCAAAGAGAACTACGATAGACCTAGCTCATGATGCCACTGTTGGGAACGCTGCAGAAAATTAAAATTTTTCTACGGTTTCACCAAGATCTATCTATGAGTTCATCTAAGCAACGAGACAAGAGAGAGAGTTTGCATCTACATACCACTTGTAGATCGAGTACGAAGCGCTCGAGGAGTGGTGATGATGGAGACGCTCCCAACGTGATTCCGATCACCGATGACCAAGTGTTGAACGGACAGCACCTCCGCTCAACACATGTACGGATTTACTGCATCTCCTTCTGCCTTGATCCAGCAAGGAGGAAGGAGAGGTTGAGGAAGACAACCCAATGGCAGCACGACGGCGTGGTGCAGTTGGTACTGCAGTTCTCCGGCAGGCTTCGCCAAGCTCAAGGGAGAAAGAGAGGTGTTGGGTGTTGGGAGGGAGGGCTGCGCCTTTAATGGTGTTGGCAGCCTCCCCCCACCCCTCCATTTATATGAGGAGAGGGCAAGGGGGCCGGCCATCTAGGGAAACCCTAGATGGGGCGGCGGCCAAGGGGAGGAGGGAGGGTGGCTTGCCCCAAGCCAGGGGGCCCCCTTAGGTTCCCTCCCCATGCCCTAGCCGATGGGCCTAAGGGGGAGGTGCGCCCAGCCCACCAGGGGCTGGCTCCTCCCACTTAGCCCATGTGGCCCCCGGAGGGGTGGCCCTCCGGTGGACCTCCGAACCCTCCCGTGGCCCCTGACATTACCGTATACCTCAAACTTTCCGGAGTCCGCTTAACCACTTTCCATATATAAATCTTTACCTCCGACCATTCCGAACTCCTCGTGACGTCCGGGATCTCATCCGGACTCAACAACATTCGTAATCACATACTTGTCTTCCTAATAACCCTAGCGCCACCGAACCTTATGTGTAGACCCTACGGGTTCGAGACACACGACATGACCGAGACGATCTCAGTCAATAACCAACAGCGGATCTGGATACCCATGTTGGCTCCTACATGTTCCTCGATGTTGTCATCGGATGAACCACGATGTCAAGGGTTCAAGCAACCCCAGTATTCTATTCCCTTTATCGACGGTATGTTACTTGCCCGAGACTCGATCGTCGGTATCCCAATACCTCGCTTAGTCTCAAGTACGCAAGTCACTTTACTCGCATCAGAATGCATGATCCCGTGACCGCATTAACTTGATCACTTTGAGCTCAATATGATGATGCACTACCGAGTGGGCCCAAGATACCTCTCCGTAACACGGAGTGACAAATCCTCGCCTCGATCCGTGTCAACCCAACATACACTTTCGGAGATACCAGTAGTGCACCTTTATAGTCACCCGCTACGCCAGGATGTTTGATACACCCAAAGCACTCCTACGGTATCCGGAGTTACACGATCTCACGGTCTAAGGAAGAGATACTTGACATTGGAAAAGCTCTAGCAAAACGAACTACACGATCTTTGTGCTATGCTTAGGATTGTCTTGTCCATCACGCCATTCTCCTAATGACGTGATCCCGTTGTCAATGACATCCGATGTCCATAGTCAGAAACCATGACTATCTGTTGACCAACGAGCTAGTCTACTAGAGGCTTACTAGGGACGATTGTAGTCTATGTATTCACACGTATTACGATTTCCGGATAATACAGCTTATAGCATGAATAAAAGACAATTATCATGAACAAGGAAATATAATAATAATGCTTTTATTATTGCCTCTAGGGCATATTTCCAACAAAGGACTGTGTAACAGGGGCCACCGCCGAATTGGCGTCCCTGAAGAAGGTGTTGTCCGAGGCCGAAGTCAAGGCGGCCTCGGAGTGTAACGAGCGTGAAAAGCAAAGTGCTAGAGTGGGCGAGGTGCAGCAGGAGCTCCAGGACCTCGGCAAGAAGTGCGAGTCCGTGGAGTATGAGCTGAAGGCGAAGGAGGCCGAGCTTGCGAAGACCCTTGTGAATTTGAAAGATGCCAGGGCCGAAGCCGAGAAAGCACAGCAGGAGATCAAGGAGGCCAAGAAGCTAGCAACGGGTAAGAAATTCTTTATGCAAAGCAAACATGTGGGGGAGGCGTTTCTTTTACTTACTCGAATACGGAGCTCTCCAGGGGCATTTGCAGATCTGCCACGCAGCGCCTCAGACGCTGCGGAGTTCTACCGTGCCCGGGAGGGGAGCTCAACGGAGAAGGTGTTCTGGTCCCAGTATGTTGGGGCCGAACATCTGATGCCTCTGAGCGACCAACTGAAGCAGTTGGTCGAACTCCACAAGGCGGCCGAACTGGCTATGAAGAACTTCATAGTCAGGATGTGGCCTGGTGAGCTAGTGCCCAGTAGCTACTTTGGCCTGATCAAGCGGATGGTGGATGCTTGCCCGCGGCTTGAGGTGATCAAGCGATCTGTTTGCATCGAAGGTGCCCGCCGAGCTTTTGCCTGCGTCAAGGTGCATTGGGGCAAGCTGGATGCGGAGAAGCTGGTCAAGGACGGGCCACCGGAGGGCAAGGCGCATCGCCATCCCGAAATGTACTACGATGGCATGATGAAGGGTGCTCGTCTCGTCACTAATGAATGTACCAAGGACGCCATATTTGAATGAATTCACTTCTGTCATGTTTGTAATGAAAGACGAAGTTACTTGCGCTATGTAGTGCTTTTGTTATTTAAAATGTTACCTTCTGTGCGGCTGTTTATAAAATCCTGCAAGTAGGCCAGTCATCGGCTTCTGCCCCCACGTGACTAGCACTGGGGTGTTCGTGGAAAACCTAGACACTCTTTACCCAAATGTTTGGTCCCTTAAGGAGGTGTCCGGCGCAGCGAACAAGGCAATTAGACTATGCGGCTTTTAACTTTCACTTAGCCATAGAAGTCTACAATTTTAAATTTCGGCGAAGCCCTTAGAATCCGGAAGGCCGAATTGGGGCGCTATACACGCCTAGATCGGACGAAGCCGATTTATCGCCTAATGCGGAAAATCTTTAAGGATTTTAAAACCTCTCGAACAGCGACCAGCTCTCGCCACATCATGCCGGTCAGTTTCGGCTTTCTCTACTGAGGTGCTCGTCCGGATGAACTGGGACACAATCGCAGTAGTTCTCGCTGCGCTACCTTAGCTGATATAACGGAAAGTAAGGCACCAAAACAAGGGAGCCGGGCTATCCCAACTGTAGACCCAAGACATGATTCGGAGCTGATGCATATAGTGCTATAAGTTCGGGTGCCGCGATCGTTGAAAGTGTTCGGACTTTAGTTGCCATATAGCGGGGCGCCATAAGAAGCCCCTGGCAAACCGGCCGCACCAAGGTGTACAAATGCAATATCAAATAAACATTTATAAGAGAAAAATGCTCGAATGAGAATAATAAGCTGATGCTATATATAATCTCTCATTGACAAAAAATACGTTTAAGCGTACGTTTACAATGGATGCGTTAAGCAAATATAAAATAGGACTATTTGACATGTCCTATCCAGGGGCAGGCTGTGTGCAGGTAGATAAAGCAGGTATAATGATCGTAAATAGATTCCACCTGGGTATTTTCTTCTGTGCACAACGTCTATTACCTCCCTGGACGCCTCTTCCCTATAAGTCCGGCAATTCGGCTCTTTTGAGTATGTTGCGCCAACGTGGTGTCCTGAAAGGTAAGAGGGAAAGAGTATGAAAGTATTTGGCGGTTACCCGCACTATTGACTGAGTCGTTGATGCGCCTCCGCCTATGACCATGGTATTTTAAGTGCGTAATTGTGTGCACGTGGCACGAATGCTGCTTTGATGGGGCTTAAGTGGAGGCCGGACTGTTAGTCGCGCTCTTGGCGTGCCTGATGGTCCTGTTGCAGGGTGCTCCAGACTCGCTTGACTGTGCTCGAAGTTGTTGTCACCGGATTGGTTTGTCGGAGAAGGCCGCATTGTACTTCCGCCGCAAGGGTTGCAGTATGTTCTTCTGTTCGTAGGGAGCGGTCCATATTTCCATTCACCGTTATGACCCCGCGCGGTCCTGGCATCTTGAGCTTGAGATATGCGTAGTGTGGTACCGCATTGAATCTGGCGAATGCGGTTCGTCCGAGCAGTGCATGGTAACCACTACGGAAGGGGACGATATCGAAGATTAACTCTTCGCTCGAAGTTATCCGTAGATCCAAGACCACTTCCAATGTTATAGAGCCCGCACAGCGGGCCTCTACTCCAGGAATTACACCTTTAAAGGTGGTTTTAGTGGGCTTGATCCTTAAAGGGTCAATGCCCATCTTGCACACTGTGTCCTGGTAAAGCAGGTTCAGGCTGCTGCCGCCGTCCATAAGGACGCGCGTGAGGTGGAATCCGTCAATGATTGGGTCTAGGACCAATGCGGCTGAACCACCGTGACGGATGCTAGTAGGGTGATCCCTACGATCGAAAGTGATCAGACAAGCTGACCATGGATTGAATTTGGGGGCGACTAGCTCCATCGCATAGACGTCCCTTAGTGCCCGCTTTCTTTCCCGCTTGGGGATGTGCGTGGCGTAGATCATGTTGACCATTTTCACCTGGGGGGGAAATTTCTTCTGTCCCCCCGTGTTCGGACGTCGGGGCTCCTCATCGTCGTCGCTGTGCAGCCCCTTGTCCTTGTCTTCGGCGTTTATCTTGTCGGCCTATTTGAATACCCAGCAATTTCTATTGGTGTGGTTGGCTGGCTTGTCCGAGGTGTCATGAATTTGGCACGAGCGCTCCAGTATGTGGTCCAGACTGGACGGTCCCTGATTATTTCTTTTGAACGTCTTCTTCCAGTGACCGGGCTTGGACCCACTGAATCCGGCGTTGACTGTCGTGTCTTCAGTGCTGTCGCCGTTGTTTCGTCGCTTATGTCCGTTATTGTCGCGGCCATCCAAATTGTCGGACTGTGGTGTAGTGCTGCTGCGAGCCAACCAACTGTCCTCGCCCGCGCAAAAGCGGGTCATTAGTGTTGTGAGAGCTGCCATGGACTTGGGTTTTTCCTGGCCGAGGTGTCGAGCAAGCCACTCGTCACGGATATTATGCTTGAAAGCCGCTAGGGCTTCGGCGTCCGGACAGTCAACTATTTGGTTCTTCTTGGTTAGGAACCGAGTCCAGAATTTCCTGGCTGACTCTCCGGGCTGTTGAGTGATGTGGCTCAAGTCATCGGCGTCAGGTGGGCACACATATGTGCCCTGGAAGTTGTCGAGGAATGCGTCCTCCAGGTTTTCCCAACTGCCAATGGAATTTGCTGGCAGGTTGTTTAGCCAGTGTCGGGCTGGTCCTTCAAGCTTAAGTGGAAGATACTTGATGGCATGTAGATCGTCTCCGTGGGCCATGTGAATGTGGAGAAGGAAATCTTCAATCCATACTGCGGGGTCTGTTGTGCCATCGTATGATTCGATGTTTATGGGTTTAAACCCTTCTGGGAATTCATGATCCATTACTTCATCAGTGAAGCAGAGGGGGTGTGCGGCGCCTCTATGCCGGGCTATGTGGCTACGCAGGTCGAATTTCTCTGGATGGCTATATTCGGCCCGGGCGGACTTGTTGAAGGTGTGTCCGACGTGACGGTCCTCATCGCGTATCGAGGCGCGCCCCGCGATCCATAGATCAATCTTGGCTGTCCCGTTTTGTTGCCCCGGGCCGTAGTATGTTGGCGTGGGGGTGTTGGCTGGTATGCGGACTGGTATGCCGCTTTCCCGCCACGAGGTGGCGGTCATGGGTGCTCGAGTCCGTATTCCTCGGCTGCCGGGACTTCCGTCCCATCTATCTCGTGAGCAGATCTTGATCAGCTTGGAGTTGTTCTGCTTCTTTTCAGGCTCCTCTCAGGGCTATAAGCCGACGCTTGAAGCGCTCCTGCTCTACGGGATCCTCAGGCATGCCGAACTCGTCGTCGCCGAGGCTAATCTCGTCTTCGGAGGGGGGCATGTAGCTGTCCTCCTCCGGGTATTCGTCCGTGACCTGTTCTTTTGGGCTGACCTGCTCATCCTCCTGTTCGGCCTGCTCGAAGGCGGGCTAATCAGGGTTGTATTCTTCTTCGGCGCCATTCGGATTGTTTTCGTCTCCTGGGCCGGTATTGGTGTGGCGGGGCTTGGAGTGGCGCCGACGGCGTCCATTCTTTGTTTTTTTCCCTGAGGTTTTATCCTCCGTTGCCTCATTGCCATTTTTTTCCTTTGGAGTTCCCACCATATATATATATATATATATCATAATAAGAGGTGGCTGTCCACCGCCTAGTGTGCGGTGGTTCATGTTCTTCTCCTGCATCGTCGTCCATGCCGTCGATGTCTTTGGAGTCAAAGTTCAGTACCTCGGTTAAGTCATCGACCGTGGCAATGAAGTGGGTGGTGGGTGGGTAACGAATTCCTTCGTCGCTTGCCTCCCACTCGAGCGGACATAGTTCGGCGAAGAGCCTCCTAACAAAGAGAGAGACTTTAATGAGTCCAGCATGTCGCCAAAGGGAGAGTGCTGGAAGATATCCGCAGCGGTGAACTCCATTACCGGAGCCCATCCTGGCCCGACGGGCTCGGGAGTGTACGGACTGGAACCGACATCCGGATACGAATCCAGGGGTTCGGAGTCGCGGGCCACCGCAGAGGTAAGACCCATGTTCGGCTCCACCGCTGATGATGGCGCGACCTGGGGGGCGGGGTCCATCCCTCCGTCCCTAGGCAGCGCAGCCTGCTCCGGATCTAGGTCCGGAGATACTACGGGCGACACCCCGAGCTTCGTCCGATGGCAGGTCTAAGTCGTGCTCGTCGAGACTGCCCGGTGCTCCTGGCATGGGCCCAAATCCGTCGAAGATCAAGTCTCCGCGGACGTCCGCCATGTAGTTCAGGTTTTCGAACCTGACCTGGTGGCCAGGGGCGTAGCTTTTGATCTGCTCCAGATGGCCAAGCGAGTTGGCCCGTAGTGCGAAGCCGCCGAACACGAAGATCTGTCCGGGAGGAAAGTCTCACCCTGGACAGCATCGTTGAAGCTGATTGGAGAAGCCATCGAGCCTGACGGCGACGACACAGAGGAACTCTCAATGAAAGCACTAATGTCGGTGTCAAAACCGGCGGATCTCGGGTAGGGGGTGCCGATCTGTGCGTCAAGGCTGATGGTAACAGGAAGCAAGGGACACAGATGTTTACCCAGGTTCGGGCCCTCTCGATGGAGGTAAAACCCTACTTCCTGCTTGATTAATATTGATGATATGGGTAGTACAATAGTAGATCTACCACGAGATCGTAGAGGCTAAACCCTAAGAGCTAGGCTATGATGGTATGAATGTAATTGTGATCGGCCTTCTAGGATTCAACCTCTCCGGTTTATATAGACACGAGAGGGCTAGGGTTTACATGGAGTCGGTTACAAGGAAGGAAATATAATATCCGGATCGCCAAGCTTGCCTTCCACGCCAAGGAAAGTCCCATCCGGACACGGACCAAAGTCTTGAGTCTTGTATCTTCACGCTTCAATAGTCCAGACATTGTACACAGTCCGGCTATCCGGATACCCCCTAATCCAGGACTCCCTCAGTCTTCAAGCAGGCCGGCAAGCTCAACGCCAAATACAAGGGGAGGAGGCCGCCCGGTGATAGCGACGACGAAGAGACTCACCAACCAAATACCGGGGTCAAGCAATTTCAAGTAAAAAAAAAGGAACATGGTATACGTGACAGACAACTCTACAAGGGAGCAGGAGAAGCACTCCCTCCGGACCAACGATCATACTACGGAAACCTCAACCGAAGTACAAAGCGGTCTTATTAAACCGCACACCTTGTCGGCCATTAAGCCACCGGTCTCCATTCAACATGATCGACCAACTCCGGAGCGGGAATAGCAGTTCGGCTTCCGCCGTCCACCTCATATACCTGCGAAATCTGTACTGTGCATATATTACTATTCACTTAAGATACACTGGGCATCGGTGGAAGCACAACACGGACAAACCTGCAAGTACTCCCATAACCTCTGTTTCTTTTCTAATTAGTCTTTCTCTTTCATTATCCTTTACCACAGGTGAAGCAAAGGCTGGTCATCTAATGGACTCTATCGGAGTTCAGGTTCGTACACTCACCTAAGGACTATTTCCGTCAATGAGTCCCCTCACCGAGGACAGGCGGCGCACACGTGCGACAGGAGGTCCAAAATAACTTTTTGTAGACCGCACTCTTTATTTCGAGCCTGTAATGTGCCTTTTTTCCTCCGCCTTCGACCCCGGGCATGTCAAATAGCCAAGGTTGCGGCTTTGTTATCTATAAAATAACGATTGGCATACCAATCAGGTCCCAGTAAACATAATCCGCATCCGGCATTCGCTTTTTTCTAAAAAAACTGAATTTGGGTCCTGTGGTTGTTTCACACATACACCTCGGCATAACTTGCCAGGGGCTCGGTATGGGAACAAATGAGTTGCCGACAAGTCCGAACAGCTTTATAGCGCGATTTCGCATCACGAAGTTTGGCCTTATATGCATCAGCTCCGAATCATGTCTTGGGTCAATATTTGGGTTGCCGGCCCCGTGCTTGCTACCTTATGTTCCGCTCTATCGCCTAGGGTAGTAAAGGAGAACTACTGCGATTGTGCTTCCGTTCATCTGGTCAAGCACCTCAAAGAGAGAAAGCCGAAACCGATCATCATGATGCGGCGAGAGCTGGTCAACCACTCGATGACTTATCGGAATCTTTCGCGATTCCCTCCGTATTATATGAAGGACCTTTTTCTTCAGGTCATATATGTAACACACCATATTGGAATAAGCCGTGTACATACAAGGGGCTATATTGTAGTCCCCCCATAAAACTCCTATGGCTAAGTGAAAGTGTTAACGTCCTATAGTCCGATTGCCTAGTTCACCGGATTGACACCTCCTTAATGGACCAAGACGTTGGGTTAAGAGTGATCAAATGCTTTTCCGAACACCAACGTACTTTATACGAGGGGCTGAAGCCAATGACTGGAAACTTTCAGATTAATACAAAAACGGCCACACAGGAGAAACAAAAGTTTTAGGCAAAACTACAAAAATAGCCTTATTATAATATTGTCTTTTACAAATTTCCATACATTTCACTCGAATATCATGTTTTTCGAGCATTGACCCTCTATCAAGCGGGCACCCTCCAGGACATCCTCGAAATAATGCTCTGGTGCGTGATGTTCCTTGCCCTTGGGTGGACCCTTCGCTGCAACATCAGTGGCCTTCATCTTCGTCTAGTATGTCTTGACACGGGCAAAGGCCATCCGTGCACCCTCAATGCACGCTGACCGCTTAACGACGTCGATACGGGACACCGCATCAGCAAGTCGCTGCACCAAACCAAAATAACTATCCGGAATTGGCTCGTCGGCCACAGCCCGATCACGACGTCCTTCATGGAAGAACCGGATAGTCTATGGAGCTCGGCCCATTGGGTCATCTGTTCGTTCAGCAACAGTGGGTGTTTTGACACACCGAATTGCGACCAGAAAAGCTTCTCCGTTGCATACCCTTCTTGCGCTTGGAAAAACTGCGCCACATCGGAAACACTCTTCGGCATGTCCAATAACGCGTCTGGAGAACTCCACACTTGATTAAGCAGGTTTGCAATAAAAAAAGGCTTACCAGCCGCGATCTACCCAGCTTGTCGGATCTCCTCCCGGGCCGCTCTAGATTCGTACCGCGCTTCTTTCGCCTCTTGTAAGGCCTTGTTAATATCAGTCGTTTTGGCTTTATTATCCTTCTCTAGGATTTCACAGCGGCTAGCGGCATCCTTTAGCTCACGCGTCATGATGGATATTCTCTCCTAAAATTGGCGCCGAGCAGCCTGTTCGGCCTTTAACTCGGCAGATGCCTTCTCGCCAGCCGCATTATTAATCCGGGCCTACTCCTTGGCCCGGACCAGCTCAGCCGAACGATCTCGACCACGGCGGCACCATCTGCAGTCATGCACATTTCAGTATACAATTATTAGCGTCATGATCAATTACAAGCACGTGCATGTAATGACTACCCCCGAGACATACCTTGCACCTCGTCAAGCCGCATGTTGATAAGCGTAATGTCATCATCCGCTACATCAAGCTTCCACTGCAGATCTGCAACCTCCGTAGTCCGGGCAGTCGCCAAGGAGGTACCAACATGTGTTCCAATTAATTGGATTATTTCCTGGGCATATCTTTTTGATCCTCTGATCGCCCCCCTTGGGAAGCTAATCAGAGTCTCAGGTGCTACTACCTATACATAGGTGCAGTTCGTGAATAAAACACACTCAAAGATTTTTTCAGTACAAACCTCGAAGCCTCTTAAAAGGCTCGTGCATGCTTCATCGAATCCGCTTTTCGTGGACGGAACCTTTTCAACCACCATACCATCAAGGTACGACGTTCCTCCGAGATGCACGCCTGTCGCAGCATGTTCGTTAATATATCCGGCGCTTCTGGACCTCCGGAAGCTGTTGTGGGAGTACGGCCTCCCATCGGAGGGATCCGTTTATCTGTCCCTAGAGTCGTCTCCGGCTGTAAACCGGACAGTCCGGGGCCTTTATTGTTGGCCCCCGGATCCTGGGCTACCGAAGTATCGCCTTCGGGAAGTGTTTTCATCACCCCTTGCACCACTTGTTGATCAGGAGAGACCCTCCGGGACGACACCTCAAAGTCGTCCGCCTTATTGGGCGAGGAGACCGGTAGAGGTGTCTCGCTTTCCATCATCTCCGGAAGAAGATCCCCCGAGGAAGAGGATTGGTGAAGAAGACTATTTGCCGAGCTGGAAAAACATATATTCTAGATGTTACCTTGGTAACAGGAAAGGAACGGGATATGTTTAAAAACATCCTTGTTCACTCACGATTCGGCTAGAGGCTTGTCCTCATCGTGGGACTGTGCGAAGACGCCATCCTCCAAGCCCGAGCCACCCGACTGGGGCGCCTTGCCTCGCTTAGGAGCCCTTTCCTCCCAATCTTCGGAGGCAGCCCTTTTCTTACCATGGGGCGAAGAGACGTTGACTTCTCCTTCACTTTTGTCTTCGGACGATGGAATTTTGATTCCCCCGGACACAATGTTTGATATACCTTCGGGATGGAGGCCACCTTTGGTCCTCCCGCTTTCCGCCTTGTCCTCCTCCACAGGCATCTGGTATGGTGTCGGGGCCAGCATCCTTGTTAGTACGGGATCCGCTGAGTCTTCGGGGAGGGGGGCCGAACACCTAATTCACTCCGCTTTCTTTACCCAGCCCTTTAAGAAGATAGTTTGTTCAGTAACGTGTTACGGCATGCTTAACTACAAAGTGTTCGGGAGTTGAGTGCTTACCGAGGTATCCGGATGGTTGTAGTCGAGGACGATGTCCTCGGTGGTGTCCGGCCATTGTTTTCATTTCCCGAAAAACAACTTCCACATCCCTTTGTGTGTAGTGCCGAAGAAGTGTTCGAGGGTTCGTGGTCCTTCCGGATTAAAATCACATGCGAAGAGGCGTACGCTGGCATGGTAGGGCTCGGCGGACTAGCATTACTTGAATCACATTGACAAGATCGATGTCCTTCTCAAGGAGGGTATGGATGCGGCTCTGTAGAGTCTGCACTTCATCAACTGATCCCCAGTCTAGCCCCTTATTAATCCTTGATGCAAGCTGTAACGGAGGGCCAGAATGGAACGCAGGTATAGCCGCCCACTTGGTACCACGGGGTTCGTGACGTAGAACCACTCTTGCGTCCATTGGTTGGAAGTTCCGGTGAAAGAGCCTTTTGGCCAGAGAGTATTGGTAAGCTTGCTCACTACAGCACCGCCACACTACGCCTATTTCCCATCGACCACCTTCGGCCTCACACGGAAGGTCTTGAGCCATAAGACAAAGTGTGGGGGAATTCGGAGGAAGGCCTCACACGTGATGATGAACACCGAGATGTGGAGGAAAGAATCTGGGGCTAGATCGTGAAAGTCTAGTCCGTAATAAAACATGAGCCCCCGAACGAAGGGGTGAAGAGAGAACCCTAGCCCTCGGAGGAAGTGAGAGATGAATAAGACCCTCTCGCTGGATCTGGGAGTCGGAATAACCTGTCCTTGAGCAGGAAGCCTGTGGGGGATCTCCGCGGTCAGGTATCTGGCTTCCCGAAGCTTTGTAATGTCCTCCTCTAAAACATAGGAAGCCACCCATCGGCCCTGTGGGCTGGGTCCGGACATGATTGGAAGCTTGAAGCGATGGAGTCGAACCTTGGGTGCTAGAACTCGAGGTTGGAAAGGCTGAGGAGAGGTTTGGCGAAAATAAAGACGACCCTTGGCTCCTTTATCAAGACAACGGGTATTGAATGCCTCCTCCTAAGCCTGGAAACCTCCCTATTCCTAAGGAATCATTCTAGTAGAACGGTTGGGTTACCCATGCTCATATTGATAAAAATCCCGCAATAAGGGGACACGATCTCTGCTTCGACGAGACGTGCCAATAAAATCCGTGCCTCAAAACGTGGAACGGCAGGACAAGAAACGGTTTGAAATAATGACCGGGCAAGCATGATGTCACTGTGACACCCCGGATGTAACTTTCCATATTTGTAACTCCAACTCTTGCCATTTTCGGCATTGTGATATGATATTCCCTCCGTGGTTGGGTTCTTTTCTTTCGTTTTTGCATTTTGTCCATGTCATGCATTTTCATATCATGTCATCATGTGCATCGATTTGCATACGTGTTCGCCTCTTGATTCCGAGCATTTTCCCGTTGTCCGCTTTTGCAATCCGGTCCCCGGCGCCCCTTTTACGCTTTTTCCGTGACTAAACTTTCTCGGGACCGAGGTTTGTCAAGTGGCCTTGGTATACCACCGGTAGACCACCTGTCAAGTTTCGGGTCATTTGGAGCTCGTTTGGTACTCCAACGGTTAACCGCACTCCCGCAAAGGCCTCTTTTAAGTTGCAGCCCAACACCCCTCCAAAACAGCCCAATAACCCACCTAAGTCACTTCCATGCTCTCCGTCGTTCGATCACGATCGTGTGGGCGAAAACTACACTCCATTTGGAGCTTCCTAGCTCCTTCTACCTATAAATATAGCCTCCCCCCTCAAATTCCGGATCAAACCCTAGCCTTCTTCCACCCCGCCCCGGACACGTCCGTCCGGCGGGACGAAAAACAGCCGCCGCTTCGCCAATCGGGCTGCGCCACGTGGCCCTCCGCAGCGCCCCCACGCCGCCCGGCCGGGCCAAAGCGGGCGCCCAACCAGCAGCCACAGCCTTCCGCCGCCTCGCGTCCGCGCCTGCCGCCGCGCCAGTTCCGCCACCGCGGACCTCCTCCGCGGTCGCCGCCCGCCCCTGAAGTCCGTCGCCGCCGCTGCCGCCCAGCCACTGCGCCCCGCCGCCCGCCTGCCCGTCCTGTCGCCGGTCACGCCGCGCCGCCCGCCTGCCCGCCACCCGCCTCCTCCGCCCTCCTGCCTCCCTCTCCTCCTCCTCGCCCGAGCTCCGCGAGCCACGCCGCCGCCTCCGCCCGATCCGATCGGATCGGATCTCAGATCCACCTCGAGGGGGTTGACTTTCTCCTCCCCCCGAATCCCTCTGTCTTTTTCTGTGATTAATTTGTGGCATCTTCAACGCATCATAACTTTGCACCTGTGGCTCCGTTTCGTGCATGTAATATGTCGAAATGTTCGTCTAGAAGAGTAGATCATTTCATCTCATTGCATCATTTTCATTTGAGCTCATCTTGATTCCTGAAATGCTGTTGGAAGAGGGCTATGTGATGTTAGTTTCTGTTTCTTAACAGAACATGCACTTTTGTCATTTTTGCCATGATTGATGTGTGCATCCTATGATCTTGAGTCCTACATGTGTTTTGTAATATGCCATGCCATCTTTCCAGGGGTGTATGCCATGTATTTTTGTGATATCTGTGGTGACTAGCACAAGCATGCAAACTAGGCTTCCTGATGATGCTGATTTCAGCCCTGTTTTGCTAATATTTTTATGCCATGTTAACTTGATGCTACCGAGAGATCCATGCATATTTTGAGATACTTCAGTAAGGATGTTTTGAGCATATGGTTACGCTCTATCCATCCATGCCTTTGTTTGCAATTATGGAGTGCCATAGCTTGAGTCAATCGAGCTCTACTTTTACTATAAAATGTTTCCTGGCAGATTGTTTACATGTTATTCAATTTTGCCAAGGTTGTTGTAGTTGATCCGTGTATGCTATGATGTTGTTCTTGCCATGTATGTTTTCTATGCCATGTCTTCTTGATGTATGTATGCTTAGATTATCATGTAATGCTTTGTAGTGAGTGCATCGAGCTCTTAAACATGACTACCTGTTATCTGTTTTTGCCATGCCCTGTTGCTGAATCTGTTAACGAAACTTGCTATTTTGACATGGGTGTTACTATATTTTCTGATCCTATTTGGCTTATGGTCAGTAATGGACTTTTGTTCTATGCTTTGAGTAGGTTCATGCCATGCCTTGTTTTGCTATTATAAGTTCCTGTAGTATGTCGTTTGCTTGCTCTGAACATTGCTTCCTGATGCTGTTCCTGCCATGTTCAGTAATTTCACTAAGTCTGTGAAGCTGATATATTTTGCACTTTTGCCATGCTTGTTTGAACCTGTTATGATGTGAATTAGCCGTATCTCAGTGTTCATCTTTTGTCAAGCATCTTGAGTAGATCACTGCCATATGCTTTTCTGGTATGTTTGGGTGCAGTAGCTTATCTTCTTGTTGCTTACTAAGTGGTATCATGCTGTTAATGGCAGATTTGTGCCATTCTTGTTTTGCTTGTCATTTGCAAACCGTGCATCCGATTCCGGTGATCTTTATATCGATTTCAACCGAAATCATCTCATCTTTCCAGCGGCATACTTGGTTTGCCAAGTTGATGCCTGGTTCATCATTTTCCTTCCGAGCACGATACGCATTGCATATCACATCTCGCATATCATGCCATGTTTTGCATCATGTTGCTTGTGCATTGCACCGTGATTTATTGTGGTTCCTTTGTTTGTGTTCTTGCTTTGGGTAGAGCCGGAGACGAGTACGTGAACGAGGAACCTGTTGAGAACGCTTACGAGGATCAAGCTTTCGACAACTCGAGAACTTTGCGCAAGATGACCATACCCTCGAAATCACTTCTATCTTTGCTATGCTAGATGCTCGCTTTTTGCTATGCCTATGCTACGATGCCTATCACTTGCTATATCATGCCACCCATATTGCCATGTCAAACCTCTAACCATCCTTTCCTAGCAAACCGTTGATTGGCTATGTTACCGCTTTGCTCAGCCCTCTTATAGCGCTGCTAGTTGCGGTGAAGATGAAGTTTGTTCCTTGTTGAACATGGAGATGTTGTTCCTTGTTGGAATATGTTTACTTGTTGGGGATATCACAATATATTTCTGCTATAATTAATGCATCTATATACTTGGTAAAGGGTGGAAGGCTCGGCCTCATGCCTGGTGTTTTGTTCCACTCTTGCCGCCCTAGTTTCCGCCATACCGTGTTATGTTCCTTGATTTCGCATTCCTTACACGGTTGGGTGATTTATGGGACCCCTTGACAGTTCGCTTTGAATAAGACTCCTCCAAAGAAGGCCCAACTTTGGTTTTACCATTTGCCACCTAAGCCTTTTCCCCGGTTTTCGCGAGCCCGAGGGTCATCTTTATTTTAACCCCCCTGCACCAAGGTCCTTCGAAAGTCTGGCCCGAACCGAAGAGATCATGGGCCACCACGGGAAACTCGAGGCTTGGTTTTACTCGTAGCTTGACTTATCCGGATGTGCCTCGAGAACGAGATATGTGCAGCTCCTATCGGGATTTGTCGGCACAATCGGGCAGCTTTGCTGGTCTTGTTTTATTGCTGTCAAAATGTCTTGTAGTCCGGGATTCGAGATCGATCGGGTCTTCCCGTAGAAGGATTATCCTTCGCTGACCGTGAGAGCTTATAATGGGCTGTTGGAACACCCCGCAGGTATCATCTTTCAAAGCCGTGCCCATGTTAAGCGGCGATGGGAATTTGTTAATGTCCGGTTGTAGAAAACCCGGTTGACCTTAATTAAAATACACATCAACCGCGTGTGTAACCGTGATGGTCTCTTCTCGGCGGAGTCCGGAAGTGAACACGGTGTTGGAGTAATGTTTGACGAAGTAGTTCAGATCACTTCTTGATCGCTACTAGCTTCACGACCGTGCTTTGCTTCTCTTCTCGCCTCTTTTGCGTAATGTAGCCACCATATATGCTAGTCGCTGCTGCAGCTCCACCTCAAAACTCTGTCCTTCCTATAAGCTTAAATAGTCTTGATCTCGCTGGTGTGAGATTGCTGAGTCCCCTGACTCACATATTCTACCAAAACAGTTGCAGGTGCCGACGATGCCAAGGCAGGTGACGAACCGAGCTCAAGTGGGAGTTCGACGAGGAACGTGGTCGTTACTATGTGTCTTTTCCGATGATCGTAGTGGAGCCAGTTGGGACGATCGGGATCCGTAGCATTTGGGGTATCTTCTTTTATTTTGGTTCCAGAGTCGGACCTTGAGTGTAATCTGAATGATGGATGTTTATTTATGTATTGTGTGAAGTGGCGATCGTAAGCCAACTATGTATCTATTTCCTCATGTATTACATGGATTGTGTGAAGATTACCTCACTTGCGACATTGCTTTCAATGCGTTTATGTTCTAAGTCGTGCTTCGACACGTGGGAGATATAGCCGCATCGAGGGCGCTATGTTGGTAATCGAGCCTTCCCGACTTAGGAGCCCCCACTTGATTGTTTGTCATGCGTTGTTGAGTCTAGAACAAAAGTGTTTTGAGTCTTAGGATTATATATATCGAGAGTAGGATTCTTTTACTCCCATTCCTTCGTCGCCTAGTAAGGTCTCCGACGAGAAGTTTTGACTCTCCTCTCCTCAAATTTCACAAAAAAATTAGGATCACGCTGGTATCTTGGAATCGCTCCGATGGTTTTGTGACGAGAACATTGTTCTTGGTGCCTCCCGACATTTAGGGTTGTGGCGTGTCCCGGGAGTTGAGCTCCGAGGTGTTGTCGCCACAATTTTATCGCTGCAGCTCGAATACCTGAGTTTTGCCGACATCGAAATCTCTTTTGTGCAGCTTGTTGGTGAGATAACCCGATAACCCAGATCTGGGGCGAGCTCGAGTATTGCCATGACTTGTATAACGGATGCTTTTCAAGGTCGAGGTACACGATTTCCAAGGTTTCTTGGTTATGTGTTGACGGATGGATACAATGGATCTAGGTATTGTTAGTTTGGGTGATATATTTTGTGTCCCCTGATCCCCAACACCAGATTGCATAACCGTAAAGTTTCGAGTTTATAGGTGGGATTCAAGTAGCTCTTAGCATTTCTTCCCGCAGATATTTGGTTCGTGATTGGGTAATCCTTACCACTTATTTGTTCCATTGTATTTTGTTATTTTTTTCATCAACCCTTAATCAAGTGGCTTCTCACCTTAATGGACGGTGATGTTAACTTCGAATTCATTCGCTCATCCTTGTTCAATGTTTATTGTGAAGACTATATGTTGCAATTTCTATCCGCTGATTCAACTTGTCTATCTGCTCATCAAGTGCTAATGGATGTCACCTCTTCAGATGGCTCCGCCAACGCCGTAATCCGGAACGAAATGATGGGAGTCAATCGAACCCTCCACCTCCACATCCGCCTCCGAGGCCCGGCAAGCTATCATGGCAGCCACCAATGCCAATGCTCAGATGATTTTGCAACTCTTGCAAGAGCGTACTCAAGGGCAAGGCAGTCAAGGAAATCAAGGTCAAGGCAACAACCAGACGCACTTTGCTACCCTCAGTCAGTTCTTCGCTAATCAGCCGAAGTCTTTCAGTTTCTGTGTCGACGCCACAGACGCCGGCGATTGGCTTGTGGACATCTGCAAACATTTTGAATGTAGCAATGTCAGACCTGAGGACTTTGTCAAGTTCGCTTCATTTCAACTCAAGGACCAAGCTGCTGAGTGGTACCAGCAATACAAAGATTCCAGAGGAGGTCGTGTCATTACACGGGATAGGTTCCGCCGAGACTTCGTGAGCTCACCACATTCAAAAGTGTTGTTGAGAGCAAGCATGAGGAGTTCCGCAATCTCAAGCAAGGCAACATGTCCTGTATCAATACAATATCCAGTTCGTAAACTCGCCGCTTTGCTAAGCAAGACGCCCTCGATGAAAAGAGTATGATCTATCAATTCAGAGGTGGTCTCAGAGAAGATCTGCAATTAGCTCTCGTGCTTTTTGAGCCGTAAAAGTATGATGAATTCTACAACATGGCATCAAGCAAGAAGCTGCCCAGCTCAAATGCGAGGCTTCTAAGAAGAGAATCAGGATGCAGTTCAGTCTTCTTCTTCCTCTCAAGTGGCAGCTAAGCAGCAGAAGTTCTACCTTCCTCCTCCTCCGCTCACACCCTTTATCGCCAGAAGAACTCAGTGGTCGTGGATCTTCCCACCCACCCAACCCAAAGCTATCGTAACAAGTCTAATTCTCAAGCTCCAAGGTCAAATGCTCCTTACCACCGTCCGCTCTCGAAGTGACTTGCAACAAATGTCAGCAGAAAGGTCACTATGCTAACAAGTGCTTCAACCAAAGGCGCTTCCGCCTCCTCCACTGTGAAATCTTCCAGCAATGCAAAGGTCAAGCATAATCCAAAGCATGCCAAGGTGAATATGATGAATGCAGCTCAAGCGGAGGAATCTCTCGATGTGATAATGGGTAATCTCTCGCTTAATGATATTCTGCAAAAGTCTTATTTGATACGGTGCATCTCATTGTTTCATGTCAAGACCTTTTTTGCCAAGCATGAATTCACTTCTTCACATTTGGGTAAACCCATGGATGTCGTTTCTCCGGTAAACGGTTGAGCTCCAGTTTAGTGGTTCCGGATACCACAATCAAGATGGGCGACTATAGATTTCTGCTAAACCAATTGTTCTGGTGACTCGGATATTGATCTTATTCTTGGATGGATCGGCTTTCAGCACAAAGCTCAGCTTGATTGTGCTGCTGTGGAAATTCAATTGACTCACTCTTCTAATTATGTGATCATCTATGCCGCTCGTGATGAAACCATTCGTTGTTTTCTCTCAATGAGAAGGGCGAATTGATGCTATCTCTTAGATTCCAAATGCTTTGTGAGTACCAAGATGTCTTTCCGTAAGAGCTTCCGGAATGCCTCCTCACCGCCGCTTGTATTCATATCGATCTTGAGCCCGCATCAACCCGCTTGCAAGCGCCCATACAAGCTTGGACCTAATGAGCTGAAGGAATTGAAGAAGCAGCTCGATGAACAAGAGCGTCTGGTTTGATCGCATCAGTTCATCTCCTTGGGGTTGTGGTGTTCTTTTGTCCGAAGAAGGATGGCACGGACCGACTTTGCGCCGATTACCGCCCATTGAATAAGAAGACAATCAAGAACAAGTATCCACTTCCCAACATCAATGAGCTTTTCGAGCAACTCAAAGGTGCTAAAGTGTTCTCCAAGCTTGACCTTCAGATGGGTTATCATCGATTCGATTCGTGAACAAGATATTCCCAAGACAAAGATTCGTAATGCTTTGGTTCTTATGAATATACTGTCATGTCTTTCGCCTTGTCAATGCTCCTCCAACATTCTCTTGAATGATGAACTTCATCTTCAACCCCTACACCAATGAATTCGCCTTGGTCTATCTTGATGATATTTTGGTCTTCCAAGAATAAGAAGGATCATGCCAAACATTTGCGATTGGTGCTAGACAAGCTCGTAGAGTATCAATTTATGCTAAGTTTTCCAAATGTGAATTTTGGCTTGATGAAGTGCTTTATCTTGGTCACATCATCTCCGCCAAGGGCATCGCTGTTAATCCCGAGAAGGTGACTGCAGTTGTGAATTGGGAACCTCCTCAGAATGTCAAGCAGCTCCGCAGTTTTCTTGGTCTTGCAAGCTATTGCCGAAGATTCGTTGAAAATTTCTCTAAGATTGCAAAGCCTCTTTCCAACCTCCTCCGGAAGCATGTGAAGTATGTCTGGTCTCCTGAGTGTGACGTTGCTTTCAATACTCTCAAAGAGAAACTCGTCACAGCTCCTGTCTTGACTCCTCCTGATGAATCCAAGCCATTCAAAGTTTTCTATGATGCTTCTCTTCAAGGTCTCGTGCTGTGTTAATGCAAGAGAAGAGAGTTGTGGCCTATACCTCTCGTCACCGAAGCTCAACGAAAAGAACTACCCCACTCACGATCTTGAGTTGGCGGCAGTTGTCCATGCATTGATAACATGGAGACATCTCTTGTTGGGAAGGAAAGTGGACATTTTCACCGATCACAAGAGTCTCAAGTATATCTTCACTCAACCCAACCTCAACCTCAGGCAGACTCGATGGGTCGAAATGATTCAAGAGTACAACCCAAGTATTGAATATACTCCGTGCAAGGCCAATGTCATTGCAGATGCTTTGAGCAGGAAGGCTTATTGCAACAGCTCAATCCTCAAGCCCTTCCAACCGGATCTCTGTGAAGCTTTCCGCAAGCTGAATCTTCAAGTTGTTCCTCAAGGCTTTCTTGCCAACCTCATAGTCTCTCCTACTTTGGAAGATCAGATTCGTGAGGCTCAACTCATGGATGCCATGGTGAAAAAGGTGAAACGTGGTATCGACAAGGGCATTTCCAAGTACAAGTGCTTCCACATTGATGACAAAGATACTCTTTTCTTCGAGGACCGGATTGTGGTTCCTAAGGGTGATCTACGAAAGTCATTATGAACGAGGCACACAATTCGCTTCTATCCATTCATCCCGAAGTACGAAGATGTACCATGACCTCAAGCAATATATTGGTGGACTCGAATGAAGCGAGAAATTGCTCAATTCGTGAATGAGTGTGATGTCCGCAGAAGAGTGAAAGGTAACACCAACGACCAGCTGGTCTCCTCCAACCTCTTGCTATTCCGAATGGAAGTTTGATCATATCGAAATGGACTTCGTGGATGGATTTCCTAAGTCCAAGCGTGGAAATGATGCTATCTTCGTTGTCATTGACAAGCTTACTAAAGTGGCTCATTTTTTCCTATCAAAGAATCCATCACAACAGCTCGCTTGGCGAGCTATACACCTCCGTGATTGTCTCCTTGCACGGCATTCCACAAGTGATCTCTTCGCACTGGCAGCATCTTTACCTCCAAGTTTTGGATTCTTTCCGTAAGGCCATGGGCACCAACATTCGCTTCAAAGACAGCTTTCCATCCTCAAACAAGTGGCCAAGTCGAGCGAGTCAATCAAATCCTTGAAGATATGCTCGGGGCTTGTGTCATTTCCTTCGTATGAAGTGGAAGATTGTCTTCCATATGCCGAAGTTCTCCTACAACAACAGCTTCCAGCGAGTTCGGCAAGGCCCCATTCAAATTCTCTATGGCGAAAGTGCCGATTCTCTCAATTGGTCCGAGATAGGTGAACGCCAACTTCTTGGCAACGACTTGATCACGAAGTCAAGAAATGTGCAAAGTCATTCGTGATAATCTCAAAGCCGCACAATCGCGCCTAAGAGCTATTATGATGACAAGCACCGTGATGTGGCTTTTGAAATCGGAGACCATGTCTACCTCCGCCTCTCCAATGAAAGGCACTCGCCGCTCGTATCAAAGGGAAGCTTGCCCCTAGATACGTGGGTCCTTTCAAGATCATTGGCAATAGAGGCGATCTCGCCTATCAACTTGAGCTTCCGTCCAACTTCGCGAACGCACGATGTGTTTCACGTGTCACAGCTTCGCAAGTGCTTCAAGACTCTCGAGCGCACTATCAACTTCAAGAAATTGACCTCCAAGAAGATCTGTCTTATCATGAGCACCCCTGCTGTTATTCTTGAAGAAACCGAGCGCAAGACTCGCAACAAGTCAATCAAATTCCTGAAAGTGAAGTGGTCACACCATTCCACCGAGAAGCCACCGGGAGCGCGAGGATCACCTCCGCTCGAATATCCGAGTTCTTTCAGTCCTAGATCTCGGACGAGATCCTCTTGTAGTGGTGGAGTGTTGTAACACCCGGATGTAACTTTCCATATTTGTAACTCCAACTCTTGCCATTTTCGCATTGTGATATGATATTCCTCCGTGGTTGGGTTCTTGTCTTTCATTTTGCATTTTGTCCATGTCATGCATTTTCATATCATGTCATCATGTGCATCGATTTGCATACGTGTTCGCCTCTTGATTCCAGCATTTTCCCCGCTGTCCGCTTTTGCAATCCGACACTCCTATGTCCCCCGCATCCCCTTTTACGCTTTTTCCGTGTGCGGTTACTAAACTTTCTCGAATGGACCGAGGTTTGTCAAGTGGCCTTGGTATACCACCGTAGACCACCCGTCAAGTTTCGGTCATTTGAGCTCGCTTGGTACTCCTACGGTTAACCGCACTCCCAGAAAGGCCTCTTTTAAGTTGCAGCCCAACACCCTCCAAAACAGCCCAATAACCCATCTAAGTCACTTCCATGCTCTCCGTCGCTCGATCACGATCGTGGGCGAAAAACTACACTCCATTTGGAGCTTCCTGCTCCTTCTACCTATAAATATAGCCTCCCCTCAAATTCTTGGATCAAACCCTAGCCTTCTTCCACCTCATGCCAGACACGTCCGTCCGGCCGGACGAACTGGCCACCACCCGGCCAATCGGGTCACACGACGTGGCCTCTCACACGCAAGGCCCGCCGCTGGCCAAGGCCACAGGTTCCGCCAGCCCTCCTGCACCGCAAGGCCTGGCCAGCCAGCCCAGCTCCGCCGCCGCCGGGACCTCCTCCGCCGGTCGCCGCCCGCCTCTGAGCTTGTCGCTGCCCGGCCGCCTGCCACCGGCGCCCGACGCCGCCGCCGTCTCTGTCAGCTGTCGCTAACGCCGCCTCCCGCCTGCCGCCTGCCTCCTCCGTCTGCCTCCCCTCTCCTCTGCCCGAGCTCGGCGAGCCAAGGCCGCCTCGCCCCGATCCGATCGGATCAGATCTCAGATCCACCTCGAGGGGGTTGACTTTCTCCTCCCCCCGAATCCCTGTCTTTTTCTGTGATTAATTTGTGGCATCTTCAACGCATCATAACTTTGCATCTGTGGCTCCGTTTCGTGCGTGTAATATGTCGAAATGTTCGCCTCGAAGAGTAGATCATTTCATCTCATTGCATCATTTTCATTTGAGCTCGTCTTGATGCCCGAAATGCTGTTGGAAGAGGGCTATGTGATGTTAGTTTCTGTTTCTTAACAGAACATGCACTTTTGTCATTTTTGCCATGATTGATGTGTGCATCCTATGATCTTGAGTCCTACATGTGTTTTGTAATATGCCATGCCATCTTTCCAGGGGTGTATGCCGTGTATTTTTGTGATCTCTGTGGTGACTAGCACAAGCATGCAAACTAGGCTTCATGATGATGCTGATTTCAGCCCTGTTTTGCTAATATTTTTATGCCATGTTAACTTGATGCTACCGAGAGATCCATCCATATTTTGAGATACTTCAGTAAGGATGTTTTGAACATATCGTTATGCTCTATCCATCCATTCCTTTGTTTGCAATTATGGAGTGCCATAGCTTGAGTCCATCGAGCTCTACTTTTGCTATAAAATGTTTCCTGGCAGATTGTTTACATGTTATTCAATTTTGCCAAGGTTGTTGTAGTTGATCCGTGTATGCTATGATGTTGTTCTTGCCATGTATGTTTTCTATGCCATGTCTCATTGATGTATGTATGCTTAGATTATCATGTAATGCTCTTTAGTGAGTGCATCGAGCTCTTAAACATGACTACCTGTTATCTGTTTTTGCCATGCCCTGTTGCTGAATCTGTTAACGAAACTTGCTATTTTTGACATGGGTGTTACTATATTTTCTGATCCTTTTTGGCTTATGGTCAGTAAGGGACTTTTGTTCTATGCTTTGAGTAGATTCATTCCATGCCTTGTTTTGCTATTATAAGTTCCTGTAGCATGCAGTTTGCTTGCTCTGAACATTGCTTCCTGATGCTGTTCCTGCCATGTTCAGTAATTTCACCAAGTCTGTGAAGCTAATATATTTTGCACTTTTGCCATGCTTGTTTGAACCTGTTATGATGTGAATTATGTTGGGGAACGTAGCAGAAATTCAAAATTTTCCTACGTGTCACCAAGATCTATCTATGGAGAAACTAGCAACGAGGGAAGGAGAGTGCATCTACATACCCTTTTAGATCGCTAAGCGGAAGCGCTCATGTGAACGGGGTTGAAGGAGTCGATTGCACGTGATCCAAATCACCGATGATCCTAGTGCCGAACGGACAGCACCTCCGCTGCTCAACACACGACAGCCCGTGGACGCCTCCCATGCCTTGATCCAGCAAGGAGAGAGGGAGAGGTTGAGGAAGACTCCATCCAGCAGCAACACAACGACGTGGTGGTGGTGGAGGAGCGTGGCATCCCGCAGGCTTCGCCAAGCACCAAGGGAGAGGAGGAGGAGGAGAGGCAGGGCTGCACCAAGAGGAGAAGTTCTCATGTCAGCTTGGGCAGCCCAAACCTCAAGTATATATAGGGGAAGGGGGCTGCGCCTTTATGGTTTCCCACCCCAAGGGGTGCGGCCAGCCCTAGATGGGACTTGGGGGCGGCCAAGAGGGGAGGAGTGCCTCCCAAGTCAAGTGGAGGCCCTCCCCTTAGGGTTTCCCTCCCATGCGCATGGGCCTTGGGGGGCTGGTGCCCCGGCCCATTAAGGCTAGGGCGCCTTACAGCCCATGCTACTGTATTGACGTGGGAACAATTTCCGACTTCCTGACCCTCCGAATCCTCCGAACCTTCCGAAGCTTCCTGCACAATACCGAAAAAACCCAACTTTTTCCTAACCCAACAACAACTTTCCATATATAAATCTTTACCTCCGACCATTCCGAACTCCTCATGACGTCCGGGATCTCATCCGGACTCCAACAACATTCGCAACCACATACAAACTTCCTTTATAACCCTAGCGCCATCGAACCTTATGTGTAGACCCTACGGGTTCGGAGACATGTAGACATGACCGAGACGTTCTCCGTCAATAACCAACAGCGGATCTGGATACCCATGTTGGCTCCTACATGTTCCACGATGATCTCATCGGATGAACCACGATGTCAAGGACTCAATCAATCCCGTATTCAATTCCCTTTGTCTAGCGGTATTGTACTTGCCCGAGATTCGATCGCTTGTATCCCGATACCTTGTTCAATCTCGCTATCGCAAGTCTCTTTACTCGCTCCGTAACACATCATCCCGTGATCAACTCCTTGATCACATTGTGCACATTATGATGATGTCCTACCGAGTGGGCCCAGAGATACCTCTCCGTCACACGAGTGACAAATCCTAGCCTCGATTCGTACAACCCAATGACACTTTCGGAGATACCTGTAGTGCACCTTTATAGTCACCCAGCCACGCCAGACGCTTTGGTACACCCAAAGCATTCCTACGGTATCCGGAGTTGCACAATCTCATGGTCTAAGGAAATGATACTTGACACTTAGAAAAGCTTTAGCATACTAACTACGATCTTTGTGCTAGGCTTAGGATTGTCTTGTCCATCACATCATTCTCCTAATGATGTGATCCCGCTATCAACGACATCCAATGTCCATGGTCAGAAACCATAACCATCTATTGATCAACGAGCTAGTCAACTAGAGGCTTACTAGGGACATGGTGTTGTCTATGTATCCACACATGTATTGCGGTTTCCTATCAATACAATTATAGCATGAATAATAAACGATTATCATGAACAAGGAAATATAATAATAACTAATTTATTATTGCCTCTTGGGCATATTTCCAACAGTCTCCCACTTGCACTAGAGTCAATAATCTAGTTCACATCGCCATGTGATTAATAATCGATAGGTCACATCGCCATGTGACCAACACCCAAAGAGTTCGCTAGTGTCTGTAAACTAGTTCACATCATCGTGTGATTTAGACTCAATGAGTTCTGAGGTTTGATCATGTTTTGCTTGTGAGAGAGGTTTTAGTCAACGGGTTTTAGTCAACGGGTCTGAACCTTTCAGATCCGTGTGTGCTTCGCAATTCTCTATGTCATATTGTAAATGCTGCTTCCATGCTCCACTTGGAGCTATTCCAAATGGTTGCTCCACTATACGATCTCGTATCTCTACTCGAGTTACTCGGATAGGTGTTAAAGCTTGCATCGACGTAACCCTTTACGCCAACTCTTTATCACCTCCATAATCGAGAAACATGTCCTTGTTTATTCCAAGGACAATTTTGATCACTGTCCAATGATCCATTCATGGATCATTCTTGTACCCCTTGACTGACTCATGGCAAGGCACACTTCCGTGCGGTACACAAGATAGCATACTATAGAGCCTACGTCTGAAGCATAGGGACGACCTTCGCCCTTTCTCTTTTTTCTGCCGTGGTCGAGCTTTTAACTCTTAACTTCATACCTTACATCTCGTGCAAGAACTCCTTCTTTGATCGATCCATCTTGAACACTTTCAAGATCATGTCAAGGTATATGCTCATTTGAAAGTACCATTAAGCATTTTGATCTATCCTTATAGATCTTGATGCTCAATGTTCAAGTAGCTTAATCCAGGTTTTCCATTGAAAACACTTTTCAAACATCCCTATATGCTTTCTAGAAATTCTACATCATTTCGATCATCAATATGTCAACAACATATTGTTATCGTAAATTCCATAGTGCTCCCACTCACTTCTTTGGAAATACAAGTTTCTCATAAACTTTGTATAAACCCAAAATCTTTGATCATCTCATCAAACCGCACATTCCAACTCCGAGATGCTTACTCCAGTCCTTAGAAAGGATCGCTGAGCCAGATACCTTTTAGCATCCTTAGGATCGACAAAACTTTCGATTGTATCACATACAACCTTTCCTTACTTAAACCGGTAAGGAAACTCATTTTGACATCCATCGCCAGATTTCATAAATGCAGCTTATGCTAACATGATTCCGACGGACTTAAGCATCGCCACGGATGACAAAATCTCATCGTAGTCAACTCCTTGAACTTGTGAAAAATCTTCGCCACAAGTCGAGCTTCATAGACGGTGATCTTACCGCCCACGCCCGCTCTTCTTCTTGAAGATCCATTCATCTCAATGGCTTGCCGATCATCGGGCAAGTCCACCAAAGTCTATGCTTTGTTCTCGATACATGGATCCTATCTCGGATTTCATGGCTTCTAACCATTTGTCGAATTTGGGCCCACCATCGCTTCTCCATAGCTCGAGGTTCATTGTTGCTCTAGCAACATGACCTTCAAGACAGGATTACTGTACCACTCAAGTAGTACGCATCCTTGTCACCCTATGAGGTACGGTAGTGACTTGATCCAAAACTTCATGATCACTATCATAAGCTTCTACTTCAATTGGTGTAGGCGCCACAGGAACAACTTCATGTGCCCTGCTACACACTTGTTGAAGTGACGGTTCAATAACCTCATCAAGTCTCCACCATCCTCCCACTCAATTCTTTCGAGAGAAACTTTTCTCGAAAGGACCTAATTCTAGAAACAATCCTTTTGCTTCCGAATCTGAGATCGGAGGTATACCCAACTGTTTTGGGTGTCCTATGAAGAAGCATTTTATCCGCTTTGGGTTCGAGCTTATCAACCTGAAACTTTTTCACATAAGCGCCGCAGCCCCAAACTTTAAGAAACGACAATTTAGGTTTCTCCAAACCATAGTTCAAATGGTGTCGCCTCGACGGAATTACGTGGTGCCCTATTAAAGTGAGTGTGATTGTCTCTAATGCCTAACCCATGAACAATAGTGGTAATTCGATAAGAGACATCATGGTACGATCATATCCAATAGGGTGCAACTATGATGTTTGGAGACACCATCACACTATGGTGTTCCAGCGGTATTTATTGTGAAACAATTTCCACAATGTCTTAATTATGTGCAAAACTCAGAACTCAGATACTCATCTCTATGATCATATCATAGACATTTAATCCTCTTGTCACGATGATCTTCAACTTCACTCTGAAATTACTTGAACCATTCAATAATTCAGACTTGTGTTTCATCAAGTAAATACACTCAAGATCTACTCAAATCATCCGTGAAGTAAGAACATAACGATATTCATCGATGCCTCAAAGACTCATTGGACTGCACATATCAAAATGTGTTACTTCCAACAAGTTGCTATCTTGTTCTATCTTATGAAAACAAGGCTTTTCACTCATCTTGCCCATGTGGTATGTTTTGCATATCTCAAGTGATTCAAAAACAAGTGAGTCCAAACGATCCATCTGCATGGAGTTTCTTCATGCTTCGCAATTCTCTATGTCATATTGTAAATGCTGCTTCCATGCTCCACTTGGAGCTATTCCAAATGGTTGCTCCACTATACGATCCGTATCTCTACTCGAGTTACTCGGATAGGTGTTAAAGCTTGCATCGACGTAACCCTTTACGCCAACTCTTTATCACCTCCATAATCGAGAAACATGTCCTTGTTTATTCCAAGGACAATTTTGATCACTGTCCAATGATCCATTCATGGATCATTCTTGTACCCCTTGACTGACTCATGGCAAGGCACACTTCCGTGCGGTACACAAAGATAGCATACTATAGAGCCTACGTCTGAAGCATAGGGACGACCTTCGCCCTTTCTTTTTTCTGCCGTGGTCGAGCTTTTAACTCTTAACTTCATACCTTACATCTCGTGCAAGAACTCCTTCTTTGATCGATCCATCTTGAACACTTTCAAGATCATGTCAAGGTATATGCTCATTTGAAAGTACCATTAAGCATTTTGATCTATCCTTATAGATCTTGATGCTCAATGTTCAAGTAGCTTAATCCAGGTTTTCCATTGAAAACACTTTTCAAACATCCCTATATGCTTTCTAGAAATTTACATCATTTCGATCATCAATATGTCAACAACATATTGTTATCGTAAATTCCATAGTGCTCCCACTCACTTCTTTGGAAATACAAGTTTCTCATAAACTTTGTATAAACCCAAAATCTTTGATCATCTCATCAAACCGCACATTCCAACTCCGAGATGCTTACTCCAGTCCTTAGAAAGGATCGCCGAGCCAGATACCTTTTAGCATCCTTAGGATCGACAAAACTTTCTCGATTGTATCACATACAACCTTTCCTTACTAAAACCGGTAAGGAAACTCATTTTGACATCCATCCGCCAGATTTCATAAATGCAGCTTATGCTAACATGATTCCGACGGATTTAAGCATCGCCACGGATGACAAAATCTCATCGTAGTCAACTCCTTGAACTTGTGAAAAATCTTCGCCACAAGTCGAGCTTCATAGACGGTGATCTTACCGCCCACGCCCGCTCTTCTTCTTGAAGATCCATTCATCTCAATGGCTTGCCGATCATCGGGCAAGTCCACCAAAGTCTATGCTTTGTTCTCGATACATGGATCCTATCTCGATTTCATGGCTTCTAACCATTTGTCGAATTTGGGCCCACCATCGCTTCTCCATAGCTCAGAGGTTCATTGTTGCTCAGCAACATGACCTTCAAGACAGATTACTGTACCACTCAAGTAGTACGCATCCTTGTCACCCTATGAGGTACGGTAGTGACTTGATCCAAAACTTCATGATCACTATCATAAGCTTCTACTTCAATTGGTGTAGGCGCCACAGGAACAACTTCATGTGCCCTGCTACACACTTGTTGAAGTGACGGTTCAATAACCTCATCAAGTCTCCACCATCCTCCCACTCAATTCTTTCGAGAGAAACTTTTCTCGAAAGGACCTAATTCTAGAAACAATCCTTTTGCTTCCGAACTGAGATCGGAGGTATACCCAACTGTTTTGGGTGTCCTATGAAGAAGCATTTTATCCGCTGGGTTCGAGCTTATCAACCTGAAACTTTTTCACATAAGCGCCGAGCCCCAAACTTTAAGAAACGACAATTTAGGTTTCTCCAAACCATAGTTCAAATGGTGTCGCCTCGACGGAATTACGTGGTGCCCTATTAAAGTGAGTGTGATTGTCTCTAATGCCTAACCCATGAACAATAGTGGTAATTCGATAAGAGACATCATGGTACGATCATATCCAATAGGGTGCAACTATGATGTTTGGAGACACCATCACACTATGGTGTTCCAGCGGTATTTATTGTGAAACAATTTCCACAATGTCTTAATTATGTACAAAACTCGTAACTCAGATACTCATCTCTATGATCATATCATAGACATTTAATCCTCTTGTCACGATGATCTTCAACTTCACTCTGAAATTACTTGAACCATTCAATAATTCAGACTTGTGTTTCATCAAGTAAATACACTCAAGATTCACTCAAATCATCCGTGAAGTAAGAACATAACGATATTCATCGTGATGCCTCAAAGACTCATTGGACTGCACATATCAAAATGTGTTACTTCCAACAAGTTGCTATCTTGTTCTATCTTACTGAAAACAAGGCTTTTCAGTCATCTTGCCCATGTGGTATGTTTTGCATATCTCAAGTGATTCAAAAACAAGTGAGTCCAAACGATCCATCTGCATGGAGTTTCTTCATGCAGACACACCAATAGACATGGTTCGATGTCTCAAACTTTTCAAAAACGAGTGAGTCCAAAGATCCATCAACATGGAACTTCTTCATGCTTTATACCAATATGACTCACATGGCAAGCCACAAGTAAGTGGTACTATCATTACTATCTTATATCTTTTGGCATGAAAATGTGTATCACTACGATCGAGATTCAATAAACCATTTATTTAGGTGCAAGACCATTGAAGGTGTTATTCAAATAAATAGAGTAACCATTATTCTCCTCAAATGAATAATCAGATTATGATAGACATAATCCAATCATGTCTATGCTCAACGCAAACACCAAATTATAATTATTCTGGTTTAATACTAATCTTGATGGTAGAGGGAGCGCATGATGTTTGATCACATCAAAATTGGAAACACTTCCAACACATATCGTCAGCTCTCCTTTAGCTAGTCTCCGCTTATTCCGCAGCTTTTATTTCGAGTTACTAACACTTAGCAACCGAACCGTATCCAATACCTCGGTGCTACTAGGAGTACTAGTAAAATACACAATAACATAATGTATATCCAATATACTTCTATCGACCTTGCCAGCCTTCTTATCTACCAAGTATCTAGGGTAATTCTGCTCCAAAGGGCTGTTCCCTTATTACGTAAGCACTTAGTCTCGGGTTTGGGTTCAACCTTGGGTTTCTTCACCGAGCAGCAACTGATTTGCCGCTTCATGAAGTATCCCTTGTTGCCTTTGCCCTTCTTGAAATTAGTGGTTTTACCAACCATCAACAATTGATGCTCCTACTTGATTTCTACTTTCATGTGTCAAACAACGCTAATACCTCAAGGATCATCATCTCTATCCTTGATATGTTATAGTTCATCACGAAGCTCTAGCAGCTTGGTGGTAATGACTTTGGAGAAACATCACTATCTCATCCGGAAGATCAACTCCCACTCGATTCAAGTGATTGTCGTATTGCATAATCTGAGCACAAGCTCAACGATTGAGATTTTCTCCTTAGTTTGTAGGCTAAGAAAATCGCCGGAGGTCTCATACCTCTTGACATGGGCACGAGCCTGAAATCCCAATTTCAGCCCTCAAACATCTCATATGTTCCGCGACGCTTCAAAACGCCTTTGGTGCCTCAACTCTAAACCGCTTAACTGAACTATCACGTAGTTATCAAACGTATGTCCGATGTTCGCAACATCCACAAACGACGCTTGGGGTTCAGCACACCGAGCGTGCATTAAGGACATAAGCTTTCACCGTCCACATAATCGCCATCGCTACTTTCAACTATTTTTCCCTAGGAACATATCTAAATAGTGGAACTAAAGCGCGAGCTTTACTTACATAATTTGCAAAAGGTCTTTGACTATGTTCAAGATAATTAAGTTCATCTTATGAACTCCCACTCAAATAGACATCCTCTGGTCATCAAAGTGATTACATGATCCGAGTCAACTAGGCCGTGGTCCGATCATCACGTGAGACGGACTAGTCATCATCGGTGAACATCTTCATGTTGATCGATCTACTATACGACTCATGCTCGACCTTTCGGTCTCTCGTGTTCCGAGGTCATGTCCGCACATGCTAGGCTCGCAAGTTAACCCCAAGTGTTTTGTTGTGTAAATCTGTCTTACACCCGCTGTATGTGAACGTAAGAATCCATCACACCCGATCATCACGTGGTGCTTAGAAGCTTACGGCAACGGTGCACAGTCAGGAGAACACTTCTTGAAATTTGTGTAAGGGATCATCTTATTTATTACCGCTGCTCTAAGTAAACAAGATGCATAAACATAATAAACATCACATGCAATTATATAGTGACATGATATGGCCAATATCATTTTGCTCCTTTGATCTCCATCTTCGGGCTCCATGA
This sequence comes from Aegilops longissima, assembly GCA_021605205.1. Lineage (NCBI taxonomy): Eukaryota > Viridiplantae > Streptophyta > Magnoliopsida > Poales > Poaceae > Aegilops > Aegilops longissima. The sequence continues at coordinate 220,810,303 of CM038681.1, forward strand.
TCATCATCGTCACCAAAGATGACACCATGATCTCCATCATCATGATCTCCACCATCGTGTCTTCATGAAGTTGTCTCGCCAACTATTACTTCTACTACTATGGCTACCGTTAGCAATAAAGTAAAGTAATTACATGGCGCTGTTTAATGACACGCAGGTCATACAATAAATAAAGACAACTCCTATGGCTCCTGCCGTTGTCATATTCATCGACATGCAAGTCGTGAATCCTATTACAAGAACATGATCAATCTCATACATCACATATCATTCATCACATTCTTCTTGGCCATATCACATCACATAGCATACCCCGCAAAAACAAGTTAGACGCCCTCTAATTGTTGTTTGCATGTTTTACGTGGCTGCTATGGGTTTCTAGCAAGAACGCTTACCTACGCAAAACCACAACGTGATATGCCAATTGCTATTTACCCTTCATAAGGACCCTTTTCATCGAATCCGCTCCGACTAAAGTGGGAGAGATCGGCACCGCTAGCCACCTTATGCACCAAGTGCATGTCACCGGTGGAACCTGCCTCACGTAAGAGTACGTAAGGTGGGTCCGGCCGCTTCATCCCACAATACCGTCAAACAAGATTGGACTAGTAACGTAAGCATATTGAACAACATCAACGCCCACAACTACTTTGTGTTCTACTCGTGCAAAGAATCTACGCAATAGACCTAGCTCATGATGCCACCGCTGGGGAACGAGCAGAAATTCAAAATTTTCCCACGTGTCACCAAGATCTATCTATGGAGAAACTAGCAACGAGGGAAGGAGAGTGCATCTACATACCCTTGTAGATCGCTAAGCGGAAGCGCTCATGTGAACGGGGTTGAAGGAGTCGATCTGCCGTGATCCAAATCACCGATGATCCTAGTGCCGAACGGACAGCACCTCCGCTGCTCAACACACGACAGCCCGGTGACGCCTCCCATGCCTTGATCCAGCAAGGAGAGAGGGAGAGGTTGAGGAAGACTCCATCCAGCAGCAACACAACGGCGTGGTGGTGGTGGAGGAGCGTGGCATCCCAGCAGGCTTCGCCAAGCACCAAGGGAGAGGAGGAGGAGGAGAGGCAGGCTGCACCAAGAGGAGAAGTTCTCATGTCAGTTGGGCAGCCCAAAACCTCAAGTATATATAGAGGGAAAGGGGCTGCGCCCTTTAGGGTTTCCCACCCCAAGGGGTGCGGCCAGCCCTAGATGGGACTTGGGGCGGCTAAGGGGGAGGAGGCCTCCCAAGTCAAGTGGAGGCCCTCCCCTTAGGGTTTCCTCTCCCATGCGCATGGGCCTTGGGGGGCTGGTGCCCTGGCCCATTAAGGCTAGGGCGCCTACAGCCCATGCTACTGTATTGACGTGGAACACTTTCCGACCTCCGACCCTCCGAATCCTCCGAACCTTCCGAAGCTTCCCGCACAATACCGAAAAACCCGAACTTTTTCCGAACCCAACAACAACTTTCCATATATAAATCTTTACCTCCGACCATTCTGAACTCCTCGTGACGTCCGGATCTCATCCGGACTCAACAACATTCGGTAACCACATACAAACTTCCTTTATAACCCTAACGCCATCGAACCTTAAGTGTGTAGACCCTACGAGTTCGGGAGACATGTAGACATGACCGAGACGTTTCTCCCGTCAATAACCAACAGCGGATCTGGATACCCATGTTGGCTCCTACATGTTCCACGATGATCTCATCGGATGAACCACGATGTTAAGGACTCAATCAATCCCGTGATTCAATTCCCTTTGTCTAGCGGTATTGTACTTGCCCGAGATTCGATCGCCGGTATCCCGATACCTTGTTCAATCTCGCTACCGCAAGTCTCTTTACTCGCTCCGTAACACATCATCCCGTGATCAACTCCTTGATCACATTGTGCACATTATGATGATGTCCTACCGAGTGGGCCCAGAGATACCTCTCTCGTCACACGGAGTGACAAATCCCAGCCTCGATTCGTACAACCCAACAAATACTTTCGGAGATACCAGTAGTGCACCTTTATAGTCACCCAGCCATGCCAGGACGCTTTGGTACACCCAAAGCATTCCTACAGATCCGGAGTTGCACAATCTCATGGTCTAAGGAAATGATACTTGACATTTAGAAAAGCTTTAGCATACGAACCACGATCTTTGTGCTAGGCTTAGGATTGTCTTGTCCATCACATCATTCTCCTAATGATGTGATCCCGCTATCAACGACATCCAATGTCCATGGTCAGAAACCATAACCATCTATTGATCAACGAGCTAGTCAACTAGAGGCTTACTAGGGACATGGTGTTGTCTATGTATCCACACATGTATTGCGTGTTTCCTATCAATACAATTATAGCATGAATAATAAACGATTATCATGAACAAGGAAATATAATAATAACTAATTTATTATTGCCTCTAGGGCATATTTCCAACAAATTATCCGTAGCTCAGTGTTCATCTTTTGTCAAGCATCTTGAGTAGATCACTGCCATATGCTTTTCTGGTACGTTTGAGTGCAGTTGCTTATCTTCTTGTTGCTTGCTAAGTGGTATCATCCTGTTAATGGCAGATTTGTGCCATTCTTGTTTTGCTTGTCATTTGCAAACCGTGCATCCGATTCCGGTGATCTTTATATCGATTTCAACCCAAATCATCTCATCTTTCCAGCGGCATACTTGGTTTGCCAAGTTGATGCATGGTTCATCATTTTCCTTCCGGAGCGCGCATACGCATTGCATATCACATCTCGCATATCATGCCATGTTTTGCATCATGTTGCTTGTGCATTGCACCGTGATTTATTGTGCTTCCTTTGTTTGTGTTCTTGCTTTGGGTAGAGCCGGAGATGAGTACGTGAACGAGGAACCTGTTGAGAACGCCACGAGGATCAAGCTTTCGACAACTCGAGAACTTTGCGCAAGATGACCATACCTCAAATCACTTCTAGCTTTGCTATGCTAGATGCTCGCCTTTTGCTATGCCTATGCTACGATGCCTATCACTTGCTATATCATGTCACCCATATTGCCATGTCAAACCTCTAACCATCCTTTCCTAGCAAACCGCTGATTGGCTATGTTACCGCTTTGCTCAGCCCTCTTATAGCGCTGCTAGTTGCAGAAGATGAAGTTTGTTCCTTGTTGAACATGGAGATGTTGTTCCTATTTGGAACATGTTTACTTGTTGGGGATATCACAATATATTTCTGCTATAATTAATGCATCTATATACTTGCTAAAGGGTGGAAGGCTCGCCTTATGCCTGGTGTTTTGTTCCACTCTTGCCGCCTCTAGTTTCCGCCATACCGTGTTATGTTCCTTGATTTCGCTCTCCTACACGGTTGGGTGATTTATGGGACCCCTTGACAGTTTGCTTTGAATAAGACTCTCCAAAGAAGGCCCAACTTTGGTTTTACCATTTGCCACCTAGTTTTTCCCCGGTTTTCGCTAGCCCGAGGGTAATCTTTATTTTAACCCCCGACCAGTGCTCCTTCGAGTGCTGGCCCGAACCGGAGAGATCAAGGGCCACCACGGGAAACTCGAGGCTTGGTTTTACTCGTAGCTTGACTTATCCGGATGTGCCTCGAGAACGAGATATGTGCAGCTCCTATCGGGATTTGTCGGCACAATCGGGCGGCTTTGCTGGTCTTATTTTATTACCGTCGAAATGTCTTGTAGTCCGGGATTCCGAGATCGATCGGGTCTTCCCGGTAGAAGGATTATCCTTCGCTGACCGTGAGAGCTTATAATGGGCTGTTGGAACACCCCTGCAGGTATCATCTTTCAAAGTCGTGCTCGCGTTATGAGGCAGATGGGAATTTGTTAATGTCCGTTGTAGAAAACCCGGTTGACCTTAATTAAAATACACATCAATCAAGGTGTAACCGTGATGGTCTCTTTCGCGGAGCCCGGAAGTGAACACGTGTTGGAGTAATGTTTGACGAATTAGTTCAGATCACTTCTTGATCGCTACTAGCTTCACGACCGTGCTTTTGCTTCTCTCTCGCCTCTTTTGCGTAATGTAGCCACCATATATGCTAGTCGCTTGCTGCAGCTCCACCTCAAAACTCTGTCCTTCAGATAAGCTTAAATAGTCTTGATCTCTGGTGTGAGATTGCTGAGTCCCCGTGACTCACAGATTCTACCAAAACAGTTGCAGTGCCGACGATGCCAAAGGTGTGACGAACCGAGCTCAAGTGGAGTTCGACGAGGAACGTGGTCGTTATTATGTGTCTTTTCCTCGATGATCAGAGTGGAGCTCAGCTTGGGACGATCGGGATCCGTGTAGCATTTGGGGTATCTTCTTTTATTTTGGTTCCGTAGTCGGACCTTGAGTGTAATCTGAATGATGGATGTTTATTTATGTATTGTGTGAAGTGGCGATCGTAAGCCAACTATGTATCTATTTCCTCATGTATTACATGGATTGTGTGAAGATTACCTCACTTGCGACATTGCTTTCAATGCGGTTATGTTTCTAAGTCGTGCTTCGACATCGGGAGATATAGCCGCATCGAGGGCGCTATACCACAAAAGTTGTCAGCAGATGGGACTAGTGAAAATATTATACTCTCTACGGCTGTGTGTGGTACTTGTGTTATGGATCCGACACATTCGCTATGTCCAAGACTATCTTGAGTATTCAAAAGGGAACCCGCTTTGCAATGCCGAAGACAATCATGCACGGACACCTCGTCATTGAAGCCTCGTTCAAGGGTTACTGAGGGAGTCCTGGACTAAGGGGTCCTCGGGTGTCCGGCCTATTAGCCATGGGACGGACTATTGGGCTGTGAAGATACAAAGACCGAAGACTTTACCCGTGTCCGGATGGGACTCTCCTTGGCGTGGAAGGCAAGCTTGGCGATCGAATATGAAGATTCCTTTCTCTGTAAACTGACCTTATGTAACCCTAGATCCCTCTGGGGTCTATATAAACCGGAGGGCTAGGTCTGTAGAGGCGAATACTCATAGCCATAGTCATACAGGCTAGACTTCTAGGGTTTTAGCCAGTACGATCTCGTGGTAGATCAACTCTTGTGATACTCATATTCATCAAGATCAATCAAGCAGGAAGTAGGGTATTACCTCCATAGAGAGGGCCCGAACCTGGGTAAACATTGTGCCCCATGTCTCCTGTTACCATCGACCTTAGACGCACAGTTCGGGATCCCCTACCCGAGATCCACCGGTTTTGACACCGACAGAGGCCGCTCGTGTCAAGGCCTCGTCACCTCCTGCCTCACGACGATGTCGGGGGAGCGGGCCAACCTCTTCTTCGGTGGAAGTGGCCCCTGATCTTCACGGGGGGTCTTTCCTTTATCGATGGCAGAGAATCTCCTTATCAGCGTCATGGGTGTCGCAACACGACAGTGAAGCAAAGAGGAAGAAGAAGAAGCATACGGCGTGGAGGAGGAGATGGGCAACGGGGGCTTCGCCCCTCTCCTCATTTATAGTCAGACGGAGGCCAACTGTCGGCCTCCATGATCACAGGTAATGAAGGTTTTTCCTCTGCATGCAGCAGGGTCTCGGTTGCCGAGGAAGCATGGGTAAGCGGAGACAACCACGTCCCATCAATCGGCACACGTAAATCAAGGCCGCAGGCAGTTGGGGCCCGCGGCACTCTGCACTTGCCTTCTGGCTTCGCCTCGAAGCCAAGCCCGAGCGCGCCTTGAGCCCGGGTGAAAGGGATCGAGAAGAGGTGTCTAGAGGGGGGGGTGATTAGACACTAAGTACTAAAAGTTGCAGTTTTTAACTTCTTTAAGTTTAAGTGGAGTTTAGGCACTAGTTTAACACTCACAATACATATCAAGCAAGCATGCAAAGAGTATATGAGCAGCGAAAAGTAAAGCATGCAACTTGCAAGAATGTAAAGGGAAGGGTTTGGAGGATCCAAACGCAATTGGAGACATGGATGTTTTTCTCGTGGTTCCGATAGGTGGTGCTATCGTACATCCACGTTGATGGAGACTTCAACCCACAAAGGGTAATGGTTGCGCGAGTACACGGAGGGCTCCACCCACGAAGGGTCCACGAAGAAGCAACCTTGTCTATCCCACCATGGCCGTCGCCCACGAAGGACTTGCCTCACTAGCGGTAGATCTTCACGAAGTAGGCGATCTCCTTGCCCTTACAAACTCCTTGGTTCAACTCCACAATGTTGTTGGAGGCTCCCAAGTGACACCTAGCCAATCTAGGAGACACCACTCTCCAAGAAGTAACAAATGGTGTGTTGATGATGAACTCCTTGCTCTTGTGCTTCAAATGATAGTCTCCTCAACACTCAACTCTCTCTCTCAGGATTTGGATTTGGTGGAAAGAAGATTTGGTGGAAAGCAACTTGGGGAAGGCTGGAGATCAAGATTCATATGGTAGGAATGGAATATCTTGGCCTCAACACATGAGTAGGTGGTTCTCTCTCAGAAAATGGATGCTGGAAGTGTAGGTTCGTTCTGATGGATCTCTCCACGAATGAAGAGTGGGTGGAGGGTATTTAGATTCCACACAAAATCTAACCGTACACACAACTTGCCAAACTTGGTGGGACCGAATTGGTAAACTCGGTAGGACCGATTTAGCAAATCTAGTGACCATAGGATTTTCGTGGGACCGACATGCAACTCGGTAGGACCGATATGGTTAGGGTTAGGCATAACGTAATCTCGTTAGACCTATTACACAAACTCGGTGAGACCGATTTTGGTAATAAGCTAACCAGAGTGTTGGTCAGGCAAACTCAGTGAGACCGATTACACAAACTCGTGGGAACGATTTTGGTAATAAGTTAATCAGAGAGTTTGCATTGTAACCTCGTAGTACTGACATACAAACTCGTGAGACCGAATTTGGTAATGGACATACACAGAGATTATAATCCTATCTCGTGAGACCGATTTGCCTAGGGTTTGTGGCAGTGGCTAAGACATCTGAACTCGGTGGCCGGATAGAAAGAATCAGCAATGAGTTTGACTTTTGGTGTAGGACATATGTGGATGTGAGAAAGTAGTTGAGGGCTTTGGAGTATATCACTAAGCACTGTAGAGCAAGAAACACATTAAGCAACACCTCATCCCCTCTTCATAGTACTGGCTTTTCCTATAGACTCAATGTGATCTTGGATCACTAAAATAGAAAGTGTAGAGTCTTGAGCTTGGAGCTTCAGCCAATCCTTTGTTCTTAGCATCTTGAAGGGGTTCCACATCCTCTAGTCCATGCCACTCCATTGTTGAACTTGTCTGAAACATACTAGGTAGAAGTGTTAGTCCAATAAGAGATATGTTGACATTAATTACCAAAATCACCCAGGGAGCACTTGTGCTTTCAATCTCCCATTTTTTGGTAATTGATGACAACATACATCAAAGCTTTATATAAAGAATACGAGTAAAGCTTTGGAAGGACATGTAACATGCATAGGCTCCCCCTACATGTATGCAATTATGTGGATATGGAATATAGAAGCATGTGAGAGCATAACCATGACAGAGTAAGCAATGTGTTACATGTATCTTGGCTATATGCATCAGAGCAAATGATGTGAATATGGGAAATGTACCTTCATGCTCATGAGTCCTTCTTGCAAACAGTATGTACATCAGTAAGAATTCCTCATACACATGACTGTGATGCATATACTTACCTTGTGGTCTTGAATTGGCTTAGGATGGAATGAACCTATGAAAATAGGGTCAGATAACACAGATACACCTACTGGACAGAGCAAGCAAAAGAAGCCACAAGAGTACCAAGACTGGGATGACATGTAGAGAGTGAGTACTATGTACCACATTGAATATAGACATGTCCCCAAAGGTAAAGATGTGCAATGAATTTAAAGAATTTCTTTCCCTTAGATGTCTTGCTCCCCCTGAATCTAGCATGGGATACTGGGAAAAGATAGGGAACAGAAAATTAGAGCAAATTGCAGAATCAGAGCTCAAAGAAACAAATGAACAGAACTAATGCAAATAAGCACATATGAACATGTCTTTCCCCTCAAGAAGACATGTGGCATCTCTCCTCTTGAACACCAAGCATCTGGGATCCTTGAAGATTACTCTTTTCTTGAGTATTCTCTCCCCCTGGAGATATCTTTATCCCCCTGTTGAAGTGATACGGCTTTGATGTGATCTCTCTCTCTCCCCCTTTGACATCAATTTCCAAGAAAGGCCTTCTGGAATTTGTCGTGAATGGGTTTGGTCTTTGAGTCACAACATAAAGCACTGATAAAAATGTGATGCTTGTAGAGGACAAGATTCATGGAGTGGAGCTGGATCAAAAGTAATGCAGGAATAAGTGGCAAAATGTTTTTCCTCAGAGTGAAATCGGTGGCACCGAGTGGTATGCTTCGTTGCACCAATGATTTCGTTAGACCAAGACAAGAAACCGGCGTGACCGAAGTTCATCACAGAGAAAACACTTGTCACCTCACCTCACTAGACAAGTAAGATCTCACAAGGATTTGCAAGGAATTAACTCAAAGATTTGCAATGAATTGGATGCAGGAATGCGAACAAATAGAAAAGAAAAGAAATCTAGATGAAGTTCTTTTTAGCAAATATGCATGAGACAAATGCAAGAACACAAGAGAACTTCATCTAGAGATGTTCGGCACAAAATCCCCTATGTTAGAGTATATTGACTTAGGAGTCAAGTGAGATCACTTGATCATAGGTCATACTATCGCTTAAGCTCAAAATGGGGTTACCATTTTCGCTTACATCTTGATGTATTCACATCTTGTCAAGTTACTTTGACTCATGTCTTGCAGTAAACTTCTAAGATGGAATAACATACCTTGGGTGGTGGTGTTGATCGTGATCATGTAGTTGAACTTGTGTGGTTGCTCAAGGTTGATGTAGCTCATCAAGAGTTGGGAGCACCACTTGGAATTTGAGTTCATCTACCTACATGGGTTAGTTCTTGCAAGGAGAGCACTTGTGTATCCAAATGACAATCATGAAACTCAACATAGAATTTGTCAAAGGATATGTTTGAATGGTTTCGTGCTTCCTTGTCTTCAACCACCATTGTGTAGAGACTTGGTGATGTAGAGATTGCTCAAGATGTGAGTGAGTTGCAATCTCATAGACTTAGATTCATCCAAGTACCTACAAGGTTAGATAACATGCAAGGTGCAAATATATCCAAGATATAAGATTATCAACATAAGAGAAATATCAAGGATTAGTCATAAGCTCATGTCTTGCATGTATCCAATGGAGTTCCTACTCCAAGTTTGAAGCATCACTGATGTTCAATTCACCTCTTAACCTGCAAAACCCTTTCTCATCAAGTGGTTTAGTGAATATATCCGCTAATTGCTTTTCAAAAGTAACATGCTTAAGATTAATGTCACCCTTAGCAAAATGATCTCGAATGAAATGATGACGAACTTCAATATGCTTAGTTCGAGAGTGTTGCACGGATTGTGAGCAATCTTGATAGAACTTTCATTGTCACAAAGTAATGGAACATGTTTCACATATATCCCATAATCTTTAAGAGTTTGGGTCATCCAAAGTAATTGAGCACAACATGAACCAGCTGCAATGTATTCCGCTCAAGGTGGATAAGGATACTGAGTTTTGTTTCTTGGAAGACCAAGACACAAGAGATCTGCCAAGAAATTGACAAGCACCAAGTGGACTTTCTATCAACCTTGTCACCGCATAGTCCGATTCGAATAGCCAACAAGATCGAAGAGGCCTCTTAGGATACCAAATGCCAAAATTTGGTGTATGGATTAAGTATCTCACTATCCTTTTCACGACCTTAAGATGACATTCTTTAGGAGCAGCTTGATATCATGCACACATGCACACACTTAGCATGATATCGGGACGTGAAGCACATAGATATAACAATGAACCAATCATAGAGCAATAAACCTTTTGATCGACTGGTTCACCATCTTTGGTCAAGTCAAGATGTCCACTAGTAGGCATGGGTGTAGTCATACCTTTGCATTCTTGCATATTGACCTTCTTGTATAAGTCCTTGGTGTACTTTGTTTGAGAGACAAAGGTACCTTCCTTAGTTTTCTTGATTTGCAAACCAAGAAAGAATTTGAGTTCACTCATCATAGACATCTCAAACTTCTCCGACATTAGCTTTCCAAACTTTTCACTAAAATGAGGGTTAGTAGAACCAAATATAATATCATCAACATAGATTTGGCATACAAATAGTTTTCCGTTGACCGTTTTAGTAAAAAGAGTAGAATCAATTTTTCTGATTTCAAAGCCTTTTTCAATAAGGAACGTGGTCAAGCATTTATACCACGCTCTAGGAGCTTTTTTAAGACCATAAAGAGCTTTGTGAAGTTTGTAAACATGATCAGGTTTCTTAGGATTAACAAAGCCGGGAGGTTGTTTAACATAAACTTCCTCCTCTATTTCACCATTTAGAAAAGCACTTTTAATGTCCATTTGGTACAAGGTGATATCATGGTGATTAGCATAGGCAAAAGATGCGAATGGACTCAAGTCTAGCAACGGGAGCATAAGTCTCACCATAGTCCATACCTTCGACTTGGGTGTAGCCTTGGGCGATGAGACGTGCTTTGTTGCGAACTACGTGTCCATCTTCATCTTGCTTGTTGCGAAACACCCATTTGGTACCGATGATGTTGTGCTTGTTGTCGGGCTTCTCAACCAATGTCCAAACTTGATTTCTCTCAAAGTTGTGTAGCTCTTCGTGCATGGCGTTTATCCAATCGGGATCTTCCAATGCTTCTTCAACCTTCATAGGTTCAATGCTAGAGATGAATGAATAGTGTTCAAAAAAGTTAGCTAAACGAGTTTTAGAGCGAGTGATTCTCCCGGTTTGGATATCATTGTAGATTTTCTCGACGGGATGGTCTTTAGCGATTCTTGCTCGAACTCGTGAAAGCTTTTGCTTGGGTCTTGGTTGAACATTTTCTTCATCTTGTTCTTCTTCTTGGCCTTCTTCATTGTTGGCGTTGTCGTTTCTTTGTCGTGGTGGAGAAGGAGGTTGTTGACGCTCGCCTTGGTGCACTTCCTCGCTTTTCTTCATCTTGGTGTGTCCCACTTGTGGATTCTTCCGTATCAACTCTTGGTTCACCTTGTCATGAGGTAGAAGCTTCCACGCGTTGGACGAATCTTGCCAATAGACAAGTCTTGAATTGCTTCCGAGGGGTCATTGTCTCCTACATCAATTGGCAATTGCTCTACTTATGAGCCGTTAGATTCATCAAATTCACATCTACCGCTTTCTTCAACCTTTCGGTGAAATTGTTGTAGACACGGTATGTGTGAGAGTTTGAGCCATAACCAAGTAGGAAACCTTCATGAGACTTAGGAGCAAATTTAGAACGACGATGCTTATCAAGAATGTAGCACTTTGAGCCGAATACTCAAAGTATCCAACTTGGGGTTTGTTACCGTGAGAAGCTCAGATGCCATCTTGCCGAGTAGCTTGTGAAGATACAAGCGATTTGTTGCATGACAAGTTGTCTCAACCGCTCCGCCCAAAAGTGCTTCTTGCCTTGTACTCATCAACCATCATTCTCGCCATTTTGATGAGCGTCCGGTTCTTCCTCTCAACAACTCCATTTTGTCGAGGTGTGTATGTAGCCGAGAACTCGTGTAAAATGTCTTCTTCATCAAGAAAGGTGTCCACATTTGTGTTCTTGAACTCCGTTCCGTTGTCGCCGCGAACCTTCTTGATCTTCACTTCAAATTGATTTTGGGCTTTCCTAGCGAAGTTTTTGAAGATCTTTTGGACCTGCGATTTATCATCGAGAAAGAACACCCACGTAAATCTTGAAAAATCATCAACTATAACTAGACAAAAAGAATTTCCACCGAGACTTTTGTAAGCGTTGGGACCAAAGAGATCCATATGAAGTAGCTTGAGTGGCCTCCTTGTGGTCATGATGTTCTTCACGGGATGCCTTCCTCCAACCTGTTTACCTGCCTGACAAGCGCTGCAAAGTCTATCCTTATCAAATATGACATCGTTAACTCCAAGTATATGATTTCCTTTAATAAGCTTGTCAAGGTTTCGCATGCCAACATGACCTAATCGTCTATGCCACAACTAGCCTTTAGAAGATTTAGCAATAAAGCAAGTTCTAGGTTGAGCCTTTTTAGTGAAATCAACAATGTATAGATCACCTCTAGGCACACCGGTAAAGACCATTTTATGATTATCTCTACGAAACACTTGGCAATCTACTTCAATAAATAGGACATTGAAACCGAAATCAGCAAGTCTAGATACTGAAAGTAAGTTGTATCCAAGAGATTCAACGAGCATGACATTTTGTATGGAGCTATCATGTGATATGGCCACCTTACCGAGGCCAACCACCTTACCCTTTGAGTTGTCACCAAAGTGACATACTTTCGAGGACCATCGCTTTCAGAACTCACTAAACATGTCTTTATCTCCGGTCATGTGATCGGTACATCCACTATCAAGAACCCATTCCTTTCCTCCTGCCATATATCCTCAAGATTTGCCATAAGACCAAAGTGTCTCATTGCATCATCAAGATCAAGTCACTATCATCATCCTCATCATAGTATCCATGTTCAACATCGCCATGTGGTGGATCAAATCCTAGAGAGGGTGATTCGTTAGAGTGAGTTTGACAATGATCTTGCTTATGAATTTTATAGCTTCGAAATAATATCACTAATAATTCCAACATCTCCTTTGGCACGCATAAGGTTTGTAAGCTCAAACAAACAATCACCAAACATAGGATCACTAGAATTCATCTTACTCAAGGCAATAGTCTTATGGAGAATTTCATCTAGATTTTTCAAGGAATAATTTGGAAAACGTTCTTCAAGAAATTTCCATATGCCTTAGGCACACTTAAGAGTAGGCAAACATCCTATCAAGTTTCTAGGCAAGCCTCTAGTGATAAGTTCAACAGTTCTAAGATTGCGAATCATGTCAATTGACTCATCAAGAGTAGGATGCATATGATCAACATGAGGTGCACAAGGGCTAGCAATGTACTTTTTCAAATGATATTGATTGAAAATCACAAGCATCTCATTTTTCCACTCATGAAAATACTCTCCATCAATTATAGGCACTCTATGTCTAAGACTCCCAATAGTAGACTCATCCATCTTCCTCCAATGGTGTTTAAACCAAAGCAATGGAGACCAAATCTCTGATACCAATTGAAAGGGATCGAGAAGAGGTGTCTAGAGGGGGGGGGTGATTAGACACTAAGTACCAAAAGTTGCAGTTTTTAACTTCTTTAAGTTTAAGTGGAGTTTAAGCACAAGTTTAACACTCACAATACATATCAAGCAAGCATGCAAAGAGTATATGGGCAGCGGAAAGTAAAGCATGCAACTTGCAAGAATGTAAAGGGAAGGGTTTGGTGGATTCAAACGCAATTGGAGACACGGATGTTTTTGTCGTGGTTCCGATAGGTGGTGCTATCGTACATCCACGTTGATGGAGACTTCAACCCATGAAGGGTAACGGTTGCGCGAGTCCACGGAGGGCTCCACCCACGAAGGGTCCACGAATAAGCAACCTTGCCTATCCCACCATGGCCGTCGCCCACGAAGGACTTGCCTCACTAGCGGTAGATCTTCACGAAGTAGGCGATCTCCTTGCCCTTACAAATTCCTTGGTTCAACTCCACAATCTTGTTGGAGGCTCCCAAGTGACACCTAGCCAATCTAGGAGACACCACTCTCCCAGAAGTAACAAATGGTGTGTTGATGATGAACTCCTTGCTCTTGTGCTTCAAATGATAGTCTCCCCAACACTCAACTCTCTCTCACAGGATTTGGATTTGGTGGAAAGAAGATTTGAGTGGAAAGCAACTTGGGGAAGGATAGAGATCAAGATTCATATGGTAGGAATGGAATATCTTGGCCTCAACACATGAGTAGGTGGTTCTCTCTAAAATGGATGCTGGAAGTGTAGGTTCGTTTCGATGGCTCTCTCCACGAATGAAGAGTGGGTGGAGGGTATTTATAGCCTCCACACAAAATCTAACTGCTACACACAACTTGCCAAACTCGTGGGACCGAATTGGTAAACTCGGCCTGACCGATTTAGAAAATCTAGTGACCATTAGGATTTTCGTGGGACCGACATGCAACTCGGTAGGACCGATATGGTTAGGTTTAGGCATAACGTAATCTCGGTGAGACCGACATACAAACTCGTGAGACCGATTTTGGTAATAAGCTAACCAAAGAGTTGGTCGTGCAAACTCAAGGAGACCGATTACACAAACTTGGTGGGACCGATTTTGGTAATAAGTTAACAGAGAGTTTGCATTGTAATCTCGGTAGTACTGACATACAAACTCGTGAGACCGAATTTGGTAATAGACATACACAGAGAGATTATAATCCCATCTCGGTGAGACTGAGATCCCTATCGGTGAGACCGATTTGCTTAGGGTTTGTGGCAGTGGCTAAGACATCCTAACTCGGTGGCGCCGGATAGAAAGAATCGGGGGCCGAGTTTGACTTTTGGTTTAGGACATATGTGGATGTGAGAAAGTAGTTGAGGGCTTTGGAGCATATCACTAAGCAATCGAGAGCAAGAAACTCATTACAACACCTCATCCCTCTTGATAGTATTGGCTTTTCCTATAGACTCAATGTGATCTTGGATCACTAAAATAGAAAGTGTAGAGTCTTGAGCTTGGAGCTTGAGCCAATCCTTTGTTCTTAGCATCTTGAAGGGGTTCCACATCCTCTAGTCCATGCCACTCCATTGTTGAACTTGTCTAAAACATACTAGGTAAAAGTGTTAGTCCAACAAGAGATATGTTGACATTAATTACCAAAATCACCCAGGGAGCAGTTGTGCTTTCACCGGGGGCTACTGCCGGTGTTCTAGGACCGGGGGTGCCCAGACTTGCCTGCCTGCGGGCTTGTGCGTGGCTCCACGAATGGCCTGGTACAGCCCATCTTCAGCAGCAACCACTCAAGACCCTCGCGAGCCGGACGACACCAACACCTCCTTAGGGGCAGCCTCACTAGGCTGGCTCCCGAGGGGCGGAGATCTCTATGCAAGGGGTACCTTGCGAGGTTCACGTGACGTGAGCCATGACGACCGAGGCCAGGCGGGCTCCAGCAGGTGCAGTGTACCAGTTTCCTCTTGGGTGCTAAAGAGGCAATCATAGGCGAGGAGTCCCGAGGCGTCAGGTAAAGGTTTCCATATTGGTGCAACAAGACCAAGGCCAGCAGGACGACAGGATGGAGGTCACTGCGGATCCCACGGCAGCGTCACCACCAGAGCCTTTGGCAGGCGAAGACCGCCTTTTGTCAGGATAGCTTGTACTAGTTGTCCCCCTTCAAACTTGGCCATTGTGGGATCCCTTCCCGCCTAACATTTGGGTAGAGGACCAGGGCCTCTATAAATAGGACCTTGCCACCACCATAGCAAGGGGACAGATCATTCAGATCACCCTAACACCCACCAGCTCATCGAGCTCAAGAACACCTCTCCTCATGAGGCTGTTCCTCCACTTTACTAGTTCATCCTCAGCTCCTCAAGGCAATCCACCCACAAACTAGAGTAGGGTATTACACCGCAAGGTTGCCCGAACTAGTATAAACCCTCGTGTCTCTTGTTCCTTGGGTTCGTCGAGCTAGGACGTGAGGTCGTTGAGCGGGCGAGCTAGAAAGAGAGTGTTCTTCATGCGCACCCCAGAGTTTGAACCTCAAGGGTTTGCTGGAACCCACGATCTGTCGGTGTACCAGAGTAGGGGTACCCTAGTATCCCGAACTCGTGCACGGGCAGTTGCAGCACCCCGTGGCAAGGCTTGCCTGGTGACCGTCAAGGTCCTCCGTGGTTCCTTTGGAGCCATTCAAGAACAAAGTATTAAAGCCAGGAGACAAGGCCCCGGCAAGAGGAGCTTGCCGGAAGGCCACTCAAGGCACACAGAAGACAAGACCCCGCAAGAGGAGCTTGTCGAAGGCCCGAAAGCGACAAGCTTCCGGACGCGACAAGGATTCAGACGCTGCAAGGCGCTTGCCGCGCAGCAACCACTCTTCATCTCCGCCCATCTCATCCACCAACGTGTCGCCATGGGACCATTCCAGCGCTGCTGTCAAGAGGTCAGCGGCCAGCGGAGAGCAGCGGTAAGCGGCGCCGATAAGATTGCCATCGTGGTAAGCGATGGCGCCCCGACGGTCCCTCACAGAATCGCTTAGGGCGATATGGACGGGCATTTAATGCTTTTGTCCCTTGTCCGCCGAGTTAGGTAGAATACACTGTACAAAGTAGCTGTACCAACCGCAACTCATTTTCCCCTTTTTGCCCTTGTCTACGTTGCCACCTGTTGGTGATCCCTTGAGCGTATAAAAGGAGGCCCATGCGCACCGTAGAGGGGGTTCAGCTCATTCGAAACCAGAGACACTCATGCTAGGTCTTGTAGCTCCCACAGCTCCCTAGCAAGAACACAACATAATCAGACAAGCAGCAGTACGAGTATTATCTCCGAGAGCTCCGGTTGGGTAACTGCTCGTGCTTCACCGATCTGCTCTTCGTGGTGACTCTCCGCCCCACCGAACCGAAGGGGCTCGGTCCGCCGTCCCATAGGTGTTCGTGGGTCCGATCAGCTTCCCGACATCTTTGGCGCGCCAGTAGGGACGCCGAGGCTGTGTGAACCTGATCCGCGCTCACACGAGCAACATCTTCATCATCTTCATCAACATGCTACCAAGAAGAGGCCTTCGCGGCAGCGAGCCGCCCACGCCGATCCCACCACCACCGGAGCAAATGGGTGGTGGGTAGACGCCGCGAAGAACGGGCGCCGACGAGGGAGCCATGACGCTGCTAAGTCCAAGGAGAAGGCCGCGCAGACTCGGCGTCCGTGACATGCACCGCGCTCGCCTCAGAGCCGCGGACCGACAGCGCCATGGTATTCACAATACCATACGCTCGTTGATCAAGACCAAGCCGAGGATCGCGAGGCCCTCAAGACCAGCGGCACGCCAAAGATGTCGGCACGAAGCGGGTACGGTCGCTCGACGGATGCTGCTCCTTCTAACATAGTTAGAAGTCCGAGCATATCCCGCCTCGCACTGCTCGCCATTGCCACCCACCACTCCAGCAGAAGCCTTTGGCGAGCTCAATCGCTTCTAGACTACCCTCCAATAGCCGACAAGGTCGACGTAATGGAGGGCCACCATCCGTAGTCTCATCGGCTTTGCTAACGGCGACGCCCGCGGCAACTAACTACATCGCTGCCGCCGCAAGACGACAAGGCACGAGCCGGTGGCGACGAAACCTGTGGGGTGCAACCACCATGCACTCTCCACCTGAAGGCTTAAGATCACCAACTCGTCGGATCCACCTCGACAGCGACTCCACCGCCCATCGGATCCACGAGCTCGCCGTGATCGCGCCAAGTTCTTCAGAACGGCAACAAGAAGACGCCGAACTCGTGATCGAGCGCCAAGAGAAGCGCGACGTCAATCCGACCAGCGCTACCGGGCCCTTCCGTCGATATGCATGCGCCAGGGAACCAGCGACTTGCCATACGCGTAGGTTGCCCCGCTCACTCGTGAGCTACGGCAAGTCCAAAGGCCCAAAGAAGAAGAATTTCGCCGACATGCCGGATAAGTACGATGGCGGACACATCCGTCAGAGTTCCTCAAGATCTACACCATCGCGTGCAAGCTGCAGGGGACGACGACAAGATCCTCGCTAACTACTTCCCGCCGGTACTCAAGCCCAATGTCGATCCTCGCTCATGCACTTGCCGGACGGATCCATATCCTCTGGCAGATCTATGCCATCAGCTTTGTCGGCGCTTTCACAGCGCCACAAGCCTCATGGCCAAGAGAGCGACCTTCATCTACTCGCCTGTAAGGAAGGAGAGTCTTTGCGCAAGTTCATTCAGAGATTCAGCCGCAGTGCACTACAACATCCCGTATGTCCACCCCGCCGCTGTAATCAGCGCTGCTTTATTCCGAACGCATGGAACCGCAGGATGAGAGAGGAGATGGCGATGTGCAAAGTCAAGGACGCCAAGAGTTGTATGCCCCGCCGCACAAGTGTGCACGCGTTGAGGAAGGGAGGAGACTCCTGTGAGAGAATGCAGAAGCAGGATCTGATAGTGAGGAGACCGCCCCGGCGAAGAAGAGCCGGCGACGGAACAACAGAAGAAAGAAGGGCAAAGAGATGCTAGTTGTCGAGCAGTCCGGCAACGGTGGTACCACCAAGAAAGCCAAAGTTGGTGGCTCCGGCAAGGAGGTTGCCGCTGGCACCGACTACCAGCCTGTGGCGGCCGCCGACAAGCAAGACCGCTCCAACAAACAGTACTGCAAGATCCACCGCACCAAGGGCCATGACCTCCAGAGCTGCAAGAAGGTCGAGCAGCTTGTTGAACAGCAGAAGGCTGAGTACGAGCGGCGCGACAAGGAGAAGGCCCAGGAAGGTGCTGGGGGAGTTGGCAAGAAGCGACCCGACCGGGGAGGACGCCGCGGCAAGGCCAAGCAGCGACAAGGAGATAGACCTCCCCACGGCCGCGACAAGGATGAAGACGACGACGACGATGAAGATATGGAAGATGATGAGACCGATGAGCAGGAGTTCCAAAGCCACGAGGTCCTCTCGCTGATGGCGGTGCTTCTCGCATACTTCACACCGACAACTCAAGCAAAGGATGCGGTAGTTAATGCAGCAGTAACCATCCGTAGAGTCACGCAAGCCTCTCAAATGGTCCAGCACGCCTATCATCTTTTATATTGAGGACCACCCTGATCGCATAACTGCGGTCGGGTGCTTGCCGATGTTGGTCTCATCAACTATACGCAACCTCAAGGTCACCAAGATGCTAGTTGACGGCGGGCCGGGTTAAACCTGATCTCCTCCACGGTGCTCCGTAAGCTTCGATCCCCGACAATGAGCTTGAAGAGACCGCACATTCCAAGGAATCAATCCGGAAGGAGCAAGTCAAGGGGAAGATCACGCTGCCGGTAACGCTTGGCAGCGAAGCTAAACTTCAGGATCGAGAGGGTCACGCTCGACGTTGTTGATTTTCCATTGCCTTACAATGGGATACTTGGCCGCCCAGCCGCCAAGTTCATGGCAGCCTCTCATTATGCATACAACTTGCTCAAGATGCCAGGCCCGATAAGTGTCATTTCTGTCCATGGCGACAAGAAGGATGCTCTTATCCGCAACGCCGACAAGATTTACCGGAGGCAGCAATGCAACAGATAGCAAGTCACTTGTCGCCAAGCTCCCTGGGAAGAAGAAGACCAAGTCCGCAAGAGCTCGATACCCACTCCGCAAGCGCACCTCTTCGAGTGCTGCGCTATCGCCGAGGACGCACCATCGAGCTCCACCGCAAGTGCAAGAAGACGATGGCAGCTCCACCAAAACCAAGAAGGTGCCCGCCAGGAGGACGGCACCGGTGGTACTTTCACCATCGCCACTCTCGACCCTAAATAGAAGGCGCTACCATTGCTTTCCTCATGGGCTTAACGCCGACGTGTTTGCATGGCAACCGCCCCGACATCCCCGTGTTCCTGTGAAAGTAATTGAGCATCACTTAGCTGTCCGTCCTCATGCGCGCCCATCAAGAAGAAAGTCGAAGCGGCAAGGGAGCGCCAAGAATTCATTGCGAAGAGATCAAGAAATCGAAGCAAAGATGCCTTGTCGAGGAGTGCTCCATCCTATGTGGTTGGCCAATCCTGTAGTTGTATCGCAAGGCAAATGGGAAATGGAGACTTTGTATCGACTTCACAGATGTTAATAAAGCTTGTCCCAAAGACCCATTTCCTTTGCCGCCAAGATCGACCAGATTGTTGACTCCACGGCCGGATGTGATTTTCTTTCATTTCTTGATGCATACTCAGGATATCATCGATCTTCATGGCGTAAGAGGATGAAGAGAAAACCGCATTCATCACCCCATGTGGCACATACTGTTTTGTACGGATGCCTTTTGGGTTAAAGAATGCTGGTTCAACGTTTGCAAGAGTAGTCCATCACGCTTTTGAGCCGCAAGTGCACAAAAATGTAGAAGCCTACATGGATGACATAGTGGTCAAGAGCAAGGACAAAGCAACTCTGGTTCAAGATTTAGATGTGACCTTTGCAAATCTGCGCAAGATCAACCTCAAGCTCAACCCCAAAAGTGCATGTTCGAGTCCCTTCCGCAAGCTTCTCGGTTCTTCGTGTCTCAGCGGGAATTGAAGCCAATGCCGACAAGATCAAGGCCATTGAGCAGATTGAAGCACCAAAGCGCTGCTAAGGATGTACGAAGACTTGCCGGTTGCGTGGCTGCTCAAAGAGGTTTATCTCTAGGTTCTGCTGAACGCCTCGCCATTTTTCAAGATTTTGAAAAGGCAGGTCCAATGAAATGGACTCTGGCGGAGGCTACGCTGCAGACTTAAAGAGGTACCTGTCCTCCACTCCAAGATTTGTCGCACCTAAGCCACAAGAGAAGTTGTTGCTGTATATAGCGGCAACCAATCAAGTGGTTAGTGCTGCGTTAGTAGCGAAAGGAGGTAGACGATGAGCCGCAACCAAGGCGATGCATCCAAATGAAGCTGTGGGGCTTCACCGACAAGCTCGTCCCGACAAGGACGGATCTGCAGCAGTATGCGAGAAGATATGTAAAAGTATGGTGCAGCGCCAGGTACTTTGTCGGCCCTTCTACAGGGGCTAGGTCAAGGTACTGCGTGCAGAAATTGCTTTTTGGCCTCCTCATGGCCTCTAGAAAGCTGCGCCATTACTTCCAAGCACATGAGATAACAAATGCCACTCTTCCTCAAGAGAATATTGCAAAATCCGAAGCAACAGCAGGATGGTCGAGTGGGCACTGGAATTGTCAAGCTTTGGCCTCAAGTTTGAAAGCACTTCAACTATCCAAAGCAGAGCATTGGCAGAGTTCATAGCAGAATGGACACCAACGCAAGATGAAGAAATTCCAGAGACAAGCATCCCCGTCAAGGAAGCAAGCAAAGAGTGGCTAATGTACTTTGATGGTGCCTTCTCGCTGCAAGGCGCTGGTGCGCGCGTGTTTTGTCGCCCAATCGGAGAGCACCTCAAGTACATAGTCCAGATGCACTTTCCCAAGGAGCAAGCAACAAACAATACCGCAGAGTATGAAGGTTTGCTTGCCGGTCTCGTAATTCATGTAGACCTTGGGATCAAGAAACTCATTGTCGTGGGTGACTCGCAGCTTGTCGTCCGCCAAGTAAACAAAGATTATCGAGTCCGCTGATGGAAGCCTACGTTGATGAAGTGAGAAAGCTAGAAGAGCACTTTGATGGCTCGCAGATGGAACATGTTCCAAGAGCTCGAATGATATTGCCGATGGCTCACAAAGTGCGCCAGACTCAAGTTACCTGTGGAACCAGGGATTTTTGTGCTCAAGCTAACTCAACCGATCAGTAACGCCATCATCCGGACAGAACAAGAAGAGGAAGTTGATTTCAGGTGACTATTTTCCCAGCAGAGCTTCCCAAGCCGCCACCAAAAGGTCCCCACGATCAACACCGAGAGTGCCGAGGAGCAGTCTGTCCGACAAGCCCTAGGGTTTGTTTCTGCTGAGGCGACGCCCCGACAAGTTTTGTTCCGCAAGCTTGCCGGGAACATCAAGCTCCGCCGAGCCGCAGGTTCTGCCAGAGAAGCGGATGTTCCACACAGCAGATATGCGCCTTTAGTCCTTGTTGTCGAGCCACAAGCTCCAAAGATGGGCACAGCAGATTGTCCATTTCCTTCAGATAGAGAACTTCCAAGAGCAAGAAGAAGCGAAAAGAGTAGCCCGCAGTCAAGTATGTACTAGTTTGTCGACAAAGACGCTGTATGTAAGAAGACTCAACGGTGTGAAATTGAAGTGTATTCACCGAAGATGGATGTAAGTTGTTGGCGAGATAGATGGAGGCATATGTGGTCACCACATTGGCAAGAAGAGCACTTGCCGCAAAGCTTCCTAAGGTTTCTTCCGCCGACAGCCTCCGTGATGCAATCGCACAAGTAACCAAGTGTGAAGCGCAAGGCCCATTCCAAGCAGATACACCAGCCAGCTCAAGCTCTCCGACGATCCCTTTATCCTCGCCATTTTCGGTCCTGGGGCTCGACATCCTCGCCCTTTTCCCCGAAGTTGTCGGGGCTTTGAGTACTTGTACGCTGTAATCGATAAGTTCACAAAGTGGCCGGAAGTGGAAGCAAGGAGAAAGGTGACAAAGACAACAGCAGTCAAGTTCTTCAGTCGATTGTTTGCCGCTTTGGAATTCCTAACAGATCATCACCGACAACGGCACACAGCTTCACGAGCCGCACCTTCATGCAAGACGCCCAAGATCTTACGCCAAGGTCTGCTTTGCTTCGCTTGCTCATCCGAGAAGCAACGGTCAAGCAGAGGGCAATGCTGGGCGTGCGCGGGCTCAAGACCGTAACTTTCGACAGCTGCACAAAAGCGGAAGAAATGGATTGAGGAGCTGCCGGTGGTTCTTGGTCGATCAGACGACGCCAAATCGAGCCATCCGCCGCACACCTTTCGCCTAGTCTATGGAGCAGAGGCAGTTCTCCCCACGGAACTCAGATACGGGTCACCGAGTACTCGCTTATGATGAGTTTGAGCAAGAGCAGCTGCGATAAGATGACGCTGCTTCCTTGAGGAGGACCGCTTCAGTCATTGCACGAGCTGCTCGTTACAAAGAAGCTTTGCGCCGCTACCATAGCCGCAGAGTTAGTGCCGAAGCCTCGAGGAAGGCGATTTGTTCTTCGCGCGCCAGTCCGCCAAGAATTCCAGCAAGTTGACGCCGAGGTGGGAAGGCCTTTATCGGGTGAAACGAATCACTAGGCCCGGCGCTGTCCGCTTTGAGACCAAGATGGCATTCCGTGAGCAACTCCTGAACATTGAACATCTTCGAAGTTTTACCCAGAGGGCGCGTTGTTCGAACCTGTTCCGCAACCACCTTTTGTACAAGTCTTGCCGATGGTGCATGTAATCCTTTGTACAAAGCCAGCGCAGACTTCTGCATAAGTAAAGTTTCATGTGTTGCGCATAACTTGTCAACTTCATGCTTTCATCATCATTTTGCATGTGTTATCTCGACATTTTGTGCAGCATCCACACCCGTAAGCAATAACGAGCCACAAGGCTCCATAACTTTATTTTCTTCTTTCTCCT
This sequence comes from Aegilops longissima, assembly GCA_021605205.1. Lineage (NCBI taxonomy): Eukaryota > Viridiplantae > Streptophyta > Magnoliopsida > Poales > Poaceae > Aegilops > Aegilops longissima. The sequence continues at coordinate 220,833,421 of CM038681.1, forward strand.
TCTCAAAGAAAGGAAGGTTCCTCGCACACAAGTTAACCAGGGGAAGGAGAAGATAATGCCGGACCAAGCGCTGTCAAGAATTTTCACCTTATCGGGAAGCAAACGACGTAAAATCTAAGTTGCCAAAATTTTGAGCAATCAGTTATTAAATCTTAAGTTATCTTCCTCGAACGATAGTACTTTGTATGGAAATCTCAGCGCTGGAGGAACCAACTCAGAAGTTGGTCGCGCTTCTTACTTTGTTTCGAGTCCACTCAACAACGTAAGTGAGCTGCAACTAGTTGCATAAGGTTGTTTGTCGGAAGCGGCACCGCCAAAGAAGTTGTCGACGCCCGCACTCAAGTCATACAAAGGTGCCCGCGCCGATAAGTTCCCTAAAAAGCGAGGGCACAAACATACAAAGGAAGGAATCAAGTAAAGGAAATAACATTGCAATCACTACCCAAGATAGAGTTATATTATAAAATAGCTTGTCGCAGATCTAATAAATTGTTCTCCTAAACATGATCAGCAGCGACAAGGAAAGATAAAACTGGTGGCTCTAATCCACGCGGGTCGCCATCAACCCGCTTGATCTTGCCCACCTTGTCCACAATGGGTGCGATAAGGGCTTTGAGCGCCCACATCAGCATCCGCGGCAGGGATTTGAGGACGCCGCGAGGTTGAGGCCTGGATTGCGGAAGGCCACCTTCATCAACACCTTCTCGAGAGCTCCCGCACAGATCCGAGCGATTCCTCGGCCAGCTGCTTCGGGATCTCTTCCCGAGTCGCTGGAGAGCCGCCACCACGCCTTTGAGGAACAAGCTGAGCTTGGCGCTGGGTTGAGGCGCCCGGAGGAGTACCCGAGATCCACCATCCCCAGCCCGCCAGCTCCTTGTCGATGGCGGCGGCGATATTCACAAGACCTTCACCCAAGGCTCCACATTCTCCCTCAAGGTGCTCTGGGCGCAGAGCACTCGCCAGCAGCGCCTGCCGGCCTTGATCTTCTCCAACAGCCCACCTCCTGCCTTGGCACCGCCCAGCCGCCTCAGATCGTGGTGGTCAACTTCAGCTCAAGATCTGCTTTGAGTCCTCGGCGGCGCTGAGCCTTGTTCTCTCGGCGAGACGGCCCCGCAGCTCGCCAAGAGTGTAGGCATCCTTCGGCCAGGCTTGAGTGCAACAAGCTCCTCCGCCTTTCTTTAGGCTGGCCTCCACCAAGGCCACCTTTGTCTCCAACTCTTTCTTGGCGGCCTCGCAGCTGCGGCAGATCCTTGCTTCCTTAAGAGCCCCGCCATGTCTCCTCGCCGACAAGCTCCTCTTCGTGGCTGTCAAGGTTGATCTTCCGCGCGCCAGCTCGCCTCCTGCGCAGATAGCTTCGGCAGCGAGCCTTCACTTTCTTCAACCTCTCGCTTCTCGAGGATGAAGGCTTTGCGCGCTACAACAATCTGCTCCCGCCTTCCGCTAAGGACCGGAGAGCTTCTCGATTGATTCCCGAGCTCCTCCGCATGCTTCTATGTTCGCTCCCGCCGCGACAAGCGCTTCCGGATTCCAGCTTTGCCGGGCGTAGAGCGACAACAGCTTTTCAGCAGCCGCTCTCCTCGATTTCGCCATCGCTGCTTACGCCACAACCAGCGACAGCCAGCGGAGGCGAGCAGCTCTTCATCAAAGGTCTCTCCTTCGACCGCGCCTGGAGCTCGATGCCTGTGGAGCTTGATGAAGACGCCATCGCCGCCTTCGATAGGCGCCTGGCCAGGGCTCTTCGGGCTCGACGCTGCACCGGGCGAGGGATCGGCGGTCGGCGAGCGCCGGGCGCCTCGCGGCCTCGTGGTCGCTGCGCGACGCTGCACTTCGCTAACCTTTTGCGGCGGCAGCCTTGGCGCTCTTCGCCGGGCGGATCCATCGGCGCCAGCCTCTTCTCCTCCATGGTGGCGGTGTCGCTGTTGCCGCTGCTGCCCTCCTCGCCGGCGACCTCGGGCCCATCGGCTCATGGGCGGATGGACCCGACGACCAGAAAAAGAAAGAACAAATAAGCAAATGTTCAAAGAGAAAACAGAAGAAAAGAACCCAAGGAAATTTTCAAGAAGAGGATTACTCATGGCGGGATCTGCAGCCATGGTCTCGATCACCGGAGGATCACTGTGCTGTCCCTCGCCGAGAAGTCTCCTTGCCGGAGAACGCCCTTGCCGAGAATCCTCCTGGCGGAGTAGTCAAGCAGATGGTATTTCGGAGCGGCTTCCGCACTCCCGATGAGGCTGCTCTGCTCCTACACAAACCAACAATGATATCAACAAAGAAGGAGCACCCATGCACACCTAACAAGAAGAAGTAAACCAGATACTTACGCTGGGGCCAGTGCTGTGGGCTGCCTTGAGGAAGGGTTGCCGGTCCGCAAGGGGGTCTCAGACGCCCTCAAGGCACGGGAGATCGCCTCGATGACGCACCACTGGGTCTTGGCTCTTCGACGCCTCTCGGCCAGGCCTCAAGAGGAAAGAGTTCGTAATGAAGCAAATCAGATACAAGACGGCAACAAAATTGAAGAAATACAAGCACAATATAGCAGCTTACTCTTCTTCTTCCTCGCCGAGCTGAGCGCAGAGAGGTCAATTCTGCCCGCCCGGGCGAAGGAGGCGGAGGAGAAGGTTCCTCGACCGCTTAAGGGAGTGGCAGCGGTGGCTCGGGAGGATCCCGCCTCGCTTGTTGCAGCGGGTGGGTGCTCCTGCGCAACAAGATTTCTGTCATGTAGAGCGCTGCTGCTGGGCCAAGCGGTTGTTGGTCTGCCTGCCGCTCTGCCTCGCTCTCCAGCCTTGCGGAGACGCTTTCAGGGGGGCCGGGCTCCGCTTATGCAAGTTGCCGATGGTGGAAGAGCTTCAAGGGTTCGCCGACTCGCTTCGGTTCAGAAGTTTTCCTTGCCGGGCGAACTCCTTCGCCGACAAGGCTTGCCGCTCGCTGCCTCCGCCTCCACGGTGAACCCGACCGCGCCGGGCAAGAATGCTGCCGCCTCCAGCTGGTGGCAATGCGCTGCATCTCGCCGCCGGTGGTGTCGCTGGTGAGTCTCTTCGCTTGTCGGGCGGATCGACACTTCTTCCAAGCTATCAAGAACTGCCGCACGACGCCGTTCAAGGTTTTGCCAGTTGGAACGATCCTATGCGAATCGCATAACGGCATCATTGCACGGATGCGGTCGAGCCAAGAGTTGTTGCACAATGGGACGACTTCCTCGCAACCTAAACCACTCGGGTGATCGGGTCGGCTTGAACAGCTCCAAGAGAGCATCGCATCCAACTCCAAGACAAAGAAATTGAAGTTGAGGCCCGGCGCAGCCTCATGATGTCCGCCGATTTTGAACTCCCAAGCAGGTCTCCTCCTCTCCCCGCAAGGGAGCGGCGCGCGGCGAAGGAAATCTGCGCCAACAGCGCCACGGTGAGCCCGCAAGCCCGAGGCGCAAGATCCGGTCACGGCAATCTTCAACCTAGCATCTTCCGGCGCTAAGTTGCTCCAATCGCTGCCGTGCACTATTGGAGTTTGGCGCTGAGCAGTGAAGGGCTGCGGTTCTCCTCAATGATCCAACACCAATCGCTCTCCACTCCTCCCACTTGCTGCAGAGTTCTCCTTCCAGATAGGCTTTTCTTGCCGATCCATGAGATCCAAGCAACCCTCCCAAGTGGCTCTCTCTTGACGCTGGGCATGAAGAAGTGGCGAAGAGGGCTACGCTTGGTGGACTCCACAAAGTTTTCGCAAAGGTGTGTGAAAACTGCCATGGTCGACAGCATTGGGGTGAAATCAAGGAGGCGGCCCGTAGGTGTTCATAATATCGCAGAAAAATTAGAGAAGGGCGGCAGAACCCGCAATAGAAGAAAAGCGCCAAGAAGGGGTACCCAGCTGGGGCTAGTTCACAAGCAGCGGCTGGGAGCACCTTCTGCAGTGCGGATGCGCCGCCTCCGCCGACTGCACAGTAGTAGTTCCCTCAGCTCCTTGGCGCGAGCTGGGGGGAAGACGGCCCGCCTTTTCAGCGCCATGAGCCGCTGCGCCGGCCGATTTCACGCCTTTCCCTTATCGGCTGGAGCCATGGCGGAGGCAAGGGAGGAGACCGACGGTGTTGATGGCGCTGGTGGCGATGGGGGCGGAGCGCTGTTCTTCGCACTAGAGAAGAAGGGGAGAGCGGCGGTTTTTAGATTAGACATCAAATGGAGAGGTGGGCGACCTGCCCCTGCTTTCCCCTGCTTATAAGGAGGAGAGGGGCGGACGTTCCTCTTTTCCAAATAAAGAAACCCGCCACGATCTCTCCCACGACGCCAAGTTCGATGCGTGCTGCTCATGGGGACGGGTGGGTCCGGAGCAAGTTACGGCATGATCTAGGCCACGCTGCGTCTGCAGACTGCTTTTGGGCCTGGCCCAACAGCGCCGCACTGCAGGTGGCCCAGCCCGAGGGCTCCTGCCGGTGTACTAGAGTAGGGTACCCTAGTATCCCGAACTGCACACGGGCAGTTGCAGCACCTCGCTGCAAGGCTTGCTCGGTGACCGCCAAGGTCCTCCGTGGTTCCTTTGGAGCCATTCAAGAACAAAGTATTTAAGCCAAGGAGACAAGGCCCCGCAAGAGGAGCTTGCCGAAGGCCACTCAAGGCACACGGAAGACAAGACCCCGCAAGAGGAGCTTGTTGGAAGGCCCGGAAAGCGACAAGCTTCCGGACGCGACAAGGATTCAGCCGCTGCAAGGCGCTTGCCGCGCAGGCAACCACTCTTCATCCCCGCCCCAGCTCATCCACCAACGTGTCGCCATGGGACCATTCCAGCGCCAAGGTCAAGAGGTCAGGCGGCCACGGAGAGCAGCGGTAAGCGGCGCCGACAAGATTGCCATCATGGCAAGCGTGGCGCCCCGACGGTCCTTTTGCAATCGTTTAGGCGATATGGACGGGCATTTAATGCTTTTTTCCCTTGCCGCCGAGTTAGGTAGAATACACTCAGCAAAGTAGTTGTACCAACCGCAACTCATTTTCCCCTTTTGCCCTTGTCTACGCTACACTGTTGCAGGATCCTTTGAGCGATAAAAGGAGGCCCATGCGAACTAGAGGGGGTTCAGCTCATTCAAACCGAGACACTCATGCTAGGTCTTGTAGCTCCCACGGCCCCTAGCAAGAACACAACATAATCGACAAGCAGCAAGACGAGTATTATCTCCTGAGAGCTCCAAAGCTAGGTAAACTGCTCGTGCTTCACCGATCGCTTCTTCAGGCGACTCCGCCCCCCCATCGAACCGAAAGGGGCTCGGTCCGCCGGTCCCATAGGTGTTCGTGGGTCCGATCAGCTTCCCCGACACGATCCGACGGTGATGCCTACACCAATTAGTGAGGAAGGTAATGATATTGAGCATGAAACTTCAGATCAAGTTACTACCAGACCTTGTAGGTCAACCAGAGTACGTTCTGCACCAGGGTGGTACGGTAATCCTGTTCTGGAAGTCATGTTACTAGACCATGATGAACCTACGAACTATGAGGAAGCGATGATGAGCCCAGATTCCATGAAATGGCTTGAGGCCATGAAATCTGAGATGGGATCCATGTATGTGAACAAAGTATGGACTTTGGTTGACTTGCCCGATGATCGGCAAGCCATAGAGAATAAATGGATCTTCAAGAAGAAGACTAACGCTGACGGTAATGTTACCGCTTCACAAAGCTCGAGTTGTTGCGAAAGGTTTTCGATAAGTTCAAGGAGTTGACTACGATGAGACCTTTCTCACCAGAAGCGATGCTTAAGTTTGTCCAAATCATGTTAGCTATTGCCGCATTTTATGATTATGAAATTTGGCAAATGGACGTTAGAACTGCATTCCTTAATGGATTTCTTAAAGAAGAGTTGTATATGATGCAACTAGAAGGTTTTGTCAATCTCGAAGGTGCTAACAAAGTGTGCAAGCTCCAGTGATCCATTTATGGACTGGTGCAAGCATCTCTGAGTTGGAATATACGCTTTCATAGTGTGATCAAAGCATATGGTTTTATATGCACTTTTGGAGAAGATCAGATTTACAACAAAGCTTAGTGGGAGCTTTGTAGCATTTCTAATATTATATGTGGATGACATATTGTTGATTGGAAATGATATAGAATTTCTGGATAGCATAAAAGGCTACTTGAATAAGAATTTTCAATGAAAGACCTCGTGAAGTTGTTATATATTCGCATTAAGATCTATAGAGATAGATCAAGATGCCTAATTGACTTTCACAAAGCACATATCTTGATAAAGTTTTCAAGAAGTTCAAAATGTATTAGTCAAAGAAAGGGTTCTTGCCTGTGTTACAAGGTGTGAAGTTGAGTCAGACTTAATGCCCGACCACTTCAGAAGATAGAGAGAAAATGAAATTCATTCCCTATGCCTCAGCCATAGTTTCTATCATGTATGTAATGCTATGTACCAGACATGATGTGTGCCTTGCTATAAGTTTAGCTGGGAGGTACCAAAGTAATCCTGGAGTGGATCACTGGACAACAGTCAAGAACATCCTAAAATACCTGGAAAGGACTAAGGATATGTTTCTTGTTTATGGAGGTGACAAAGAGCTTGTCGTAAATGGTTACATTGATGCTAGCTTTGACACTGATCCGGATGACTCAAAGTCACAAACCGGATACGTATTTATATTGAATGGTGGAGCTGTCAGTTGGTGCAGTTCAAAGCAAAGCATCGTGGTAGGATCTACGTGTGAAGCAGAGTACACAGCTGCTTCGGAAGGAGCAAATGAAGGAGTCTGGATGGAGTTCATATCCAATCTAGGTGTAATACCTAGTGCATCGAGTCCAATGAAAATCTTTTGTGAAAATACTGGAGCTATTGCCTTAGCAAAGGAATCTATATTTCACAAGAGAACCAAACACATCAAGAAACACTTCAACTCCATCTGTGATCAAGTCAAGGAGGGAGACATAGAGATTTGCAAAATACATACAGATCTAAATGTTGCGCAATCTGCTGACTAAGCCTCTTCCATGAGCAAAACATGATCAGCACCAAGACTCCTGTGGTGTTAGAATCATTACAATGTAATCTAGATTATTGAATCTAGTGCAAGTGGGAGATTGAAGGAAATATGCCCTAGAGGCAATAATAAAGTTTTTATTTATATTTCCTTATATAATGATAAATGTTTATTATTCCAGCTAGAATTGTATTAACCAGAAACTTGATACATGTGTTTTGGAGTGTTTCAGATATTTATTGGAGTACCGAGGGGTTACCGGAACCCCCCGGGGAAGGTAATGGGCCACATGGGCCATAGGGGAGAGAGAGGGCAACCCACAAGGGGTGGCGCCCCCCCCCATGGGGAGTCTGAATTGACAAGGGAGGGGCACGCCCCCTTCCTTCTCCCTCTCCCTCTCCTTTCCCCTTCCCCACTCTGAAAGAAGGAACGGGGGCGATTAGGACTAGGAGTCCTAGTGGGTTTCCCCCCACTTGGCTGCCCCCTAGGGCCGGCCTCCTCCCCTCCTTTATATACGGGGCAAGGGGGCACCCCAAAACACATCAACTATTTTTAGCTGTGTACGGTGCCCCCTCCACGGTTTACTCCTCCGTTCATATTGTCGTAGTGCTTAGGCGGCTCGCGCGATCACATCACCATCACCGCCATCACGCCGCGGTCAAGAAACTCTCCTCGACACTTTGCCGGATCAAGAGTTCAAGGGACGCCATCGAGCTGAACGTGCAAAACTTGGAGGTGCCGATGTTCGGTGCTTGATTGGTTGAATCGAGAAGACGCTCGACTACATCAACCGCTAAGGTTAACGCCCGCTTTTGGTCTACGAGGGCACGTGGGCACACTCGCCTCTCGCTGCTATGCATCTCATAGATAGATCTTATGTGATCGTAGGAAAGTTTTTTGAAACTGCATGCTACGTTCCCCAATAGTAACCTATGCCAACATAATAGCATAGGCCCGCGGGGGGAGCCGGCGGTGTGTGCCGACGCCCGGGCGGCCGTGGTGCGGTATTATAGCGGTGTCATGGGGAGGAGCGCCCGTAGTCAGGCCCCAGAGATGTGGCATATCGGTGAACCTTGTTAACAAATCTCGGTGTTATGCTTCGTGTGATTGCTTGGTCCTCGATAGACCGACGATGGCCTCGGATTACTTCTAACAAGGATAGTCATAGGGTTCATCTTAATTACAGAGATGGTTCTCAATTTCCTGTGCATCAATCGTGCAAGCAAATTAGTTAACTATAATTGTATTTGGCTGCAACAAAGAAGGTAAATCATATCTGCTCTTAATATGGAATCAGGAGAAATAACTTCCTAAGTCATCGAGAGTTATTACACAAGAGATTGTATGTTTATTGGGGCTCGCTGATTTAGTAATTAAAAGTTAGGACTTGGTGAATGTATCTTTTGGATTGTTATTTTTACTCAGAGTGCTCTACCAGATCCAGAACTAATATGTTTACTCATAAGAGTTTGGGCTATTCATATTGTTTCTGTTACTGTCGCATATTGGATCTGAATTCTTTTTTTATCTATGTATGGAGTGCTATTTTAATTCTGCACAAACCTGATATTCATATGTTTTTTCAAGAGCTGTGTAGAATCCAAGCAAGCAAATTTGATTAGTAAGGAGACATGCACATGTCTCTTATAGCACGCCTAGAAACAAAGGGAGACCTGCATAAATATGTAAATCTGGTAAGTGAATTCCTCTGTTGTTAGTAATTTTGAGCGCCTAGATTTAAATACCCACGAGCATACTTATGATCTCACCCTGAAAGTGAATTTTAAGTATCCGTATTTCATATAGATGCCAAATAAAAAAATTGAAATTCCCAGTTTATGGATGTCAAAAAATTGGCAACCAAGAAACAATATATTGTAGCATGCATAGATTCCAAGATATAATCAAGTTTAACACATCACGTATGCGTACAACATGTCAAAACACATTTACATACATATCTCCATTTTTTATGTTCGTGCATATACCCATATTTCTTTTCTATCCATTTATAATTCATATTCATTCATGTATTGGCTATTCATACACATCAGGTACCCATATTTCTATTTATGCTCAGTAACTCTAATATGTGGTGTCCAATATGTGAGTTTTTCACTTTCACGCTGACAGTGGTCGGTGTGTGATGACATTGAACGGATACTCCGGAAGTTGGGAGCACACAATCGAGTAACGAGGAACTTAATTTTTGCTCAAGTGTTGACTATGAAGAAGACGAGAAGGGACTATAGTTGCAGGTGGAGTCACATGGAGTCTGGGAGTAGCAATGGTGCTCATGGCGTATCTCAAGTCCAATGTACATGGAGGATCAATGCACGGATGAACCCATGTGGTGGAGAATATTCGCAAAGGTGGAGTTTGTTAGAGTTGTGTCAAATATTGTGTACAAAGTAGGTTACAGTTGGACTCTGAGTTGTATTGTGTTTAGATAGGATATGGTGTCGTGTCCAAGTATGACACTTGTATCCTAGACCTCTTATATTTATCGAGGGTAGACACACGATGTAACCTATGCCATCATAATAGCATAGGCACGCGGGGGGAGCCGGCGGCGTGTGCTGGAGCCCGGGCAGCCGGGGTGAGGTATTATAGCGGTGTCATGGGGAGGAGCAGCCGTAGTCAGGCCCCGGGGATGTAGCATATCGGTGAAGCTTGTTAACAAATCTCAGTGTCATGCCTTGTGTGATTGCTTGGTCCTTGATAGATCGACGATAGCCTCGGATTACTTCTAACAAGGATAGTCATAGGGTTCATCTTAATTACAGAGATGGTTCTCACAATTTCCCTGCATCAATCGCAAGCAAATTAGTTAACTATAATAATATTTGGCAGGAACAAAGAAGGCAAATCATATCTGCGCTTAATACGGAATCAGGAGAAATAACTTCCTGCACCATCGAGGAGGTAATTAAGCGTAAGAGATTGTATTTTTATTGGGGCTCGGCTGATTTATTAATTCAATGTTGGGACTTGGTCAATGTATCTTTTGGATTGTTATTTTTACTCAGAGTGTTGTACCAGATCCAGAACTAATATGTTTACTCATAAGAGTTTGGGCTATTCATATTGTTTCACAGTCGCATATTGGATCCGAATTCTTTTTTATCTATGTATGGAGTGCAGTTTTAATTCTGCACAAACCTGATATTCATATGTTTTTTCAAGAGTTGTGTAGAATCCAAGCAAGAAAATTTGATTAGTAAGGAGACATGCACATGTCTCTTATAGCACGCCTAGAAACAAAGGGAGACCTGCATAAATATGTAAATCTGGTAAGTGAATTCTCTGTTGTTAGTAATTTTGAGCGCCCATATTTAAATACCCACGGGCGTACTTATGATCTCACCCTGAAAGTGAATTTTAAGTATCCATATTTCTTATAGATGTCAAAAAAAATTGAAATTCCCAGTTTATGGATGTCGAAAAATGGCAATCAAGAATCAATATATTGTAGCATGCATAGATTCCAAGATATAATCCAGTTTAACACATCGTATGAGTACAACATGTCAAAACACGTACATTCATATCTCCATTTTTTATGTTTGTGCATATACTATATTTAGCTTATCTATTTATATTATATTCATACACGTATGGATCTTAGCATACGTGTATGAATATGAATTATAAATGGATAGAAAAGAAATATTTTAGAGAAAAGGCATGCGCCCGACTAGTTGTTGGCTATTCATACACATCAAGTACCCATATTTTTAGCAGTGAGCTAAACATTTTTTTAGAGAAAAGGCATGCGCCCGAATTTATAGATAAAGCCACCAGGCAGAGTTCAAACACAAACAACCGACGAAACAGACAGACGAAAAGTTGCCCCAAACATGGGCTCAACCAAGGTTTAAAGGAGAGATACACGGCTCCCAAGCCAGCACACGATACGCAGGCTGGAGGGACTAACGACATAGCCAACAACTAGTCAAAGAAATGCAAAATAGCTAAGTAACATGCTCCTGTCTGGATAGGGAAGACGCTGAGGCCCGCACTTTAGAAATCAGGAGATCAAGAGCATCGTGGTCCTCCATCTTAGTCAATGATCACCGCTGCAAGAATGTACATGATTTAAATAAGCAACAAGAGTTTATCAGGAAAACAAGTTCGATGGTATACTTGTTCCTAGTCGCCTAGAGATACCAACAAATAGCTCCAAGGCCTACCCCGAAGACCCTTTTAGTCACGCCAGATGAAGAGTTAGCGAGGGCCCATAGTTCTGAAAAGGATGAGGGGTCCCATGAGACCTAGAGCCATGTTATAACACAACCTGCACTAGCTTGGCCGTAACACAATGGAAAAATATATGATTCGTGTCCTCCAAAGCACCGGAAAGGGCGCAGAATTCCGATCCGTGGCAATTCCTCTTACGAATCTGGTCCGCAGTGAGCAAACGCCCTGTAAAAGCTTGCCAGAGGAAAATCTTCACCTTCGGGGGAATACGGGCCCGCCAAACCCGAGTAAATCTACTGGTGGGAGATCCACCCACAAGCTTTTAATATGAAGACTTAACCAAAAAACGACCAGACGAGGTATGAGGCCAGACCACCGAGTCCACGTTCTCCGAGAGCGTAGGGAAGAAAGTAGTAAGTCTTTGCCAATATTTAAACTCTACAGGAGATAGGGAACATCGAAAGGCCAGGTCCTAGTTATTCGTCGAGAGCTCGGTGATTGAAAATGTTCGGGTTAGGACAGAAGGAAAAGAGCGTGGGAAAACTCACAGGGAGAGGTGAGTCTCCACACCACCAATCAAGCCAGAAGCGAACAGAGGAACCGTCCCCGACAAAAAACTTAACATGAGCGAAAAACAAGGGCCTAACTTTAACCAAATCCTTCCGGAATTGCGAGCCTCCGCGCGAAGAGGCAAACTAAGGGCAAGAAATAGGGAAATATTTAGCTTTAAGGATAGAAACCATAATGATCTAACTCCGTTGTCATAATTTTCCACCACCATCTATTGAGGAGGCATTTATTCATGATGGCGGTTGTTAATAATGCCCAACCTCCAAGGTTTTTGTCTACACATCAGGTTCCACCGACCAATCTGTATTTGCGCATATTTGTGCCGCATTCCGGTAAAAAGCACCTCTATGTTTATCAAAGCCTGCGCGCGTGCCAGCCTAGAGCAGGTAGAAGCCCATGAGAAACATTGGTAAGGAAGATAAGCAAGCATTGATCAACACCACTTTCCCCAAGATTAGTATTGTATCTCCTCACCAAAGGAGGATCCTATTGCCCACTTTAGCCACGCCAGAGCAAATTCTTTCGATAAAGCACATCCGGGGAGATAGGTAGGCCTAGATATTTGAAAGGAAAAGATCCCAACTTACAATTGAGGAGATGGGCCATCCTTAAGGCCTCGGTATTATCCACACCAATAACTATGACCTCGGTTTTAGAGAAATTAATTCTGAGTCCCGACGGTGCTTCGAAGCACATGAGTATGAACTTGAGGTGAGCGATGCAAGAGTCATTTAGGTCAACCATAATGATGGTGTCGTCCGCGTATTGAAGATGAGTGACCCCTTCCAAACGAGGTGAGAGATGACGGAGAGATATGACCATCGGCCGCTTCTTGAAAGAATACGTGATAGGGCATCCGCGATAAAGTTGAACAGATAGGAGAAGCTGTTATTTTACCGAGGCCCCCGCCATTGGCGAAGTAGTTACTAACCTCGCCATTAGTAGAGACCGCAGCAGGGCCCCCCGAGACCAACTGCATGATCCTATGAACATAGGCCCCATCAAAACCATTGGCCAAGAGCACCTTTCTCAAGAAAGGCCAACTGACCGAGTCGTATGCTTTCTCAAAATCTAACTTAAGAATAACTGCTTTAGATTTATGCATCCTAAGATCATGCACGATCTCATGGAGATAGAGGATCCCATCCAGGATAAAACGACCTTTTATGAAAGCAGATTGATAGGGGCTAATCGTTCTATGAGGTATAGGGTGAGAAGAGTGGCAAAGCCCTTAGCTGGAAATTTAGCAAAATTGTTAATAAGGGCAATAGGTCTAAACTGGGAGATCAGCTCAGCTCCTTTCACTTTAGGGATAAGAGTAATGATAGCATAGTTAAGACGAGATATGTCCACAGTCCCCAGACAGAAACCTTGGATGATTTGACACACCAGCCGACACAGGTTGGGCCAGAATTTCTTAAAGAAGGGAAAAGAGTACCCATCATGCCCCAAAGCAGCATTCGGGTTGGCAGAATTAATGACCTCCCAAATCTCCTCATCGACAAAGGAATCATTAAGGCTTCATTCTCATCCCTCGAGATCATGTTAGAGTTGTCCCATAAGGAGGGAGAGATAGAGAGACCACTCTCCTACTTGGCCCCCCAGTAGAGAAGAAAAGAATTCAACAACGTGTGCAATAATAAGAGGTTGATCCGAGGTTCTAACACCATTAGTGAGGAGGCTGTCAATAAAGCATCTCCTTATTTGCAATGGCAAAGAAGTAAGCCGTTGGAGAGTCACCCTTAAGGGTCCAATTATGATACCACGCTGATGCTAATTGATTCTCGCCGCTGATGCAACTCGCATCGAGCGGCTTCTAGATTATATCGGAGAGCCAAATCATGATCTGAAAGGCCAATCGAATCTGCAGTTAGGTCCAGGCCCGAGAATTGGTTTTTAAAGATTTTTTCTCCCTCATGGATCTCTCAGAGCTCGCTATGTAGACCAACCACTAAGAAACTTACGTAGTTCATAAGAACACTTGTGCCATTCGTCCATGGGACCAAAGGAATGAGGAGAAGGGGAGAGAAGGTGTGAAATCTTGGTAGCGAGCATGCTTATGAATCCCTCCAGTAGAAGCTAGGAAGCATCAAACTAAAAGCGCGAAGAGGTCAAAGGTTGGTTTAGGCCAGCGTCCAAGACAAGAGGGGCATGATCCGAGCCCACCGCGGGATTAGCTTTCAGGGAAGCACGAGGAAATAAGGTATCCTAGCTAGAACAAATGAAGACCCGATCCAGCACCGACCGGTCCGGGTGAATTTGGTGGTTAGACCAGGTAAAGCGGGCCCCTGCACTACAAAAAAAATACACTTCCGTGATGATACGTGTTTGTCACTGTAGGTCGCGTTTTTTGTCATGCATGTACATCCATGACAAATTTATGACAGTAATCAAGATAGTCATACCGTATATCGTAGAAGTGTTCCATGACATTACCAAAATTATCATCACGGAAGTGTCCACTTCCATGACGATAAATCGCCCGTCACGTATGTGCTTTCGCCAAGGGTGACCGACACGCGGCATCCACCGTAACGGAACGCCGTTAAGCTATCGGGTCGGGTTTTGATCCGATAACCTGTTATCAACCCCGACCAATGGGGATTTTCCACGGTAAAATCATCATTGGTCGGAGGAAACACGGTCGGCTCACCGCTGGGATGATGTCATCCGCCATTGGACCGGCGCCTATGATACGGGCGACACGTGGCACAGCCCAACAGAGGCCCATTCCGTGAAAAGGCCAGCCCGCTTGACTTGGTCAAAAGGTGGCGGGCCGCCCACTAAAGCCTATTAACGGCCTGCTCGCATATAGCCCATTTACGCCCGCTAACCTGTGGGGCCGTTACGCCTATCCGAATTAGGCCCAAGAGCGCCATCCGGGCCGCCCAATATGATTCAGCCTGCTTTAACTTCCGCCCATGTGTGGCCCATGACTTCTTTCGCCCATATGAGGACCTTTTGTAACTCTTGGCCCATTAACGCCTCGTGGTGAAATCGCCCGTAATGAACAAAGGTACCACTTTATACCAATTAACGCCCGTTATTCCATTGGGCCGCTTCCAGCCTGTTATCTTTCGCCTTCTCAGGCCCATTGATTCTTAGGCTCATTTGCAGATTCGTTACATACGCCCGCATCGCTATTTTCGCTTAGGGCCAAATTCAGCCGTCGTTACGGCGGCCCATTTATGGACCGCTAATATGTTGGGCCGCTTATATCAAAAACCCGCTGGGCTGTTTTCATAGAGTTATCAACACGGCCTTTTAACGCCCGTTATGGTCCACTTAATAGTACGACCCATGATTGGCGTAAATGATGATACGCCTCAGAAGGCCCATGGATCCTACGGCCCGTATGAGGCCCATGGATAGTACGCCCGTAGAAGGCCCATGGATCGACGGTTGTAGAAGGCCCATGGACCCTACGGCCCGTAGAAGGCCCATTGATCCCTAAGGCCCGTAGAAGGCCGATGGATACTACGGCCCGTATAGAAGGCCAATGGTCCTGCGGGCCGAACGAAGGCCCATGGATCATACGGCTCGCAGGAGGCCCATGGTTACAACAAAATGTGTTGCCATGATTATTTTGGCCTAGTTACCAAAAATAGGCTATTGTGGCCACTAGAAAAACACGTAAAAGAATTGCAGTGACTACAAGCAAACAACTAAACAAGACAATAAGGAAATAAATAAGCAAGCAATTAAGGCTAGCCTAGTACCGCTTATTACACATATTACATCCATCGGGCATCAAAGTTCGCCACCGTGCAAATATAGGGAACAAAGCAGATATTACATACATCGGTCCAAAATTGGCCACCAAAGCAAATAAACGAGGTAGCCAAACAAGAGCATAACTGAAACAACTTTAGAAGAGCTCAAGAAACGTTATCCTGGGTATCCACCATGCTGGCAATAAGCTTAGCAAGCTGATTAGCTTTGTCCTCTTTGGCGCTAAAATCCTCCAACGCTTGTTGTTGCACCAGAGAGTATGCATATGAATGCTCCAGGGACTTCCGCAGTCCTTCCGCTTCTTGTCGTAGCACAGCTGATCGATGTCTTTCAACTTGTAGTTGAGACTCAAGAAACCGAACTGATTCAGACAGTGGGTTTGATTAGCTTGTGCATGCGGTAGTGGCCAGTAACTCGAACACTAAATCAAGACAGGACTTTGGGGTTGTCTCGCTGTCTTCAAGATAGTCTTTCTTAGCTGTTTTATCAGCTTTGTTGGAGACCAATAAGGATGTGTCACTATCTTGAACCTTATCTTTATTACTTCCTTTACCATTGCTTAATAAGGCACTCTTCCCCAATATTCTCACAAGATTCTAAAAGAAGAAACAAGGCATACATAACAAGTTTAGCATGTACTAGTATATGAAACTCATTTCGTGAACCAGTTCATTAGTAATGTGGACAGGATTAAACTACCAAGTCTTCTATTGCCAAGTACTAGTACATAATAAAAGCATCAAACAAACATATATCTATGTCCTATGGTCACTGCATTGTCTTGCCAAATCAAAATAGAGACACGGTTCAAATCATATCAGTTCAAGACAAAGCAGCAAGGAAAGAATACAAAGCGTGGGAAACTACATGACACAACAAGATTTCAGATGGGTACCACGGGTCTACATGTACAATACACTATTGGCTCATGGTGATGCTAGTAATGTGCATGATATGAAAGTCAACTGATACACAATTGAAATTGAAATCAACATAGCTATTGATAAGAGCAAACCTGTTAAAAAAACATGCGTGAACATACCTGCTGTGCCATTGAGTTTTGATTGATCCTTCAATTTAAAAATAAGTTTGTATGAGTAAATACAAGGATACAAGAGCAAAGCAATCATAGTTAAAAAGGCGCGTTTAAGCGAAGCGCTTAAGCGCGTTTAGGCTCTAGGCGCTATAAAACGATTATGATAACTACGCATAATCTGTGCATAATCACAGATAAGCATGCGCTTTGGTCAAGAAGCGCAAGGCGGTGGCAAACGCTCAATTAACGCCTAGCGCTTTTTGAACTATGATAGCAATGGAATCTTAAATTAGAACAGTTGTTCTTCAGGTTTAGGCACTTGTTCTACATGAACAGAGTACAAGAAGACGCAAGAATAAAATACATAAAAATAGAAAATGAGCTCATAGACCTTACCACATTCTTTGTTCTAGACCAAGATGTAACAAGGCGCTCCTACCATCGCCCAAAGAATGTGTCTCAGTGAGAACGTAAGGAATTTGATGAGTTTCTTTGTCGGTGAAGTACGTTTTCTTCAGGTAATTACGATACTGCCACCAAGCATTCTTGAAGATAGCAGAGGTACTAGCACAGGTTATCTCATCCTGAGTTTCCAAATCGGTCCTTCTCTATAGAGAAAAATGGGAAAAATTTGTTGTATTATAACCATCGTGGAGGTAGGATGTATGGACGAAGGAAAGTAATTGCCATGAACAACCTTACTTACACATAACTCCTGGACAAACACCTGCAACTGGCATTTTCCTTCATCTTCAGTATAATATTTCCAAGATGGGAAGATACGCACATACGATTTACAACATCAAATGCGATAGATGCTAAACTACGACTGGTTGGTTGTGCTTCCTCCACGGAATAGGCGCATTAACCGTGGAGTTGGGGTTAGCCGTGATAGTATCGCCCTTTGGGCACCGGAGCTGCCTTACTAACTGCTCTTGTTTGGGAGCTGTGGTGGAGATGGTGCTGTGTCAACAGGAACTGGGTTACTATCGGGTGGGTTGGGGTTAGATTGGGTGAAGCTGGTTCTCCGTCCATCGCAGAGGGGTACAATCATGAGAGTTTGGGTTATGTGGTAGGGCTGGTTCTGTGCATGTACAACCAGGGTGCTATCTCCACCAAGAGGTAGCATTGTTTTATTTGAAGACCGTGTTTTTATTCCGCTAGATATCGCATCACCGCTCCAATTCAAATGGCTGATAAACAGGAAACATAGTTGAATGTACGTACATTGTATGAGAGATGATGCAATAGATAGTGTGGAAAAAGAGGGCATGAAATAGTTGACATGTATATTGTTTAACTAAAACGGATAGCATGACATAATTTCACATATATGATGTCTATCTAAACTAGATAGCATAGCATAACATAATTCAAAGATATGATGAATAACTAAACAGATCGCATGACATAATTCACCTACATGTTATCTAAGTAATCAGATCGCATCATTTAATTCACATATGTGATTTATATGCTAAACAGAGGGCATTCGATATGATGTCCGAACTAAGAACATGGTGTTGAATATTGTGTATATGATGTCTAAACTATGCAATGCAAGACACCGTATGCATGATATGAGCAAGATAACTGCAAGCAAGTTAGATAAACAAGAGATCTGCTAGGCTGTAGCACCGTCGCTCAAGGCCTTGTTTTCACATCTGCTCTCTCAATAGGACTGGTCATCTGCTCTCTCAATCCATCTCTCGAGGAGCTATCGACCCAACAAGAGATCTGCTTGACTGTAGCACCGCCTCGCTCAAGGCCTTGTTTTCACTCCAGATTTTTCCATCTCCCACCCAAATGGCTGATTCACAGTGAAGAGTAGTTTAATGTACAAACATTGTCGATAAATGGAAATGTAATGAAGAAAAGGATGGGCAAGATATCATTCAAATATATGATGCCTGGTTAAACAGATGGCATTGCACATTTCACATATATTATGGCTGGCTAAAGACATGAGACCGCATAATTCCCATATATGATATAGAAACTAAACAGTGGCATTACGTAACATGTCTAAATCCAAGCAGATGACATATATGATGTCAAAAGTAGGCAATCAGAAGGCAACATATGCATGATATGACTAACATCATCATGCCAAGGTAGAGCAAACACCTTGGGGGTAAATAGGAGTGGTCACGCCCTCAATACGCCTCGTAATGATATCTTTCTCTCGATTACAACTGGAGAGGGGTGGGGAGGGTTTTCCATTGAACCCACCATGGAGCGATGTCTGATGACATTGTATTGCAGCGCAAAACTCTTCTCTTTTTTCTACATGTTCAGCATGATCTGTACAATATCCTACATGCATACGAAAAAAATATGGTGAGATTATGTAAGGAGAGCATGCAGAAATTTAGAGTGATGGTAACAACCAAAGGATCGACGTTTCCATTGAACCAAAATAGCCCTAATGGATCGACGTGATGTATAGTAATAAGTGATGCAACAAGTGTACAACCTCTTTGTCAGTAGCCGTGTTTACCTCAAAGATCATTGGGTTGGTCAAGCAGCTTGAGGCGGAGGTGGCTGTCGGAGGTGTGGAGGAAGATCTGAGGAATCAGAGATGGCGCCCAGTGGCACCGCTCACAGATGGATCGCTCGTCGTTGGAGCAGCTCCGTGAGTCAGAAGACGCCAAGGTGAAGCAGACAAGATGTACATCGCAATCTCAAGTGGGATTCTAATAGCATCTCCAATAGATGATGTAAAATGGATGTAAAATTAACATCACCAAAAACCACCGACTACAACAGATGAGGTAAAAACTGTTGACTCGAACTTAATCGTCAAACTGAAATTTCATCAGGAATCTGAATGCTACCGTCAAACAAAACGCAATGGTAGCAGAGAGGCACTTGACATGTAGTTTAGGAGGGCCTGCAGTTCATCTTCAACCTGCACCCCTCGAGCCGCCAGCCACCACCGCCAAACCGCCCCCCAGCCGCGCCGCCTCAAACAACTCGCCATCACGCCTGCCAGCCCTTTAGGCCCCCGCCCCCACCCTGAACCCTAAGATAGATAGTGGGGTACCTCTCCCGAGCCTGTCCCCGCCAAGGGGTGGTTCTTCCTTAACTCGGCGAGCCCCCCAACTCCTGAAAATCGATCGATCCAAAAGTCGATTCACCGATCAAGTGTGGCTTAATCAGAGCAGAGCAGCAAGAAGAGCGAGGGAGAGCAGCAGCAGAGCTGGGCGAAGCGACCGATCGAGCGAGAGCCGGAGCAGCAGCAGCAGCGTGAGCGAGCGAGAGCCGGAGCAGCAGCAGCAGATCCGACTGGTATGGACGCCGCCGCCAAGGGGCCTCGTGACTGGGGAGAGCCGCCGGAGATGTCGCCATGGAGCCGCTTCAAGGTAGCCGCCCATGGGGTGCGGGATGGAGCACCGCCGGGCGAGGGAGGTCGAGTTAAGGAGAAGGTGCGATGCGATGAGTGTACAACCTCTTTGGTGGCGCCGAGTAGGCCTCGGCTTCGTCCGAGGAGTTGGTGAGGATGCTGCGGTTTCGATGGAGCAGGTTAAGGTGGCGCTGTGGGGATGGAGCAGCCGCGATAGACGAGGCGATCGTCGGAGCAGCTCCTTGGAGGTGGAGGACGGGGCGGCTGAACCGGCGGGACGGCGAGATGGACGAGGATCCTCATCCGGGGAGGTGGACGAGGGACGCCGAGCTGTTACGGTGGACGACGCCGTCGGGAAGAGGCTCCGCTGGGCAGCGTGACATGGCGGACGGAGGAGGGTGGGGTTTCATGGATGGAGCGGAGAGGTTATGGCGGCCGGGATTTCAAATGGCTAAAAGGGGTGAAGCATGACTTAGGGACGCGCTTGTCCAAAATGTAGGGTGTGTTACAAAAGTACCCCCACCGATTTGAACTAGCGCCCTTTCGCTCAGGGTTAGAAGGGGATTTCGCGGTCGATTTTGCAGCCGAGGGAGTTTTCGCTGCTGTAATTTCGGGATAGCAAGGCGCGGGTTGTGAAGGCGCCAGTTTTGGGAGCACGATATCTGAATTTTCGGATATAACAAGACGCTGGTTGAATTTTAGGACAAGCCTAACGTAGTAATATTGTACTTGTAATGCACTAAATCAATTCACACTTCCTCAACCAAAAAGAAAACGAAAAAATAAAACTATTCACACCACACAAAGAGAGAGTCTTGCCCTGCTTTACTATACAAATGTTATTCAGTTATTCCTCCTTCCATCTATATAGGGCCTAATGCGCTTTTGATGCTAACTTTGACCAAATATTAGAGCAATGATATATGACATGCAACTTACACAAAGCACACCGTTAACTTCGTCTCTGTGAAAGGTTCTTTCAATGATATAATTTTCACATTGTGCATGTCATGTACTATTAATCTTGTCAATAGTCAAAGGCGGTCTTAAAAATCTCATTACGCCTCTATATAGATGGAAGGAGGGAGTATGAATCCATGTTATGTCCGATTAATTTTTTTGCTTGTCTGTATAATGCATGTAACCTACTCATACCAACATTTTAGTGCATTCCAAATGTCTATACTACCGCTGCAATTCAACTAAATTTGAATTCGCTTTCTATTTCAATAAGAATCTACAATCATGATTGTTGCCAACTTCAACCATCATAGTTTCTTGCTATCCGCCAGATATAAATCGGACGGCCTATAATGCGGGATGGCAGGCACACCATCATCAACAACTCGTTTTTTATAAGAGTAGAGATAAAATATATTAAATGTAGTATAACATGTTCATAAACACACCATGTGTATCACCATTATATATATTCACACATGCGCCGGTTTAAAACACTATGATAAATTCTTCAAATATCCGAATTATCTTTTATAATGAAGTATATATGATCTCTATTCGCCTTTTACACCCACACAACCCTCTTATCTTTGTAGCTAGCGCTAACTTTCTCTTGTGCATGCACACACCCGCATCCCTCTCACCCTCCCTCAGATTCTCTAGCTCCATCACAAAAATTGCTTTTTTCACTTTAGGTCGCTCACCCACGGTGTGTGTAGGCCCCCAGCTCCTTCTTTACGGCACACATCGATCGATATGCCTCTCTAGCCTGGTGTGCCTAGCACAAACACAAGCTTCCCTCTTCTCTTGTCACCGCCCATGCCTCACTCCCACCACTCTTT
This sequence comes from Aegilops longissima, assembly GCA_021605205.1. NCBI lineage: Eukaryota > Viridiplantae > Streptophyta > Magnoliopsida > Poales > Poaceae > Aegilops > Aegilops longissima. The sequence continues at coordinate 220,855,065 of CM038681.1, forward strand.
CATCGCTCTCGCATCGCACACTCCTCCCCGCCGATATAGTATGCCTCTCGCACCACCTCCTACATGCATCCCTCTATCTCTATCCTTCTCCTCATGCCTCATTTGCTTCTAACACACACATGCATGTATACCGATCGATCTCCCAACATATACCTAGATCGACTTTAACTACCCCCCATCGATCGACATACCTCAAAGTTATGTCTCTCCTTTCTAACAAAGGGCGATTGATCTTCCTATGTAGTTATGTCTGCTACCACAGCCACATCATCCCCCTCATCATTCGTGCATGCCTCCCGACCCGCCTCTCACACGCACGCATGCACAACAAGCAGCCATCTCCTCTCTTATTGATATTATGGCGTGTTCTCCGCTTGTCTAGCAAGCCTATCCCACCATTTGTTAGAAGCAACCCACTACCACCCCTCCAACACTCTAGCTATGTCTCTCTCCCAACCTTATTCCTCTCCCGACATATGCATGGATGCCGATCGATCTCCCTTAATACATGAGGCGATCGATCTCCTTAATACATGAGGTAGGCCTCTCCTCCTCCACACATATACCAGCCATTGTACCTCTATAGTTAATTGGGCCTCCTCTTCCCCACCACACACCGATAGTCGAGCTGCAGGTAGGTATCCATGCCACAGAGACAAACTGCACATGTCCCTCTCACGCTCCAAAGAGGCCATCCACTCTATATCTTTGACGTGGCACACACAAATTTGATGGCACTTTTATCGATCACACACACACACACACACACATCATCCCTCTTTTCGATTCTATGGACACCTCAAGCCGATGATACCTCCACTCTCTTCTCGTGGATCGCCTCTATATATATGTTATATCCAGACTCTATTTCACACACATTGCATATGTTACATTTTTGATTGACCCCCCCAAAAAAACTCTCAAGAACCCACACACTATATCTCTCTAGGTTTGTATCTCTCTCACACAACCCCATGTAGGTGGTGTACGATACAAGAAGAGAATAGGTGCACTGCACGATTTCACGCTTCGTGCCCAGCCACACTGGCTGGGTACACGGTGGAGCTCATTTCTTTACGAAATGGCAGCCAACGTAATTTGAACGCCTCAGAAGCGGTTGTTTACCTAGGGAGGTCGTGTACCACGCCGCATCTAAACAAAGTTCGACTTGACGCTGCCGCTGCTATTTTTAAATAAAGTTATAGCGCCAATGGCACGCATACGAATATAAAACGATTTTATGGAGAAAAGGTAGTCCGCCACTATATACAATGGAGCCTTGCGTGCCTGGTTTTTCGCTTCTTCGAGTATCTCACACAAGGCTGCGGTGGCCTCTCTCTCACACAGCTTGGTCACCGATCCGCCGCATCCCGTCCGCCGGGGAAAGGGAGGCGTGGCCTCTCTCTCACCGCTGGTCACCGATCCGCCGCATCCCGTCCGCCGGGGAAAGGGAGGAAGTGCATCGCTTTCTCGCTCGACGACGCCGAGGCAGCACGTCCCCGATCTCGCGGTACACGACGCTTTTCGACTAAGCTCGCGCGGCAGGGCTTACGCCACCTGCTCGCAGATTCCGCCTACCGCCACCTAGTTACATCTCGACGACCTCCGTGTATCCCATCCTCCGCCTTTCTCCACCGCCTGCCTTCCCACGCCGCTGGATGTGGATCTTCCATAGTTCTTTGCCCAAACGTAGCTCGCCCAGCCGCATTTTCCATATTGCATTCTCGCCCTCACACCGCTTTTAGACAAACACAACCGTGTTGTTATCTTCCTTAGGGCAAGTGAGGGAGTCCTCGATTAGGGGTGTCCGGATAGCCGGATTACCATCATCAGCAGAACTACCATCACCGGACTATCATCATCGAATCGACTCCAAGACTATGAAGATACAAGATTGAAGACTTCGCCTGTCCGGATGGGACTTTCCTTACGTGGAAGGCAAGCTTGGCGACACGGATATGTAGATCTCCTACCATTGTAACCGACTCTATGTAACCCTAGCCCTCTCCGTGTCTATATAAACCGGATGGCTCTAGTCCGTGAGGATGTAACAACAACCCTTACAATCATACCATAGGCTAGCTTCTAGGTTTAGCCTCCTTGATCTCGTGGTAGATCCACTCTGTAAATATCCACAATATCAATATCAATCAAGCAGGACGAGGGTTTTACCTCCATCAAGAGGGCCCAACCTGGGTAAAACATCGTGTCCCTTGTCTCCGTTACCATCCGCCTAGACGCACGCTCGGGACCCCTACCCGAGATCCGCCGGTTTTGACAATCGACATTGGTGCTTTCATTGAGAGTTCTCTGTCGCCACCGATAGGCTTGATGGCCTCTTCAATCGACAATGACGCCGCCCCGGTGAGACTTTTCTCCTGACAGATCTTCAGATTCGCAGCTTCAAGATCGGGCCAACTCACTTGGCCATCCGAGCAGATCGAAGCTACGCCTGGCCGCCAGTCAGGTTTGAATCCTAAACTTCACGGCCGATATCCGCGGGACTTGATCTTCGATGGATCTGAGCCATACCGAAGCGTGCCGCTGTCACGATGAGCATGACCTAACTCGCCACGGACAGACCTTGAGGTCAGACACTTAATCCGGCCCGACCCATAGTCCGGAGCCGATCGCCGGATCGAGGACGGATGGCTGGACACCGCCGAGCTGCCACTTACAGCGATGGAGCTGAACACTTACCTTGTCCCGCATAAAGCTCATGACTCGAGGTGCCGGACTTCGCCGGACTCAACCTCCCGCGCCTTTACCAATGAATCCGATTACGCCGATCATGGAATTCACCGCTGCGCATATCTTTTCACCACTCGCCTTCGCGATATCAGAATTCATCAAGCATCTTCGCTATCCGAGAGCTCCTGGCCGAATTCACGCCAAGATGGTTGGGACGCGGACGACGAAGAAATTCAGAGCCCACCCACCACCCACTTCAGAGCCACCGCCGACGATTTAACCGACGATTTGATTACGATTCAAGACATCGACGGTAATGGACGACGATGCCGGAGACTACTAAGAACCAGGCTTACAGGACACCGGAATACCACCTCGCCATACGACATTTACATGGTGGACACCTCAAGGGAAGCGATAACGAGGAACAACGGACGCGGTAGAGCATAATCCCGCCGATAAACAACCAAACGGCGACGAGACGCCGCCTCTAAGTCCCGCCTTTGATGAAAGCAGCCTTCAGAACGACTCCAGCGATAGAGCAGGGAAAACCAGCGACGACTTAACAGGACGAGCCGGATAATCAACCCTTCACGGAGCAATCAACAGTCCAACACAACACCGGAGCATAAGAACATACACAAAAGACTCGCCGCCACCGCAAGAAGTTTGAAGAAGGAGAAACGAAGCTCAAAACAGCGTAAGACACGCCAAAATGAAGTGGAGCAAAGTATTCAAGACTGCGATAAATATGGCAATGGCCATCAAACAAAGAGCTACCCGCGCAAGTTGTTGCCAGAATTTGACGAGGAAGCCATAGAGCCTTCACAAATAAAAATAAAGAGGCCACCGGCCGGATAGACGGCCGCTGACAGACAAAGCGACAAGCGGGCCGCGCACAAGACTAATTATAATCCTAGGAAAACGGACGGCCCAACTAGGTCCATCTACGGGCCAAAAAGAGGGCCCTGTGAAGTAACACAACACAACAAGTGTTCAAGACAGCGCACACCCTAATACAGGGGCGCCAGACACCCGCTATGTTTTATCGATGAGGTGCTGGATCATGACTTTCCAAAGCAGGTTCAAACCCATGAACATAGAGGCATACAACGCACAATGACTTCGGAGTCTGGATAGAAGATTACATACTACACATAAACATGGCTAGAGATGATCTCCACGCCATAAAATACCTACCCTCAAGCTCAAAGGGCCAGCTCGGCACCGCTCAAAAGCCTCCCGTAAAACATCAAGAAGTTGGGAAGAGATTGAGGACGATTTAGAGCAAATTTTCAAGGGACTTATGTCCGCCCCGGATGCGCATTTATCTGAGTCATATAACCCAACAGCCCGGAGAGTCACCAAGAATTCGAACAGGTTCCTTACCAAAAGAACCAAATAGTCGATCGTCCGGACGCTGAAGCCTTAGCAGCTTTTAAACACAACGTCCGAGACGAATGGCTCGCCAGACACCTCGCCAAGAGAAGCCAAGAACAATGGCCGCGCTTAATAAGTTCTCGTGACGCGCTTATGCTAGAGAAGACAGCTGGCTAGCAAGATGCAGCACCAGCGACCCGAGTACATCCGAGATCGAGATGGAACGGAAAGTCACGGCGCAGAAAGATCAGCGCCGAATAAAGAACAAAGCCCAAAGGGCATGGCGGTCAACGCCGATTCAAAAGCTCATGCCAAACAATAAAACACGGCCTCTTAAGGACAACAGAGACGAGCTATCAAATTTAAACAAAATTTTAGATCGGATATGTCAAATCCACAAGATTCCGAAGGCCTCGCAAACCATACCAACCGAAATTGTTGGTTTTAAACAGTCCGCAGACTCAACGCCGACACAAGGCTCGATGCGCCAAGCGAGGACGATGACGAACCCCACCAGCAGAGCACCGAAGTCAAAAGACTTTCCCACAAGAAGTCAAAACAAGAACCGGCTTCACGTGATAGTACAGAAACCAATACGGCACTCGCTAAGACAAGTGTCGCACGGTCCACCTCAAAGAACACCGAGATTGATATCAAACCAATCACTTTCGACCATCCGGATTAGTCCGTATATCCTAACGCAGGATAGACTGCCCTGATATTGATCCCATAATGACGGACTGCATTTCACATAGGTTTTGATGGACGGCGGCAAGGACTTAAACCTGCTACATCCGGACACAATCCGCAAGTTGGGATAGACCATACTGCACCGCATACCGCACTTCCTTCAAAGGAGTGGCGCCAGCCCTTACGCCAGTGCACAGTTTCATTATTACTAGAAGTTGTGTTCGGTCACCGACAACTTCCGACGAGAAAAGCTAACCTTTCATGTCGCCCCATTTAAAAGTAGCTATCAAGCATCATCGACGGAAGCTTTTGTCCGCTTCAATGCAATACCACATTACGCTGCCTCTTACGCTTAAAATGCCCGGTCCACGGGCATCATTTCATTAAAAGGTCGCCGAGACCCCTTGACACGGCTGGACGAGTCCGAATAAATAAGCTAGGGCTACCTAGCCGCACACCCCTTCACAAGGGTTTGCACATATAAGCCATAATGAGCTAGCATAGGCTCAACTTTATTAATCTATATTTCAATTCTTTATGCACTTTCGCATCGCATTTCTTTTCCAACAAAGTTCTCTCTTTACAGATGAACCGCAGTGCACACCCGCCCAGATACGGCACAACGGAGACACAGACGCAGACGCGGCAGAGGGACCCGCTGTAAGGACTCTTTTCGACTAAGACCCTACGTAAACCTTTCTTATCGCCTCTTGTTGCTATAATCCCCTGGTTTATCATTATAACCAGAGTGGAGATCATGCTTTGGCATCGGCTGCACCGTAAGAACCTGCCCGCACTGGACACAAGGGGCTTAGGGCTTTGTTTTGCCCGCTATTATAAAGACCAACACCTTCGGGAGTGTTCGCGCCTCGAGTTAGGGCCTTATATGCATCAGCTCCAATCATGTCTTTGGTCAAATGTTGGGTTTGCCTGCCCGTGTTTTGCTGCCTTACGCTCAGATCATCGGCTAACGCTGCCCAGGAGAACTATCGCGATTGTGCCCCAGCCTGGCCGGGCGAGCACCTCAAGAGAGAAAGCCGAAAACTGACTCGTCATGATACATCGAGAGACTGGTCAACCACTGATCGACTATAGGAATGTTTAGGATTCCTCCGCTTGACGAAGGGCCGCTTCCGCCAGCACACACGCATTCTAAATTCGAGAGCGCTGGTTCCCTGTGGGCTATGTCGTAGCCCCACCCTCAACTCCATGGCTAAGTGAAAGTGATAAAGCACTACAGTCCGTTGCCTCGCTTGTTACGCTACCACCTCCTTTACAGACCGAGACGCCGGATTAAGTGTGAAAACGCGCTATTTTTTATGAACACCCCGCACTTGTGCGTGGGGGCTGAAGCCGATTTAACGCCATCTTTCGTGTTATACACACGATACATGAACGGCCGATAGGAGATATTATATTACTTGAATGCACAAGTATAAAAGGCGCTACATCATAAATATCGCTTTATTATCATATAAACGCTCATTCAACGTAACATTTTTGAGCATCGCGACTTTATTACACGAGCACCACGCAGCACTTCGCCAAAATAGTGCTCGCGGGTAACCGTTATCATCCGAACCGGGTCGCAACAGCGATGGCATCCATCTCTGTCCAATGTGTTTTCACACGGGCGAAGCGCCATCCGCGCACTCTCTATGCAGGCCGACCGCTTCATCACCTTGATATGCGGCACCGCCCCAAGAAATTGCTGCAATAAGCCAAAGTAACTCTTCGGTTGGCCTATCCGCCGGATATGTGTCACTATATCCGCTATAGCAAGCCCGACAACCTATTTAGCTCAGCCCACTCGCCAAACGGTCGGTCAGCGGAAGTGAACGCCCGACTATGGAATTGAGACCAAACAGCTCTTCCGCCTTGTGATCCTTCCGCTTCGAATGCACAACGGCATCCGCCGCACTTGCTCGCTAAGTCCATATAAGGGTCCTCCGAACCCCACAGCTGGCCCAGCTGAGCATATTTTGATCCAGAACCTTCGGCAGCAGCAGTAAAAGGCTTGCCAGCTACAATATCTCCGCCCGGGCGCAGTTTTTCCTTTATAGCCCGTGATTGCAGAGCGGGCATCCTTGGCTTCGCGGTGGCCTTCCGCAGGTCTTCTTGCCCCGCTTAGGCACTCCTTCCCAAGAGCCTCATTGCGGTCGGTAGCATATTTTAACTTCATGGCCATTTCGCCATCTCTTCCTCGCTCGCAGCAGCGACCTTTCGGTCGCTAACTCTCGGCCGCCTCGAGGTCGCCAGACACTTCCTTCCGCCTGCTCCTTGGCTTGAGCAAGTTCGCCCGGCTCTCCACAGCAGCGCACTATCTGCATTTCACGACATATTGTAAGGCGGCTTCAGCCCCTTACCAAGTGACCGCACAAGAATACTTACCTTGCGACTCATCAAGTCGCCTTGCTGACCAGCGCGATGTCCGTGATCCGCAACATCGAAGTTGCCGCTTAGTTCAGCAATTGCATCAGTCCGCTGGCCCTGGACGACCCGCCACCGATCGGCATGAAGGGAATTTAAACTCATGATTTGATCCTCGCACGCCGTCGATTTCGACAACCTACCGAGTCTCAGGGCTACTATCTATACAGTATGATTCTATATGCAAAACTGTTAAAAGGTGTGTCATTTTACGCATTCTCAAACCCCGCCAAAGAACTCCCGACGGCATCGCGGTAACCCTCCTTCGGCGGACAAAATCCTTTCAATCACCATGCTCATCAATGCGCAGGATCTTCCGAGATAGACGCCTTCTCAGCAGATCCTTCACCGCACACCAGCTTGGCATCGAACTATCCGCTTTGCCAAGCCCGGGCTCCTCCGTGATTTACACTTCAGGCTCGTCCGCCTCTATCCGACGGGCGCCTTGACGGAGGCGCCTCGCCTCTATCATCTCCGGACGAAGGTCCTCAAGACGAGCTCATTTGCGAAGGACGGAGATCCGAACTACAAGGTAAAAACTTTAGTTATCCTCGAAGCACAAATAGGGATGTCTCTTATTATACAACTCCTTTCTTTCTACTTACGGCTCGTTGAGGGCTGACTCTTTAAGGGAGATTGTGCGGCCGGGCCTCCCTGACGCAGGACCTCCGCGAAGATTTCTTCCCCATTTAGGGCTTTTGCCCCTGTGTCCTCGGAGGCAATCCTCTTCTCCCTTGAGGGAGGGATTCTCGATCCCCTCTTTCAAGAGCCTCCTTAGGCGAGGCAGAGCTTCCGCTTCCCTTCGCCTTCCTCCGAGGCGCAACTCAAGCATCCGGACCAAAGACGGAATCCGACGCGTCTCGGGAGGGGGGCCGGACACCATATAAATTTTGCTTCCGCTATCCACTCCTGTAGAAGGAAGTTGGTCATAAGGCTAATCATCGAAAGGCAAACAAACGGTATGTCCGGCTCGAACTACTTACTTGTGTATCCGGCGATTGCAGCTTAGGCCAGCATCTCGGTCAATTCCGGACGCCTTCTTGCGATCCAAGAATAATTTGTACATCTCCGTGGGTGTCATACCCATGAAGTGTTGAAGAATCCGGGCCTCCGGATTGAACTCCCATAGCCGGAGAGGGCGGCGCTTGTGGCGGAGACGCTTAATCAGCATAACCTGCATTACCACTCACCATATCGACTCCCTCGCCTGGAGATCTCGAACTGCCTCGCAAGAGGGGCACGCCCTTGACGGCCCCCGCTGAGCTCTTTGTTGACCCACGACATCAACCGCCGTGGAGGTCCCGGCGGAATAGGGCGGCGGCTTTTCTCGCGCCCTCGAACAGTAATATAGAACCACTCTTGTTGCCACGGGCCGAGCTCCTCTTGAAGGAGCTCGCGGGCCACGGGCATCGGGTTTCTTACTTATGGTCGCCGCCGCACTCCGCTTGACGCCTCGATCATCTTCGCGCCACATTGAAGGTCTTCACCACAGGCCAAGTGAGGGGTGACGCGGAGGAAGGCTTCGCAGACGATAATAAATGCGGAGATATGGAGGATGGACTCGAGCCAAATCATGGAATTCCAACCCATAGTAAAACATGAGCCCTCTCACAAAAGGATCCATCGGAAGCCTAAACCCGACGGAGGTGGGATATAAAACGACATACCGCCGGCTCGGTGGGATGGCCTGCCCTTCGGCAGCAACCCGTATAAATCTCATAAGCTGTGTACTTGGCCTCCGCAGCTTTAGCACGCCCTCCTCCGGTCAAGATCCACCGCCCCGAGGTCGGAACCGACATCGCTCAAAGTCCGGCGCCAACTGGAGCTCTAGGTGCCGAACTTGGAGCGGGAGAGGATTCGGCGAAGGATTGAAGAAAAGAAACGAGCCTTGCTCCGTTATAAAGAGGGAGAATACCAAGAGCCGCCTCCGTGACCGCTTGGGATTCTCCTTCGATAGAGGGCGGGCGACGGGCGCGTTGGGTTACCCACGTCCGTATTAATGAGGATCCCGGATTAAGGGGAGCACGATCTCCGCTCGACAAGACGCGTTAAGGAAACCGCCGCTAAATGCACCGAGGCGGTAGAGTAAAAACAATTCAAGTAATGGCTTGGTAGTGGTGTGACGCCATGCCACAAAAACGCCAAGCAGATTGAACTTGTGTATATATTATTCTCTCTACGGTGGAATGTGGAATTTATTTTGCGAGCCGGACACTATCCTCGGTGTTCACAATCTTCTATCATTTGAGGAGGAACCCGCTTTGCAATGCCAAGCAATATACGCCACCGGACTTATCGTCATTGAAGCCTGGTTCAGGGGCTACTGAGGGAGTCCTGGATTAGGGGGTGTCCGGATAGCCGGATTACCATCATCAGCCGAACTACCATCAGCCGGACTATCATCATCGACCGGACTCCAAGACTATGAAGATACAAGATTGAAGACTTCGCCCCGTGTCCGGATGGGACTTTCCTTGGCGTGGAAGGCAAGCTTGGCGATACGGATATGTAGATCTCCTACCATTGTAACCGACTCTATGTAACCCTAACCCTCTCCGTGTCTATATAAACCGGATGGCTCTAGTCCGTAGGACAGTAACAACAACCCTTACAATCATACCATAGGCTAGCTTCTAAGGTTTAGCCTCCTTGATCTCGTGGTAGATCCACTCTTGTAAACATCCACAATATCAATATCAATCAAGCAGACGTAGGGTTTTACCTCCATCAAGAGGGCCCGAACCTGGTAAAACATTGTGTCCCTTGTCTCCTGTTACCATCCGCCTAGACGCACAGCCTGGGACCCCTACCCGAGATCCGCCGGTTTTGACACCGACAAAGAAGGAATATGCTTTTTTTTGTCGTCGCATGTGTCATCAACTGTTATTGGCCAGTAATTGTTTCCTTTCTACCTCTTTTTTGCAAACAAGGCTATCCATTTCACTCGCTATTATTATGACCTTTTGGTGAACTGCACAAATCACTTTTTTCTTAAGAGTGTTTTGTGCGCTTGTACTAAAATGTCACATGGGCAACGCCTCTACATTTCAAAGGCGGCTGCACAAAGGGAGATTGGTTTTGCTCTATCCTCCTCATCTAACTCCGAGCCTAATCTTCTCCAACTAGTTAGTCTTAAGAGAGACTGCAAAGGTGACCGCTTCTATTTATGTGTTTAGTTTCATCAGCAGTCCTCTATTATCGTAATCACACATAATATCTTTGGAACAGGACGCCAGCTCTATTTTAGTGGAACTGCACAAAAGGATCGGAATGTTGCATGCTCCGCATAGCTACTTTTTTTCCCAACATGCCTTGTTGATTTAGACAGAGCTGGGGACGTTGCTGCCAATGAAAGCATGGATCAATTTTAATTTAACACCTTCTCACAACTCGTTTTCAGCCAGATGTAATTATTAGCTCGATCCGCTAATAATTGACATGCATTAGCAAGGAAGTTAGTTTTTATTGTTTCCAAAGAGCATCGATGGCAAGACATGCTAAAATGTAGCTGAAAGCTCACACCATTGTACAATTTCATATCTCGCTGGAAAATTATTTGTATAGTACGTCAATTATGTAAACAAATGATGGAAGCTTGATAGCATTGCCGTAAGCCTCTTCATCATCCGGGTCCATGTGCCATGCACAAAATTATACTCCTTCGCTCCTAAATATTTATCTTTTACAAATTTCAAACGGGCATATTTTAGAGTGTAGATTCACTCATTTTGCTTCAGATGTGTAATCCTCCGTTCCTAAATATTCTATTCATCTTTCTAGAGATTTGAACAAGTGACTACATAGGGAGCAAAATGAGAGAATCTACACTCTAAAATATGTATATACATCCGTAAGTGCCACCCATTTGAAATCTCTAAAAGACAAATATTTGAGTAGTCACTGCTGAATTTCTAGAAAGACAAATATACTCCGAGTATATTTAAGAACCGAGGGGTAGTGCACAACCGCATGGGAGACTCAGCCCGGTCATTGCACCGCATTAATAGTGAGTAATGAGCAGTCAAATCAGAAGCCCCACCTTTTCCTAATCGTAAGTTGCTCAAGAAGCAACCATCAATACGCCTTCTTTGAATCCGCCATACTCCATCCGCCACCGCTTATACAGCGCACTTCGTAAAAAAGAAAAAGATCTCAGGGGACCAAGGCGACTAGCGATCGCCTGAAAATAGCATTGGTAGTTATAGCACGACGCCTATTACTAGAGGGAATAATGCGACACACATGCATGCAGTGCTTCCACCCTGTGTACATGCATGCATGCACTTACTCTACTCCGTAGTATTGTAGTACAGAGTACATGGAGAGAAAATTGTGGACTTGATTATGTTACCACGCCTAATTAATTGAGCATTAAACCAAACGCATCTAAAGTCTCTCTCGTGGTGGAAATGCATTGAGAGAAATGCATCATAATGAAGCGCCTCAGAACTGTGACGGAGGGAGGAGTAGTATGAAGGTTCAAAACCAAGTACACGATGGCTTGGCCGGTCAACGCACCTCCTCTTGGCATATCACCGACATGTGGGACAGGAGTGTGAGCAAACCGATCTCAATTGACGACAAAGAGCCAACCCGCTGCTTGAGAGAGACGAGGAGCGAGAACACATGACGGGTTCGCATGGAGGCCAAGATATATTCGAGCATGGTTGGTTGATTGATATCATTCATTACATGTTGGGCTGCCGCTTTCCGCCTCTTCTCCGAATAAACGGTACTTTATCGTAGATAAAAAATAAGAGTACGACGCCCACCATGCGGTTCTAGTAGTAGTACTACTCGTACTATTACAAGCGCTTGGCTCTTCGAATCTTCGTGAAGTTGAACAATGATGGTACTCCGCATATTGGGTACTACAGTGTATCCCTCTCGATAACTGACGCGAATGGACTGATGCATGTCCACCGAGGGTAGGTTGCATTAGTCAGCATGCTAGCGAAGCTTCACCTTGTCCCGCAAGCTTCTCTCTTCTCATGAAGTTGACGGACACACCAAAAGTAGTGCTAGTCCATACTCCTCCTTTCTCGTTAATATGGCTTAATTTGTTTATGGTAAATGAGAGAGCTTTATTCATATATAAGCATTCTTAGGACGATCAACCAAGACACTGGTCACTAGGAAGCAAGGTACCCCACAAAAAGAAGTAGGAAGCGAGGTGTTTCATCAAGCCAGCTCTCGCCACATTCAAAGTGCAGCAAGCACGGTTCGACGAAGATGCGCCTGCAAGGTTTGCTGACCTGTTTACATGCTCAATAACAAAAAAAGAGGAAATATTACCGAGCGCTACTATTTGTAACAGGATATGAGCTAGAATGAAGCGAGAATTGTGGCGAGTGTTCCATGCAATCAACTTCCATTGTCACATGCGAGAACCTCAAGAGAACCAAATGTGTTGAAGATTGCTTTATCACATTTTAAAATTATAATAATAGTGCGACGCCCTCCATCCGGTTCCTAGTACTAGTATAGTACTTACGCATTTTATAGACTATATTAGTAGTACTAGTACTAGTAAACTTTGTGCTTGGCTGTTCGCCTATTCGGAAGTCGAACAACAGTAGCACTAGTAGTATAGTGTATGCTTCGCAACTGACACCGAATTAATCGTTGCACGCCCACCGCCTGAGCGAGGGAGAGCTTGCATTAGTCAAAAGTTTATCCTTGTCCTCATGAGCCACCGCACGCAAGTAATGCTAGTCCATACTACCTCCTCTCCTAAGTTAATATGGATTAATTTCAAACGAGATAAATACACTATCTGTCATCAGATATTTGTAATAATACGGTCAAGGACTTCATAATACGCCATTGCGCCAATATATATATTTTTCGGTGTTTATACGGTCACTAGCTCACCCTTCCCGAGTATGTGTGTGCATGCACGTAGGTTGAGCACTTAGCGTGACTGTGTGTTCCATCGTGTGCTCGGACATGCATGCATTAGGCGCTAAGACGCTAAGGCCCATGTGTAAGTGTGATGCTGCATACACGTAGGGGAGTACGTAGGGGCCACTAAGGAGCAGTCAAATCACACAAGAAGTTAGTCGGAAGAAGAAACCATCATTTCACTCTTGAATGACACGTACGCAATATAAAATGGTTGATATGGAGAGAAAAGAAAACCACTATATATACACTAGCAGGAGCCTGTTACAAGCCTGCTTGCTAAGGTTGCTCTCTTCACAAGCATAGAACGACGGGCCTGATCCCACAGCTGGGGAAGGAACAATGTTTTATGAGACGCGGTCGACATCGGCGAGGGAGAAACACACAGAGGGTGCGCCCCAATCGGGGTCATCATGTATGGGCCGATGCCACGCCCCAACCGCCTTTCTAGTTACAGCCCGACGTCCTGTGTAGTCCATCTTCCTTTGGAGCCGGCTTGCTCCATCGCCGTAGCTCCATCTCCATGTCGATCTTTTCTACTTCTACCGCTTCTACTTGTGATGAGTTTATGTCTCATGAACTAGTGCCAAGATTATTATTCTAATCACACTTCTTCAATATCTTTGCCATCGTGGATGCTCAGTCGATTTTAGTGGAACCGCATAAAAGCATCGATGATCCGAGGGTGCCAACCGCCTTTCCTTCGATGTGTTCTACCGCCAGGGAATTAAATCATGTTTAGGTTTAGGTTTAAGTCGAGTGACCCCATCAGTAGTTTTTCTTTCAGACACGCCTCACAACTTTTTTCTTTAGTTGTGAAGTAAATATTGGCTATGATCTGTGAATCATTGAGATGCATCAACATGCGTGTTAGTTTTCCTTTGTATTTGATGGAATGTTGTAACGGGCAACCTTGGAATAGGAATGAAAATGGAGTGGAAAGTTTCGCTTTTCCAGAAAAATGGAAACGGAGAGAAACCAACGCTTTGTTTCGCTGGATCGCACCATCGAGCAAAACCAACGCTTAAATCACGCCTGTCGTGTTCATGTCTCACCTCCTCCACGGCTCGACCCCACACGGTCGCCGGCATGCCACCACCGCAAAACCGAGTATACGATAACTTTCCCGCCGCTTGTCGATGGATCGCGCCATGGAGTACTACTAGCACTACCGGAAGAGATTGACGAGTTGGGGAGGACATCTAGCTCTAGCACGGACTCCCAAGAACTTTTTACATGCATGTTGTAGCCGGCTATTGCGACTTTTGAACGCGGAGCAGCCGCATGCACCGGAAGCGGCGCGGGCGACGCCTTCGTCAGCGCCGCTTCAATGCCGGGCGCCATGAGAGGTCGCGTCCGCCTCGCCGGGCATGAATGTGGCAATCGACTGCTTTCAGCGGAAGCACGCTGGGTGATGAAGAGGGTTAGGTTGGTCAGACCGCCGGGCAGCGGTCCGACGCATGCGCAAACAAGAGATGATGTACGCTAATATTGTTGCGTATATAATTAACAACGTAAATAATGTGCCGCTTGGACAAAAATGATTGAGATGGAGATGGAAATGGAATTTTACGAACACGGATATGCATGTCTATGTCTATGTGTGTGTGCGCGATTTACTCGCGACCGGAAGCGGGGCGGTTTTTGATCGAAGTTTTTTTCTTGGTACATTAGAAAATCAGTTTGTATAATTCACATCTAGATGTTATTTAAGGATATCACACCTAAGCTCCCACAAGTATATAATGTAGCAACAAGAAAGAAAAACTAGGACAAAAAATAGACCACAAACAGTGTGGATATCAACTTAGATGTGACATAACTATGTCACATCTAGATGTGTCCTAGATGCACTCTTAAAATATTGCCCGCCAGCTTTCTTTTTTTTTCCGGGAACACGCCAGATTCTATTTAAAATCACTGCTATGGAGAGATTTTTACTCCATTATAGCCTCTTGTTTGATAGAGTTTCTCGCCTCGCCTTCTCACCCTCTCCATATCAAAACAAGATGACAAAGTGTCCACTCTATCTCTCTCTCACCGGTGGTCACAGATCCGCCGAATGTCCGAATCCCGCCCGCCATGGAGGTGAGGAGGTACAGCGTTGACGTTGTCGCTGCCGGTGACGGAGGGAGCCGATGCGCACCGCCCTTCGGAGCCGATACCGGGCGCTGACGAAGATGCTAAATGGATGATGCATCACCACGATACCTATCGATGCTCATGGTTGCGCCGTGGTTGCGCCGGCCGGTGAAGCTGATCGATTTTCAATGAAAACAAGTTGTCTTCCATCGCTGTTTTTGCTTGTTACGCACAAAGATGATATCCTTCGTCACCACCTTGGTTGCGCTTGGAGACGCAATGTATTTCACGTTGGTGCAATTTTATCACACAATTGGCTATGAACCAAATGTTTCCTCAAGAAGGATCGACGCTGGTACTAAGAGCATAAGTTTTGTATTGATTTCTAATCCTTCTCACAACTTTGTCTCCAGCTCCCTGTAATTTTATTTGTCCAGCTATTAACTTTGATTCAAAAATGGTGTGGACTAAAACCCGGATGGACGAGTAGCCTCCATTTTTATTTACTCAAGATATTAGATTTGATCAAGTCAAACTTTATAGTAGTCTCAAACCTTTCCGATAATTGAAATTAAAATTTTTATTTGTACACACCTCACACGCTTCCGATAATTTGGCATTTGTGGTTGTTCACTTAAGGGAGGGTAGTGTACCACACGTGAAGGACAGAAGTGCGACCAGACGCTGCATGCGTGATCGTTAGTTCATCGGAAGTAGTACTAGTTTTATTCACTGACATTAGATAAAGAGTTTCATTTCATACTTACACAATTTAAAACGATTGTTATGGAGAGAATAAGAAAACCACTCCACTAGTATATATTACTCGTGATACACGAGAGTACTATATGGACGCTGCTTTATTTAGTGCACTCATTTTGGGTTTATGACAGTGGGCCCAAATGTGGCTGGCTCACCCGCATACAGCCAAAAGCAGGTGTAGTGAAGGCACCGGAGCTCAGTCCGCATTACAAGTAGTATATATATAAGCTGGGCCTCAGCGCTTGTTCGCTAGGGTTTGCACTCTCCACACGCCACAAGACTACATATATGTTACACGCTGGAGGCTCAAGATTCATTTGCTAGGGTTTGCTATATTCACGCCTCTCACCTCTCTTCACCAGATCTAAACAAGACTGCATTGGCCTCTTGTCTCTCTCTCCCCACACCCGGTGAAGGAGGCGCTCAGATCCCGTCAGACCGGAAGGGGAGGAGGTGCAGCGCTCACTTATCGCCTTCGCAAGGGAGGCAATCCACCGCCGGCTTGCGCTTTCTTTTCACCCAAATACTGTAAGGGAGGGCCACCGACCCTTCTTCCTCGCTGCAGATAGTGTGGGCAGATCCGCCTCCCGCAGACGCCTTGCCACATCCCGACGACCCTAAGGTATAAGTTTTTTGAAACCATCGCTGTTTCTAGCTGCATGTGGATCTTTTTTGAGTCAATCTAGGTCTTGGTTCAAAGAGGAAAGAAGGGTGCGGGGCTGGAGCAAGAATCTAGGACGTGGTTCAATGAGGAAAGGAGGGCGGAAAGTAGTATAGACTGCTATCCAGACGCTTTGTAGGTCGAAAAGGGAAAAGGGGTAACCCAAAGACACACATAGAACCGATCTCTTTGTTGAAAAGGGAAAGAAAGGGGTCGGGTAGTTTGTGCAGGACTAGATTTGCTGCCCTCACATAGGAAAAGGTTCAAAGAGAACAATATGGGACCAACGATATATGCTGCTTGGCTACATACTCGTGATCACCCATTTATACGCAGGGACGCACATGGTGCTAGCATGTCCCATACAGCTATTTTGCTGTTGTTAATCTAAGAATGTCACCGAAAATTGAAGCAATGCCACTGTTAAAAGTAAATTACATTTTTAACTAATCTTGTTTCAAGAGAATGTCTCTCAAATATGAATCAATGCAACCGCTTTAGAAATGCTACTATCCTACTTTGTTTTCCATCCAAGATAAGTTAGATGCTTCTTTCTCACACCGCTTGTTTCATCCTCCTTTATCGGCAAGTAATTGTTTTTTTTGCCTCTCGTTAAAACAGGGTATCGATTCAACTTGTTGCTATTATGACATTTTGCTTCGCTACTCAAACACTTATGTTTTAAGAGTGTTTTGTGCAGTTCAACTTGAATGTCACACCGTGACTTTGCTTAATTTTGTGGAACTGCACAAAGGAGATCGAGATTTGTTTCACTCTTCGTGGCGAGTTGTTTCAAATCTTGGTCTCATCCACATGATGTGCAGTGCTTTGAGATGTTGTGCTACTTGTTTTGGTACTATTTTAAATAAATGTTGAATTGAAGCTATTGTATTGTTGTCTTTTCCCATTAAGTAGTGAACAAAAATGGGACCAACCTGCATATGATGCTTGTTGCTTTGTTACAACAAATTCAGCATCACCCCTTTATAAGCAAGTAATTGATGCCACTCTCAATTAACTACTGAATCTTATTTCAAAACTGCAACACTTGTTAGGGATTGGCGGATTACCATTTTTGTACGCATGTTTCATCCTCCTTTATTAGCCAAGAATTGATTCATTTTTGCCTCTGCTTAAACATGGATATCTATTCAACTTGTTGCTATTATGACATTTTGCTTCGCCACGCTAAACACTTTGCTTGATTTCAGCAAGGTAACCGCACAAAACGAGATTGGATTTCCTATTCGTGTTGGCAGATTCGTATTTTATCCCGGTGGTCTCATGAAAGGTCAAGACAGCCTTCATCCACATGATTGTGCAGGTGCTTTGAGATGTTGTGCTACTTGTATTGGTACTGTTTTAAATAAATGTTGAATTGAAGCTATTGTATTGCTGTCTTTTCCCATTAAGTAGTGAACAAAATGGGACCAACCTGCATATGATGCTTGTTGCTTTGTTACAACAAACTCTGATCACCCCTTTATAAGTAGATGGAAGCACATACGTTGTTTCTCCCACTTCCTCGAACTGATTATGCTTTTCGTTAATCTAATGCCAGCCAAAATTAAGCAATGCCACTCTCGTAATTAATTAACTACTGAATCTTAGTTCAAAACTGCAACACTTGTTAGGAATGGTACTATCCTCGCTTTGTAGTTCTTTCTACATGTTTAACCAAGGTATTGTTAAGATAATGTCTCTATTAAAATGAATCAGTCGCATTGTTTTAGGAATGATACTTTTCTGCTTTTTTCTTTTATACATGTTGAAACAAGGCATTGTTAAGATAATGTCTCGCTTAATAGTAATGAATCACAATCGATTGAGAATTGCTACTCTCCTTCTTTGTTTCCCATTAAGATAAGGTAGATCAGAGATGTTTTTCTCTCGGGAGTACAAGTCATCAACCGTTATTTCTCAAGAATTGTTTCCTTATACCTTTTGTTTCTTACAGGATATCACAATTAAAGCTCGGTTTTATTCCGACTTCGATTTTAGTTCAACTGCACAAAAGGAGCCAATGTGTCCAAGGCAAACTGCTGCATTATCGGGTCCAGCTTGGTCGCTCCACTTTGCGTAAAGAAGAAATACTGCTTATGCTTACATTACGTATGAATGACCGAGAAGCTTTACAGAGTATTAGGCCTTCCAAGATGTAGGCCAAAAGAGGTGCCAATTTCACCTTTTCTTAGTTTGGCAATCAATCCTCCATTATACAGCCGGTGCCATAAATATTAGACACCGTGACATGACTAGTCTGCAGAGACCATTGGCAATTTAACAACACGGGAGTGCCCTGGGCAAAAGTGCCCAAACAAGTACAAGAAGCGACAGGACTCCACGATCATAGGCATTACATATTTTGAATGGGAAAAGCTTGTCAAAGTTTAATCATTGATGTTAGCAAGAAGATGTTAGTTTAATATATTGGAATTGGAAAACCTTGTCAAAATTTGCTCATTGATGTTAGCCGTAAGACATGCATTTGATATTTTTGAGTGGGACGCCTTGTCGTGAGCAGCCGAGTGTTTTTTCCTATTCCTGTGTTCAGTTTAGAAGTAAATAGTTACTCGCTGAGATATTCCTGTGTTAAGAGTTTGTTCTGAATATTGTCCATGTAATGTCAGCCTTGTGTTTGATTGCAAAGTTGAGCTTGAATGTTGTGGCATGCGCATCATGAGCTGTTCACCGCACTTCCCGAGAATAATGCTTTGTATTGTTTTGCATGTCGATCTAATGCCGTTGATTTGCTTGTTAAGAAGATCATCCTCTCTCGTTGTTTCCGCATGTAAGAAGTTCACCTTCTAATGTTTCGTAGCCTGTTTGTTCTAATAAGTCAATTGACTTATAAGTCGTGACTTAAACCAAGGACTTATAAGTCACACATGTTTGTTGTCACCTCACTTATAAGTCACCTCACACACCTTCCCACACCAGTCAACATCATGCAGGTGGTGGGACCCATGCAAAAGGTTTTGACTTATAAGTTTTAAGTTGGGGTGGAGCAACTTATGACTTATAAGTTGAGGTGACTTATAAGTTGGGTCTGTTTGGCAAAATAAGTCACTTTTTTCACTTCTCGACTTATAAGTTGGTGACTTATTTGGAACCAAACTGGCCCTCATTCATAGCCTATACGACATGTCGGGTAGGTTAGACCTGAAACCATATGATCTTCCGATCAACTCATGATATTAGGCCGTGATTGGATCGTCGTTTTCCAACCAAAACCTCTTGTAAAACGGACGCTTGTAAATTAAAGCAGATGGTCTCGGGCGAAGGCGCTTGGTTGGTCGATTTCGACTAGTAAAATATCGGAAGTACTTCACACACGATAAAAACGCTGAACGACACTTTCGACGATTGCTAATCCAGCCGTTAGATGTTGTTTCAGCCTTGCCCATGGATGGCATGATACGCACGCCGGCATGTATCGCCTGTAATGTCGCCCATATAGTAGTGCTCGAAAATATACACCGTCTCTCAAATTACACGCGAATCCGCCGGTTTTACTTACGCACCTCGCCTTCCGATGACGAGTAAATTACACTTGTATGTTAATACACGTTGAAATAAACCAGAGCTCCCAAGCGCAGCCTTACCGCTTCATGCGCCCTCGCCAAGGTGCTCATAGGTGTCCGGCGATCCTGGCTTCCTCAATGAGCAGCGGGCGCAGATCGACTCCGTAGGGCCCGCGAGGCCCTCTCGTTGTCCTTCGAGTTGTTGCGCCACCGTAGCGCCGAGCATTGTTAACATGGTCAACGAACATGAGGATTCGTGGAGATGACTTTATTTTGACTGGATGACACTAGGGACCCACTAGGGCCATAGCCGTGACGCACGCAAGTGCCTCCTTATTATGTACAACTATATTTTTTGCTTTCTCCTGGTTTCCGACATCACGGTCCCACACCATTGTCAACCTAAGTAGTCAATATAAACGAGAGAATTGCACAAGGTGCGGCCGACACCGGGACCAAGCAGCTCGAGCAGATTTGTGTTTTTGAGGCATGAGCACCGCAGAGTTTTTCTTGGCGATGATTTCGTTGTTGTTCGAGGAGAGCAGGTATTAATCAAGTGGATGTGGCCTGCCCAGCCCAGTGCCGATATCCAGCCCAGATACTACTTTTTTCAAGATGAAAATGGCTAGCCCAGCTATACGCCTTTTGAGGAATACCTGCAAGGTCAACTTGTTATTCTCCTCGCTCACTGGGCTGCAAATCTTTCCTAGGAGGGATGCATTAGGCTTAACAAGAAAATGGGCTTTAAAAAAATAATAAATGGGATGTAATTATAAAAACTGGGCAGTAACTATAAAAAAAATGCACCACACACGAATTAGTTTATAAAATATTATTTATGGATTTTGAAAATCTTAAATTTTCATTGTTGCGCGCGCAATGTTTCGCTGGATTTTTACGTAATACAAATTTATATTTAATCTGACTAGAAATTTCGGGATAAAAATATTTTGATCCCATCAAAATGTGGGAAATTTTATTAAATTATGTCTTCAACGGTTGCTTGAAATTATTAATCGTTGTCCTAGCTAGAAAATGGGTTGTACTTTTAACAAACTGTAAATGGGTTGTTGTAAATTCCATTAGAATTCAAAAATGGGCTGTACATTCTTACGAAACGCAAATGGGCTATAAGTTCTCTGCCACACACTTGTGGGCCTACTAAGTGACGCTGTCTCTAAAAAAAAAAGTTGACGCAGTATGCAAGGCTTTGTCAACTTATTATAGTGAACACACGGTTCTAGTAGCAAAGGGTCGTTGGATGTCTATCCAACGGATGTCGTGGCTTCTTCTTCAATCTCGATATTCTTAGCTTCGCCGCCAAAAATGATTCCTCCCCGACATCTAGGAGCGTACTCAAGGGCTTTTGTCAACTTAATCAATATAAACGATTCTAGCTTCAAAGGACTGACGATGTCCATCCAACGGTCGTAGTGCTTCTTCAACCTCTCGGTCTTCTTGGTCCAGCCGCCTAAAGCAAGGCCGGCCGTGCCGCCCGCTTCCTGCCTCCCGTGGTCGGGTTGTGCTGCCATGGAGGCCTCACCGCCCCATACTACTCCCACCGCTGGCCAGTGCCATCCTCCACTCACCCACACCCTCGTTATTCTGCAAGGACGCAGCCTCACACCGCAACAACCAGGAACCTCGATTCTCTCAAGCTGGCTTCCACCGCTGCGTTTTCCCTGCCCGCCGTCCCCTTCCTAGGCGCCGGCGTTGTCCACCGCCTCGGTGCTCTCGGCACCGCGGGTCAACGTGGTCAACGACCGACTTCCATAGGAAAAGTATCAGACGCGGAGAGGCCGACACCTGGTCCACGGCGCCGCAAGGAAGTGCCTTATTACGCCGCAAAATAATTATTCTCCACATGACAGCAGGGACCCACCGGACGGGCCACCTTATTTAACTAAAAAACGCTTCCCCGATTGCTGGGACCCACCGGACGGCCACCGATTTCGCTAAAAAATCGCTCCTCCGCTGTCAGCTCGACCACCGGAAGTGCCTCTTATTACGCACAAAAATGAATACTCCCCTCGCTAGCCGGGACTCACCTTGGTGGAAGCTAACTTAGGGCCTACTAAGTTGACGGGACGAGGGCTTTGTCAACTTAGTCAATATGAACGATTCTAGCTCCAAGGATCGTGACGATGTGCATCCAACGCCATAGTGCTTCTTCAACCTCCGGTCTTTTGCTCCACTACCAAAGCAGCGCTTTGCCGTGCCGCTTTTCTCCCGCCTCCCGTCGGACAAAGTCGCCGCCAAGGCCTCACCGCCTCTACTATTCCCACCTTAGGCCAGGCTCCATGGGCGATCGCAGCCTCACACCGCAGCCGAACGAGTGAATACTCATACTCCTTCTCTCGCGGCATCCACCGCCGATCTTCACCGCCTCCGTCGCCCCTTCCTAGGCCTCGCCCGCCCACCGCCTCGGTGCTCTCGGCGCGCATGGTCAATATGGTCAAGGAACGCTTCCATCGGACATGGATCAGACGCGAGAGGTCGATAGCTGGGTCCACGGCCGCAGCAAGGAAGTGCCTCCTTATTACGCTGAAAATAATGATTCTCCACCGACAGAGGGACCCACCGGACGGGCTACCGATTTCGTGAAAAAACGCTTCTCCCGATCGCCGGGACCCACTAGCTACATCTTCACACGCAAGGAAGTGCGCGCCTCAAAAAAAACAAATTGATTCGCCGATCGCCGGGACCCACCACCACATCTTCGCAGTAAGGAAGTGCCTCGACACCAGACCCACCTGGTCGAAGCGCACGAAGCGTTGTCATTCGGGTCACGAACGGTACGACATACCGGTCGACAGAGAGGCGCACGCGTCGTAGTAGAGGCGCACGTGTCGATGTAGAGGCACGACGTAGCATGTACACGCACGCATAACGCGCGGTGCAAGAAAGAAAATACGACCACGTATGTACATACGGGCAGGGTCTCAACGCTTACTCGC